>CM044896.1:116644563-116992514 GCA_024500145.1 Gentiana dahurica var. dahurica
AGATCGGTGGTGACGGGCGATCGGTAGGGATTTAAGTTAGACAAGAGATTAGTTACAGCAAAATTAATAACAATAAACAACGGTGTCTTTCTTTTTTGCAGCCCTCTGCGAAACCCCACATAAATAAACATGCTGAATCCATTAATAATACTTGTAATCTTCAATGTCAATGACAACAAAATCTTCAATCTTGTTGTTTGTCGAGCCAGTGTCACCGTTACCAGATCCACGGTTAATGTCGGCCAAATGCTTCTTAATCGTAGGGACGAGTAAGTGTTCTGCATGACCATGTCCTATAAAAGCAGTAACCTGATAATATAGTACTCATATTAATTAGAGCAGAAAAGGTAAAATGATCAATTGAAACCCTCAATAAATATGTTGAGCAAAATGTCAACCAAGCGTGACAGATCGATACAAATGAAGGCAGCACTCACCCAATATTCTTGACTTCCAACTCCTGGAGGCACAAATGCTTAAAACCAGATATTGCTGTCTGCGTGTATGCACATATTAAACCAAATAATAAATATCACGACACTAAACTGGGCATCGAAAGCAAGCCATAACTCCCTTTTTTTTGTTTTGAACAAGCTCACAACCTACCTTTATAGCGTCATCGAGAGTAATCACCTCCGACTCACTCATTTTCTCCATTAAATAGTTGATGGCCTTTTCCTTATCATACTCAACACTAGAGGCCAGCTGTCTAGCTTCTTCATTAGACTTTTTAGCAGCTGGAAACACTGAAACTGTATGTACCAAAAAAACAAGAATACATAAGTGGAAAAGACCGATTGATATGCTACGTGTCAAAGAAATTAAGTTGGTCCTACCAACATACCAACACCGAAAGGCTTCTTGATGATCAGGCCAAACCTTTCACGGAAATCATCATACGGAAGGCCTGCTCCAACGATACAGCAACCGTTAAGTAAAGAAAAAAAAGGTTAAAAAAGTTTCAAAATTGATGAGTACAGTTCATTATTAATTATTCCTTTATGAGTTGTTTTATCACACTTTGTTGCCCAACTGAGCATTTTTTTCCCTAGCAAATTTGGCACCTTTTAATTGGTTTACTGCCCCTTCTAGCTTTTGTGTGTATGTTTGATGGAAATTGACAATGATTTAGAAGAACTTCAAGGCGATGAATGAAAGCAAAGATGTACATGCATCCCCTAATTCAGCTCATGGGTGTTAAATAAGCAAATGGATTGCTAATAATAAGTAAAGAGCTAGGTTCCATGGGTGCAGATGTGGGGTTTTTGAAAAATAATATGGGATACATTTACGGAGGAAATATTAGAAATATAAAAACCGAACGGTACACGATGAAACAATATCGGAACACATAAATATAAACAATATCTACAATATCGGAACACATAAATATAAACAATATCTAGTGTAGCTTTACATTTATTATCTAGCGGTTTTTACTTAATTTTCAATACTATTCTTCATTTCACATATCTGAGTTATCGATATTCCAAGTTCATACCCATATAACGAAACTTTAAACCCAACCATACAGACAAAAAATAACTTAGCTACACTTACAACAAAAAAAAACTAGAGAGAATGGTAAGGAAGCCAACACACCTTCAACTTCAGACACTATAGCTTCAGTTAAAGCATACATTACATCATGTTTTGGCAAAGTCTTGTAGAACCCGCCCACACGTGTCATGTCCTGTTCATATTATGAAGCAGTCAAGTATTATTAACTTCACAAAATAAGTAGTCACCGGCTAAAAGTTAAAAGAAACAAAATAAAGAGATGACGAACCAGATCATGGTGCCTAGTTACCACACATATTGAGTCGTCCGTCTGTGCACAGCAACCCAAGTGATTCCATAAGACTTATCTGCTTTCCGAGAAGAGATTTTCATCAAACAATACTATATACATATATAATAGTATGTGCACATAAACCAAATAAAGAATCTAAGCAAGTATAAAAAGATACAATGTAGCAACACAATAACCCTAGCCTGATTAATGCAATAAAGTGCTTACCAATCCAGGAACTAGCAACACCGGACCGTACGCAAGTTTTGAGCACTTTCATGTCATAGATACAAAACAGAATCAATGAGAAGGAAAAACAAAATTGAGATGCATAAAGTGAATAAACTATAAAGTAGTGTTTACCACTGTCAGAGGTGCACAAGTTCTTGAATCGTCGGGTAACAATTTGTCGGAACTTTCTGTTATGTGCTTTAGCTGTTCGAAAATGGAATAAAGCAAATAAAAGAAAACAAATCAACCATCAAAGCAGTATTATTGAAGGTGGATTAAACAGAAAGAAAGAAAAAAAGAGCTTAAAGTATAGAAGTGGCGACCGAGCTACCAGTCTCCTCAAATGAGGTATTAGGGTCTATATGGCCGAAATGAGTAAAGAGACCATATCCTTCGTCTCCTACCAATTACAATCACAATAAATCAGAGAGGAAAAAAAAAAGGAATTAGAGATGAATTAAGTTTTTAAAAATTATCTATCTGTGTTCGATATTCAGATCTACAACGAAATAAAATTATCTATCTGTGTTCGATACCCTACCCGGATTATGCCACGTGTCGCCTTTAGGGGTGCTTAATAAGTTACCACCCCTGGAGGTTAAGGTTTTAAGGGCCAAAGGCCCTAATGGCCGAACAGAGGGCGGATCGTCTACCACGGGAGACTGGACTGAGTTCCTCCTCCAGCCGCCGTAGGACGGTAAAGGACTGGCGAAGAGGAGCTGCCCAGTTCGGACGTGTGGGTTTTCGGGGCTGAACGGGTAACCTTCCGAACAGCTCCGCTGTTATTCCACGTGTGGGATAAACGTATATGGAAAGAATCCTTAGTCATAAAGGCTCTAATCTTGACATTAAATATGTCCATAATTATCTCTTATTTTGGGGATTGAGTCATATTTATCCTTAGGGATTAATTATTAATTATAATACTTGCCCACCAAGTAAGAGGGGCGAGGGATGATCTATATAAACGACCCTAAGGAACTACGGATGACTTGATTCCAATTCAACTATTGGATACGTAGGCAACTCCCAGAAATATTCTGAGAGCTCAGTCCGAACACACAAAACATCTCACCCCTTTACGATAATTTAGGGTTTCTAGAGGATCGGTCGTTGTCACATAGAAGATTGACCCGCATTGGTTACGGGACGATTTCCAGCATCGTCATTGGCGCTAGAAGGAGGACCTTCTACTGATAACTGATCTAAGAAACAAGAACCCCTAAAAACGCTATGGCACCCCCGAAGAATACCACCAAGAAGAATGCAGATCCGACTCAACAGGGAGGAACTCCAGCTATTCAAGGCGAAACTCAAGATGTGGCGGCCCAGAAAGGGGCCAATCTCCAAGGAGATCAGGTAGATCCAGTTCTTCAGGACCCAGCCAATCAGGCATTGGTCGACGCTCTGAAAAATCTAGATAATACAACTATCAAGATTATTCTGGACGAGACCCTTAAGGGAAGGGACCCCCCAGAAAAACCTGAAGAGCATCTCCAACACCAGGCCCCTGCTAAACCAGAGGTCGTAGAGTCAAGCACCCATACAGACCACGGAGTTACGCGTTACCCGAACGACACGGCCAAGGCCGAACTGGACAATCTGCTTGGTAAACGATCAGACAATTATCTGCTCTGTGCGTCGCCCTTCACTGAGTATATAGACCATTATCCCCGTCCAGCAGGTTTTAAAATTCCGAAGATAAGCGCATATGATGGATCCAAGGATCCTTATGATCATATGCACCAGTTCATCTCCCACATGAACCTATATAATGCATCGGACGAGATGAAGTGCAAGACTTTTCCCGCACTCCTAACTGGAAGAGCTAAGGAGTGGTTCAACAGGATCCCTCCTAGATCAATCTCAGACTTTGGGACTTTGACCAGGAAGTTCGTTCATGCATTCATTGCAGCACGACCTTTCCATAGAAATCAAACTCATCTGTTAACTTTAAAACAAAAACAGGATGAATCCGTATTGCGTTTTATAAAACGATTCAATGAAGAGGCCGCACAAGTTCAGGACGCAGATGACAGGTTACTGGTCGCCTCTTTCGTGGCAGGTTTGCGAGAGGGACGGCTACACGCAAAGCTTAACAGCAAGCTCCCAAACACAATGGAAGAATGTCTGGACGTCGCATATAAGTACTGCCAGGGAGAAGAAGCAAATCGACTTAAAAGAGAGATGGAAAAGGGTGAGAGCAAGAAAAACAAGCCTGAAGAAAGATCGGACAAAAAAAGAAAGTCAGTTTGGGATCGAGTAACTGCGCCCATCTCTGATCGTCTGGGGAAGAAAGGAGCTCTGCAGGACAGAGACTTCATCCCGCTGAACAGACCTCGTGAACAAATCCTTGCGATAATGCAAAGAAAGGGCATTGCTAGGACCCCACCTCCGATGAAGGGGCCTAGGGAGAACAGAAATCAAAGCAAGTATTGCAAGTATCACCAGGATGTAGGACATGACTCAGAGCAGTGCAGAGACTTAATCCGAGACATTGACGCAGCAGTAATGGAAGGGCAACTTGATGAAGTTATAGATCGGTCTCAACAAGCTGAGCCCAAGGGGCGGCGAGAGTTTAAGCGTAGGAATAACAGTGATAAGGATCGTCGAGATGAACAGAGGTGGAGAAGAGATCGTTCTCCTGATGCTGGAGGACACGCAGATAATCGCCCTGTGAACACAATTAATACGATCTCAGGGGGGCCGAACAGTTCAAAGGTGACACAAGAGGGAAACAGCAGGTCTGTTACCCCTGCTTCCACGAATAAGAGGCAAAGGATGTCAGGAGAAGTAGTGTATGGACCAAGGGACTCATTACCATTAGTGATCAACAACGAAGGATTGGTGATTGAAGCTGTGATTAGTAGGAACCGGATAAAAAGAATCTGTGTGGATACGGGTAGTGCCGTGAATGTCCTCTACCATAATGTCTTCATAGCGATGAAACTGAAGGACGCCGAATTGACTCCTGTCTCCACACCTCTGTTCGGCTTCGCAGGGCCTCCGGTTCATCCATTGGGGATGATCAAGCTGCTCACTACCTTTGGAGAAGGCGCGAGGAGCAGAACCCTAATGGTGGATTATGTGGTGGTGAAGGCACCATCAGCTTACAACGTGATAATGGGAAGGCCAGCCCTTATAGATCTTCGAGCTGTGATTTCACCGGCCCATGTTAGCATGAAGATCCCCGCAGGGGAGGGGTCGATAGAAATCAGAGGCGATGTGGAAACAGCCAGGAGCTGCTATACTGCAACAGTGAATGGGAATATGGTGCAACAGGTTTGTATTGAGGAACTAATACCCAGTGAAGAAGAGAACTGGTCGTCTGAGGATATAACAGAGGCTGTACGTCTATGGGACGAACAGGAAGACTCGACAGTTCGCATTGGGGCCTGGATCCCCCCCACATAAAGAGTCATTGGTGAAGATTCTTGAAGACTTTAGAGATGTGTTCGCTTGGAGGGCACAGGATATGCCAGGATTATCCCTTGATCTGGCGATACATAGATTAAAGGTGGATCCGAACAAGAAGCCTGTTCGTCAAAAGAAAAGGCACTTCGCCCCTGAGCGCATTGAAGCAATCAAGCAAGAGGTAACGAAACTACTGCAAGCAAGCATAATAAAAGAAGTAATGTACCCTGAATGGTTAGCCAACCCCGTACTAGTCAAGAAACCAGACGGGAGTTGGAGAATGTGCGTAGATTTCATGGATTTGAACAAGGCATGCCCGAAGTATTGTTACGCTCTGCCCAAGATTGATCGTTTAGTGGACTCCACTGTGGGGTATGAGGTGTTCGGATTCTTGGATGCTTACAAAGGTTATCACCAGATCGTGATGGATCCGGAAGATGCAGAGAAGACCGCTTTCATAACAGAGTTTGGGACGTACTGCTACGTCACAATGCCTTTTGGACTCAAAAATGCAGGGGCAACGTATCAGAGGGCTGTTAACTCGATTTTTGACAGACAGATAGGAAGATGTATGGAGGTGTATGTGGATGACCTCCTAATCAAGAGCAGGTCTCTTGATCAGTATTTGGACGATGTTAGAGAAGTCTTTGGGGTCCTAAGGGAGACTCATATGAAACTCAATCCAAAGAAGTGCACGTTTGGGGTCAGATCTGGGAAGTTCCTAGGATACATGATATCCAGAGACGGAATCAGGGCGAACCCGGATAAGATCGAAGCATTAAAAACCATGTCTCCACCAAAGAACATCAAAGAAGTTCAGCGACTGACAGGGCGGATAGCTGCCCTGAACAGATTTTTATCGAGATCAGCACAGCGTGCGTTGCCTTTTTTCAAAATCTTACGGAGAGCTAACCCTTTTCGCTGGGACGAACAAAGCCAGATCGCATTCGATGAACTAAAGAAGTACTTAGCTGAATTGCCCACTTTGACAGCTCCTCAGGAAGGAGAACCTCTGTTCGTCTATTTAGCTGTAGTTGAAGAAGCTCTGAGCGCAGTACTGGTAAAAGAGCAGAATGGACAACAGGTACCCGTTTTCTTCATGAGCAAAGCACTCCACGGACCAGAAGTTAGATATTCAAACGCAGAGAAACTGGCGTTAGCGTTGGTACATGCCTCAAGGAAGTTGAGACCTTACTTCCAGGCACATCCCATCACTGTCATCACTGATCAGCCGCTACGGCAGATATTAGGACGACCAGAAACTTCAGGTAGGTTGGCGAAATGGGTTGTCGAACTGGCGGAATACGACATTGATTTCAGACCACGGACTGCGATCAAAGCACAGGTTTTAGCGGATTTTCTGGCCGAAGGAGTATCTGTTGGGTTAGGTGTTGATCCTGAGAAACAAGAGGTACGTAGGTGGAACTTGTACGTTGATGGAGCGTCAAGTAAAGACGGCGCAGGAGCAGGTCTCCTCTTAGTCAGCCCCAAAGGGGAGGAATTCCCCTACGCTCTAAGATTTGATTTTAAGGCTACAAACAATGAGGCTGAGTACGAAGCTTTGATTACGGGACTCACGTTGGCAAGTAAGCTTGGGGCGGACGATCTGCAAGTGTATAGTGACTCGCAGCTCGTGGTGAATCACATAAACGGAGAATATGAAGCTAAGGAAGAGCCTATGAGAAGATATTTAACAGCAGCTAAAGCACTCTTAGAGAAGTTTCAAAGGGTCCGGGTTGACCAGATACCACGAGCTGAGAACAGGAGGGCGGATGCTTTGTCCAAATTGGCATCAAATTTTTTTATCAGAAAAGAAAGTACTTGTGGAACTGTTGAAAGAAAGAAGCTACGAGCAGCAGGCTGTACGGCCAATTAGGCAGGCCAGTACGTGGATGGATCCAATTGTGTTGTATCTTAGAGACAATATCCTCCTCCAAGACAGAATTCAGGCTAGGAAAACGAGGCTTGTAGCAGTGAGATACTCACTGTTCGAAAACGTACTCTACCGTAGATCTTATATTGCTCATTGGTTAAGATGTGTGACTGAAGAAGAAGGGAATTACCTACTCCGGGAAGTGCATTTAGGCATCTGTGGAAATCATCAAGGAGCAAGAACACTTGCGAGGAAGTGCCGGCTGTTCGGTTATTATTGGCCAACAATGTTTGAAGACGCCAAGGAATTGGTGGAAAAGTGCAGATCATGCCAGGTGCATGACAACTTGTCACATCGGCCATCCCAAGAAATGGTTCCGATGACCTCCCCATGGCCATTCGATCAGTGGGGGGTAGATCTGGTCGGTCCGCTCCCCAAAGCCCCAGGCAATGTGAGGTTTTTAATTGTGGCAATCGATTACTTCACCAAGTGGGTCGAAGCTGAACCATTGGCCACTATAACAGGAAGGCAGATACAGAATTTTTTGTGGAAAAGCATAGTATGCAGGTATGGAATCCCAAAGACTCTGGTTTCGGACAACGGGACTCAGTTCGAAGACAGGGTTGTCCGAGAGTGGTGCAATGACTTACATATTACACAACACTTCACTTCTGTGGGATATCCCCAGGCTAATGGCCAGGTCGAACAGACCAACAGGCAGATCAAAGCAGGACTGAAGAAGCGTTTAGAGGAGGAAAAAGAGAATTGGACAGACCACCTTCCTAATATATTATGGGCATACAGAACAACTCCGAACTCAGCCACTGGAGAAACCCCTTTCAGCCTAGCATACGGATGCGAATCCGTGATTCCCGCCGAGATCGGCCTATCTTCTCCACGAACAACGCTCTACACAGAAAGTGAACAAGAGGCAGAACTTAGACATTCCAAGGACGATCTGGAGGAAGCTCGTAACATAGCCTTCATAAGAATGGCTAAGTACAAACAGCGAATTTCTCAATGTTATAATTCTCGAGTTAAGCACTCGTATTTTAGAGAGGGGGACCTAGTGCTCCGAAAGAATGAAGTCAGTAAGCAATTACCCCAAGGGAAACTGGCTCCGAACTGGGAAGGGCCTTACAAGGTGGTCAAAGTACATGGTAAAGGGGCATATCAACTGGCCGACGCAAGTGGCAGGACTGTTCCTCGCAGCTGGAATGCCTCTAACTTGAGAAATTTTTACGTCTAGGACAGGTTCCAGACTATTTGTTATGTTAGCATTCTTAATTTTGAATAAATTGTAGTCAGACATCAAATATCGAATAAACAGTTTTATTACTATATAAATTGTCATTATGTTATTTGATCTCAACTAACTGATCCGCAGGTCGGATTCAGTAAAAAATATTTGCCAAGGCAAATCCAAAAAGGTCTGCAGGACAGACTCAACTAACTGATCCGCAGGTCAGATTCAGTAAAAAATTTGCCAAGGCAAATTCAAAAGAGGTCTGCAGGACAGACTCAGCGAACTGATCCGTAGGTCGGATTCAGTAAAAAATATTTGCCAAGGCAAATCCAAAAAGGTCTGCAGGACAGACTCAACTAACTGATCCGCAGGTCGGATTCAGTAAAAAATTTGCCAAGGCAAATTCAAAAGAGGTCTGCAGGACAGACTCAGCGAACTGATCCACAGGTCGGATTCAGTAAAAAATATTTGCCAAGGCAAATCCAAAAAGGTCTGCAGGACAGACTCAACTAACTGATCCGCAGGTCGGATTCAGTAAAAAATTTGCCAAGGCAAATTCAAAAGAGGTCTGCAGGACAGACTCAGCGAACTGATCCGCAGGTCGGATTCAGTAAAAAATATTTGCCAAGGCAAATCCAAAAGAGGTCTGCAGGACAGACTCAGCGAACTGATCCGCAGGTCGGATTCAGTACAGTCGGGCTGGACTAATAATACGCGCGGAGCTGCGACAAGACCTCAAATACTTAGCAAGTTGAAGTGATCATACTTCCTAAGTCTGCAGGACACACGGTCAGCGTACACACTGAAGTACCTCCTCGAAAAAGCAAAGCTTTATAAACGACGTACTTCAGGGGGGTAAAGGGCCATAACAAAAGTAATGGCAGAACCAAAAGTCACAGCAATAGTAATGAAGAATGGCAAAACCAAAAGTCACAGCAATAGTAATGAAGATGCCAAAGAAAAACATATTACAGAACAAGTGCCAAAAAGGCACAAATATTCAAGAACAGGAAATGGCAAAAGTTAACAAGAAATAGCAAAAGTTGGAAAAAATAGTGCAAAGTTTTTCAACAAAATAATGAAGCCCTTGATTTTTTAAGGGTTGGCAGCTGCATCATGAGGCGGATCGGTCGGGGTGCCGGAACGCTGAGCTGGGGAGGCTCCAGTCTGACGGGTCGCAGATCGACGTCCATACTTCTCAGCCAGGTCCACACCAGCTTGATACTCCTTCAGCCTGGCCTGGTACAACTCGTTGCCGCCTGGCTTGCAGAGCCTGCCATGCTGAAGATCTGAGATAACCAGCTCAGGGCACTGCTCTTTGGCCTGGTTAACACCAAGGGTATACCCATGGCTCAAGATAGAGCCAAGTAGCACCTTTAAGGCCCCGGTAAAATGCTCTGAGCTCTTATACTCATGGATGGCCTGAGCAATTCGTTCAGGCATAGCAGCTTCCAACGACGCATGATCAGCTTGAAGTTTGGCCAAGGCCTCCTCACGAACAGCCCTAGATGCACGCAGCTCCTCCAACTCTGCCCGTTGAGCCTGCACGACCTTCTCCAGATCTGCAATCTGGACATCTTTGGACAAAGATTCTTCTTTGTGTTTGTTACGGTTGGCAGATAGGTCAGAAATCCGTTTCTCCAAAGATGCCTTCTGAGAAGAGAAGTCATTGAGTCGGTGAAGAACCTCCTTCCCAGCTTTAACCACCTACAAATGTTAAGTGTAAGGCGAGCAGGGGTAGAAAGGTGTTCTACAGCAAACGAATAAGGAGACTTACAATCGATGCCAGATCTTTGTCCGGCAGCTCAGCTAAGAATTCGGCCGAAGAGCCCGAAGTTCCCTCAGAAGCCTCCTGGCCAGATCTAGGCCTCTTCCGTCCAGATCGCGGGCGCTGTCTTGATTGGTCACATGTGTCTGAGACGTCCAGAATGACCAGACTATCCTCTCTTTGCTCAGCCTGCTGTGCTCCCAGGGTCAGATCGTCTTGTTGAAGGCCTGTACGGGAAATTCATGTGTCGGCCTCCGGGTTAGGCAGTTCGGGCTCTGGTGCCGCCTCTTCTCTCGGAACCTCTAAGTTCTGCTGGGGCTCAGGCACATCTTCCTCTTCATTGAGTGCTTGGTCGAAAATGTCTGCAACGTCAGCCACTGTAAAAGGCAGAAACTGTTAGAATAGAGAAAAATGATAACATTAAGTATGCAAGGCAAAGGAAATTAAGAGGGCAACTCCTACGATGGTCGTATTCGTCCTGAGTAAGCCTTAAATAGGGTTCGGGGCCAGCGTCGGACAAGCGCGCAGCTTCGATCAGTTCATCCGACCAGTACTCAAAATCAAGGAGAACATTGGCACTGGCAATATCATTCAGCAAGTTCTCACCAACCGTAGTGGGGCACACATCGGCGGGGAGCTGGAAGTAATTCCAGTTACTCAACTCCGGGTGTCCATCATGGCGAATGAAGAAGAAGTTATTCTTCCATTCATGGATCGAAGATTTTCCTATAGAAAGCATGGGGACCCCCCTCCTCTGGTCAGTACGGCGTGGAAAGTAATACCACCCGCTATGGTTCCTTACCTTCTTATGTTGATAAAACGTCCTAAAAAGATCCAAGTCGAACTCCGTGTCTGCTAAGCGGAAGAAGATCGCAGAACCAATGATTGCCCTAACACCGTTAGGGGCGATCTGCGCAGATCCCAGTTGGTAATGCCTCAGTACGGCCAAGAATGCCGGACAGAAGGGAACTCTAAGGCCGCAGACGAACTGATCATTGTACACTGTGCAATATCCCTCTGGGGGCTGGTGGGCATAAAGATGGGAACCCCCTGGTAACTGGGGGGCATAGTGGTCCATGTCTATGCCATACCGGTTACAAATTTGCAAGAGTCCATCCTGGGTCAGTTTAGACCTAACACCGAAAGCACCTATAGCTGTTCTGGCAGTCATATGGGCTCTAAGGCACTGATTTAAGGAGGAAAATCCAAAGGCGGAGTAGTATCTAGACCTAGATGAGGGTTGATCTGTGACGATCTGCTCGGAATTTATGCGAGCAGCAATAGTGTTCAGCACAGAAACATCTATAGGGCCACCGAACTGGATGAAAGGCTGAGTGACCTCGTTTTCTGATTCAGAATGGGACTCAAATTCTCTATCAATGGAGCTGCTAGAGGCAGTACTAGCCCTCATAAACTGGGAAAAGTAGGGGAGAAGAAGAAATATAAAAGAGCAAAAGCAATAAGAGTTGGAAACTTACTTGGAAATGCGGGGAGTCCGGAGAGGAGATCTCAAATTAATAGCTATTGAAGGAAGAGAGAGGGTCTGATGTGAGGGGACGGGTTTATAACCTCTCTCCTGACACTCAAGCGACGTCAGTTATAGAGAAGAGTGAAAAGCGCCTCGCAAACTGCATATGTAATGATTGTCTATTAAATAGGCCACCAGCTGGCACTATCAATTTGAAACGCGTGATCGGGCAAGTAACCGACGAACCGCCAAACAGAGCAGATCTGACCGACTAAGGAAGTCAAGTCAGATCTGGGGGGCTTATGATGATACCCTACCCGGATTATGCCACGTGTCGCCTTTAGGGGTGCTTAATAAGTTACCACCCCTGGAGGTTAAGGTTTTAAGGGCCAAAGGCCCTAATGGCCGAACAGAGGGCGGATCGTCTACCACGGGAGACTGGACTGAGTTCCTCCTCCAGCCGCCGTAGGACGGTAAAGGACTGGCGAAGAGGAGCTGCCCAGTTCGGACGTGTGGGTTTTCGGGGCTGAACGGGTAACCTTCCGAACAGCTCCGCTGTTATTCCACGTGTGGGATAAACGTATATGGAAAGAATCCTTAGTCATAAAGGCTCTAATCTTGACATTAAATATGTCCATAATTATCTCTTATTTTGGGGATTGAGTCATATTTATCCTTAGGGATTAATTATTAATTATAATACTTGCCCACCAAGTAAGAGGGGCGAGGGATGATCTATATAAACGACCCTAAGGAACTACGGATGACTTGATTCCAATTCAACTATTGGATACGTAGGCAACTCCCAGAAATATTCTGAGAGCTCAGTCCGAACACACAAAACATCTCACCCCTTTACGATAATTTAGGGTTTCTAGAGGATCGGTCGTTGTCACATAGAAGATTGACCCGCATTGGTTACGGGACGATTTCCAGCATCGTCACTCCTCAAATGAGGTATTAGGGTCTATATGGCCGAAATGAGTAAAGAGACCATATCCTTCGTCTCCTACCAATTACAATCACAATAAATCAGAGAGGAAAAAAAAAAAAGGAATTAGAGATGAATTAAGTTTTTAAAAATTATCTATCTGTGTTCGATATTCAGATCTACAACGAAATAAATTCATATCATTGATGAATAAATAAAATAAAATAAATAAAAAAGTATATAAATCGTCCTAAACTTCAATCGGAACACACACGCTTCCCGGAGAGAATATACAAGAACAGATCCGGCTTACCTCCGCTAATATCTGATGAAAATACTTTAGAAACATCCATTGCAATTTGCCAAACTTCTCAACCAATTAAAATAAACAGAGAGGGTTGAGAGAAGAAATCGACGGAGTATGAAAACAAGTTATAAATATAGCCCTATACTATTTTCCGCACTTTTAGGGTTAGGAATAGTTGGGGTCCATGTGTCGGGGATTTGTTTATAGGCTTCAAAATGGGCTCCTAATTCTATTTTAACATTTAATTGTGTTGGCCCTTATATAATGATGATGGTTCTTGTCGTCCCTACGTATTTACTATCGGTGTCAATTTGCTTACTTTTTATTTACTTACAACACTATAGATGTATTTCTTTTTTTTTTTCTTTTTTTTTTATTTGTAACTTTCGTGGCCACGATAGGAAAGTCTCTTTTTCAATAATAACATCATTGGATTGGCGTTTTTCCACCCGTGACACTTTTATAATGTCACTGACATTATTATCGAAAACCAACGTCAATGCCAGTGACTTTATTTTGCACAAAAATAATTATGGAGTTTGAAGTAATTTTTTAAGTGCCGGAAGCAATTATGGTGTCAACGGTAAAACTGTGGTGTCAACGGTAAAACTGTGGTGTCAATAGAAACCGCAGATATAATCTTTTCGCATTATAGCACTCGCATCAGATATTCTTAACGAATAATCTATTATACAATTTTGAATACACGTTTCTCTAATTTACAGAATCTTCATTTAAGATGAAACGAATCAGACTCTTTATTTTACATATTATGGTAGATATAAAGAGTAATTTACAGAATCTGAATGAATGCGGTAGAATGTAGTTTACACTAAAATATAGATTATCTGCTGCTATGTTATTTTTCTGTTGAAATCCCTAGAATAGAGTTTTTAAAAGATTTACAGTATCTACTAGAAGTGATCTAACTTATTATTTTTTTCGGCGGATTTCATATCTCTTGCCCCGTGGTGATGGATATGCACTATACATTTGGATCTTATATCTATAGTAGTATGTATATTGTATACTAATAAAATCGGACGCCGCCATGCTAAATAGTTGAATTATTGTTTAAAACAATCCATGAATTAAAATAACAATTAAATAAAATTTTCATACATTTTAAGCAATGTAGCTAAGATTCTGCAGGCATGGTCCAGGTGGAATTCCGAATTAATCAGACCAGTAGGTTTCAGATAACGAGGGCTTTAAGCGGAAAAAATATATCATAAGTAACATCATCGTGTCAATCATTTCACATTATAACAACCAAGTAATTGATTCAATCATTATTACATATCAGCCTAATATCCAAAATCAAAGCATTTATTTTTAGCAAAGAAACTAATGGCTTCTAAAATACATTAAACACACAAACACAAAGTTATCACACAAAAGAGGGCATCAATCTACTACGAATAATAATAAGTTGTCACTTGTCATATGACACGGTACATCCTAACTTTTGTTTTTTCTTGCCTTTGGTTTTCTTGCTAGGGTTTTCATTGGAGCTTGAACTTGAACTTGTTATCATGGATTCCGTTGGTATGCTGAAATCATCAATAGGTTCAACCTTTATTATCGAAGGAAAGAAGTCTTTTTGAAACCAGATGGAACTGCATCATCAACTGTTAACATATAAAAGTAGATGCAGAAATGTTAGACACAAGCATATTGTGAATATGAGCTCTGAAGTGATCAGATGTGAAGAACATACAGTCAGTTGAGAAGAACATTCAGCAGAAATGTAATCAGCTGAGAAAATGATCAGATCGGAAGAACTAGTTTGTATCTAAGAGGATCAACTGAGAGGATTATGATTAGATGAGACGAACATGAAGATGATCATATCAGAAGATTTAGTTCTAGATATATACTTTGTGTGTTGTAACTACCTTAACCAACTACAGTAGATTGTAACGGTTGTATGGAGTATCATTTACAAATACTTAACTACAACATGATTAACTTAACTTGATTACTTTCTGTTTAAAGAGAATTATGCTTTTATTTCGTCTTTTATTTCATGTTTCTATAAATTTCAACATGGTATCAGAGCATTTCAAGCTCAATTTGCGCTAAACTCTAGTGCTTGTATTGTAAATGAAACTTGAGAGTTTTCTTCTATTTATGTTGTGTTTCATAGAATCTTCAGAGCATTGTGTGAAATTTTTCTGTGTTTTCTTAAACAATCCTGTTCTTGATCACCTTTGGACCTGGTTTTCAGAAACTCATAGGCAATGGATGCCAAAAGACAAGAACTAAACCCATCCAATCTCTTTGATCTTCGTCCAAAAGAAAACCCATCCTTGGTGCTGGTTTAGCCTTTGTTGAATGGCAACAATTATCATCCCTGGAGCAAGGCCATGGAGATGGCGTTGATCACAAAGAACAAGTATGGTTTTGTTAAATTCATATCAAATAGTGCCTCAACTTTATCCCTATTATGAGCTAAATTTAGTAGTTCCAACTATAAATCATGAGCTAATCACGTTAATTTCATTCTACGTTGTTCACGAGTTGTGAATCCAGAAATTATGATAATTATCCCCGAAATTGGTAGTACTTTGTGTGTTTTTGGATTATTTGCAGATAACGAACAATTCCAAGTGTCAAGAATAAATACATGGACCTAAAATGTTGAAGAATCGGACCTGAAAAATTCCAGGAGAAGACCAGTTATGAAGAATACGCGGAACATGCAAAAGTACCGGCTGGGCTGCGGCGTAGTCCACTGGCCGTTCTTTTATTGTACCAAATCATCTTTCTTCCACACATGACCATTATATTTCTTTCTTCATGGATCACAATCTAATCAGTATATAAATCAAAATTCATATATCCACACCATCACTAAAAGAGCGATCCTACATATGTATATCTACTACAACCTCAAATATATTCAAACATCTATTTCAAGCTCCTTTCAAAACATGGAATTATGTATCATCTTAGTTAAATATATGTTCACTTTGCTACTAAAAATTTGGTTGTGTTGTGTGTGTTTTTAATTGATGGTTTGTGTTGTGTTAATGATGAAAATAAAGAAAAAGAAAAACAGAAACAGAAAACAAAGATAGAGTTAATAATGGGACTGTGGCATGAATTGAAAGGGTAACAAAGGAATTTAATTGTAAAAGGACAAAAATTGCCCGGGATTAATTAAAGAGCCCTGGCAATACCAGGAGCCCTCTTGAAAACATCTGAGTCTGACGAGTTATCATTGGCGGATCTACGTGTATCACATGTGTTAGCCCACACTTTGTTACCTATACTTAAAAAAGAGCATTTTAATAGTAAAATTTGCTCCTTTTACTACTTGGTTTACTTCCCTTTTCTATATATGTAGGTTTTGATGGCCTAAGACAATAATTTAGAGGAATTTCTTTCGAGTGGACAAAGGTCAAATAGTATTCTCTTTTACAACCCCACCACACCAATAGAACAATATATATATATATATTTGAAGCATTTTAGCAAGAAAAATGGTTAGGAAACTAACACACGTTCAAATTCATGGATTACAGCTGTGTAGTTAAACCATACATATATAACTACCTCCAATTTCAGAGATTAGAGCTCTAGTTAGAGAGAACATAACCATTTCTTCTGAATAACCCTTAAAGTCGTTAAAGAAAGGGCCCACGCGTGCCATGTCCTGTTCATATTATGAGACATTGAAGTAATACACATTAAAAAAAATTACAAAAAAAGAAAACAGATGACGAACCAAATCGTTGCGCCTAATTACAACGCATATTGACTTCAACCCATGCACAACAACCCACTTGAGTCCATACGACTTCTCTGCCCTCCGAGAAGACATTTTTATCAAAGAACACATATATAAATACATATATCTAGGTCTAGGCAACTGGCAAGAATATAAACATATAATGTAGCAACACAGTAACACTCAGGGCCGGCCCTCGCTTTTATTGGGCTTAAGATCAAATCCCCGAATTGAGCCTTTTAGTTGAAATTGTTTTTTTTTAAAACATACTTATTGTTAGATATTTTTTCATAAATAAATATTTTGGTTATCGTTTGCATACGAGTTGCCATACGAATTAATGTTATCGCAACGAAACGGGGTTCGACTTGCCCGGTCAGGTCACGGTGGGTCGAGGGGGCAGCGTCCCTTCGCAGGGGTCGAGGGGGCAGCGTCCCTTCGTGTAAGGGTTGCATGCTTTCATCCGGTGAACAGTGACAACCCTACCCTTTCGTGCAAGGAGTACCTCCATTCGTTTATGGGGTACTTGCAACCTATAAAAGGCATAAGTATGCAGACGAAAATTCATAAGTTTGACGACATCATCAGAAAAACTTTGAGTGTCCTCGGGTTTGATTCAAACAAGTCACTGTTTGAATCAAACACTCCATTGTATCCTGAAAGAGATTTTCATTTGATCCCTTAGTGACAAATCGTGTGGGACGAAACATCTCTTAAAAGACAACGTTATTTTTTGCCTTGGAGTTTCTAATTCTCTGTCAAACCCTAAGTACTACATTTTTTCCAACACTTATCGCGTTTTTAATATCCGTAAATGCAAAAAATTAATAGAACTTGTTTGTATGTCTATTTTTTTTTGGGTCAAGTAAATTTTTTTATTGGGACATTTATCAATTAGAGTAAAAAAAGAATTTGGGTCTTTATAAAAAAAGAAAATTAACGTATTATATTAGGTTGGATCGGATTAAATCTACATGAATTTTTTTTCTTTTAGCGAAACATGTACCGTTGGGCCCTCCGACACCGTTGGGCTTAAGACCCGGGTCTCACGGGCCTTAGCATAGGGCCGGCCCTGGTAACACTAGCATGGAATTAAGCAATAAATTGCTTACCCGCCCAGGGATAAGTAGCACCTGACCATATGCAAGTTTTTCTCACTTCCATGTCGATCACATGCAGACACAAATCAGAATAGAATAGAATAAATGAGCAATTAAGGAGAAATAAATTTCTCTCAAATCAACATGATAAAAAGAAAGAATTTCAAGTGTCTACCACTGTCAGAGGAGCGGTAGCCGCCGAATCAGCACTCCAGGGCCATAAAACGTCGGGGAATCAGACCTGAAGACAATATAAATTGGGAATAAAAAAATAAAACAAAATATAACAGCATTGAAGGTGTCTTAGAAGTAAAATAAATAAATAAATAAAGGGTTAAAGGAGATATGTAGAGGAGATACCCAGCTCAACTCCATCATCATGTAGCTTTTCGATGAAAGCCATTTGGAAGTTAAATTTATCCTCCCGGTCGGCTGTCTGTAATGAAGAAAAACTGAAAATACAGTATTGAATCGAACTTTTCTTATTATTTTTCTTAATTTTCAAAGGTTTACAATGCTGAACATTTATAAGAATCATAAACCCCAAACCCTATATTTCGAAAGTAATTACAATAAAATAGGATAATCCTCTTTTGAATTTAAACATAACAAACTATCTTATCACTATATAAAAGATTGGGTGGCTTTCAAACTCTTGATCACCAAAACACTCGGTTTAAACATGATCAAACACCTTCCTTATCTCTCCAATATCCACCTTATCTCTCCCTGATCATAATTCAAAAATAATTCGAGCCAATATCTGCTGATGTGCTGCTTTGCTGTTATTTTGGATAATTTTGCATGGCTGCATGCATGGCTCTTCAATACTCCCCCTCAAACGAGGCAGGGACTTGGGAGCAGTCCGAGTTTGTCTCTGAGTAGTTTAAACACATACTTAGGCAGTGACTTTGTGAAAATGTCAGCCAACTAGTCTTGTGCTGAGACATGTTTGGTGATCAAAAGCTTTCTAGCCACTTGCTCTCTCACATAGTGATAATCTAGTTCAATATGCTTGCTTCTTGCATGAAAAACAGGATTGATAGTCATATATAGGGAGCGTAGGTTGTCACTGAGCAATGTAGGAACTTAAGGTACGGTAACATGAAGTACTTTCAAAAGATAAGTGATCCAAGTGAGTTCAGCGGCTGTGTGTGCCATGGCTCTGTACTCTGCTTCTGTGCTTGACCAGGAGACAGTTGGCTGCTTTTTTGCACACCAGGAGATGAGGTTGGGACCTAGGAAAGTGCAGTAACCTGTAACTGATCTCCTGGTTGTTGGACAACCTGCCCAATCAGCATCTGAGAATGCATAGAGATTGAGGTGTGGTGTGGCCTTGAGGGAAATGCCTAGGTGCAAAGTGGATTTGACATATCTGAGGAGTCTTTGAACCTGTTGCATATGGAACTGATTGGGAGCTTGCATGAATTGGGACAGATAATTAACTGCAAATATGATGTCTGGCCTGGTGAAAGTCAAGTACTGGAGTGCACCAATGATGCTTCTGTAAAATGTGGCATCTGCAGGAGGTGAGATAAGAGGAACTAGAGGCTTTGTAGCCATTGGAGTGTTTGCTGGTTTGCAATCTTGCATGGCTGCCCTTTGAACGATTGTTGTAGCATAGTGAGATTGATGTAAATGCATGTCTGTTGGATCTGGACCCCCAAGAAGTGATGTATAGTGCCTAGATCCTTCATGGAAAACACTGTATGGAGTACTTTGATGAATGAACTCAATAAATGAGAATTGGAACCTGTAACAAGCATATCATCCACATACAAAAGGAGCACTAGGGTGCTCTGATTAGCATGATAATAAATAAAGAGGGATCAGATAAGCTGTAATGAAAGCCATATGAAAGTAAGAAAGTACTAAATCTGTCAAACCAAGCCCTTGGGGCTTGTTTCTACCCATAAAGTGCTTTGCTTAGCTTGCAAACATGTTGAGGGAATTTAGGGTCACACATACCTGGGGGCTGTTCCATGTATAGGGTTTCAGAAATGTTGCCATGTAAGAATGTATTTTAACATCCAACTGTCTGACAGACCACTGTTTGGATAGAGCAATGGAAAGAATGATCCTAATGGTGCTTTGTTTGACTACAGGAGAGTATGTTTCTACATAATCCAGACCATCTACTTGAGCATATCCTTTGGCAACTAACATTGCCTTTAGTCTGTCTAGAGTACCATTAGCTTTGAGTTTTGCCTTAAATACCCACTTGGAGCCTATGACATGCATATTTGGAGTTCTAGGGACCAGATGCCATGTCTAATTGTCTAATAGGGCCTGCAGTTCATCTTGCATTGCTGCTTTCCATCCTTCATGTCTTAGGGCACTTTTGACTGTTTTTGGTTCTATTGGGATGGTGGTATAAGAGGCAGTTAGGGCATATTTAGGGTTTGGCCTAAAGATGCCATGTTGGGCCCTAGTAGCTCTTGGAGAGAGAGGTTGAGATGTTGGGGCATTGTTTGAATCATTGGATGCAGCTGTGGGTGACATAGTCTGAACATCAGTGATTTGGTTGTCTGGAATGTTGGAGTCTGATGAAGTAGGGAAATCATCTAGAGTAGCTGGTGTAGATGAAGATGATGATTGGGAGTGATCAGTGTAGTCTGTAGTGATAGTAAGGGATGTGGCTTGATCTGATAGGTCTATGGGTTGTTCAATTATGACATCTGGTATGTTGGACAGACTAGGCTCTTCTGTATTGGAAGTGGGGGAGATGACAGTTGAAGGTTGTTGAGTTGTTGAGGGGAGCCAAGAATCAAAGATGGTAAGAACTTAAGGTCTGTTAATGGTATTCATGGTTTTATAGGGCAATAAGGTCTCATCAAAGCTGACATGTCTGGAAATGTAAAACTTTCTGGAAGGTGGATGAAAGCACTTATATCTTTTGTGTTGGTTGCTATAACCTACAAAAACACATGGTAGGGTTTTAGGATCAAACTTATGTTTCCTGGAATCCTAAGTGTAAGGATAACACTTGGAACCAAAGATTCTGAGATTTGTATAGTCAGGATGTTTGTTATACAGTAGATAGTATGGGGAGTCAGTTTTATTGGTGAGAGATGGAACCCTATTAAGTATATATACAGCTATGGAAAAGCATCAACCCACAAAAATAAAGGAGTTCTGCTATGGAAAATCATGGTTAGTCCTAGTTCTCTGATGGTTCTGTGCCTTCTTTCAACAGTGCCATTCTGTTGAGGTGTATGAGGGCAAGTGATTAAGTGTGTGATGCCTTGTTTTAATAGGTGGTTTGTGAGGGGAGTGTTGACAAATTCTTCCCATCCATCTGAGTGAAACTGTTTTATAGATTTGTTAAACTGAGTTTGAGCATATTTTTCAAAATAAATAAAAACATTAAAGAAATCTGATTTGTGCTTTAAAGGAACAAGCCAAACATACTTGGAAAAATCATCAACAAAGCTAGCATAATAATGGAATTTGCCTATGGATTCAACAGGGGCAGGGCCCCAAAGATCACAATGGATCAATTCAAAAATACTGGAAGAAACATGTGCAGAATGACTAAAAGGAAGCTTTGAAAGTTTGCCTAACTGACAACTTTCACATAAATGCTCCTGCTTATTGGTGCCTAAAAAAATCAATGAATCCTTTATTTTTTATAGCATGAACTATGGGAAACTGAATATGGCCTAATCTCTGGTGCCAGACTTCAGTGGTGCATGACTTTGGGTTGTGTACTGCAAGGGCATGGTGATCACTTGGGTCCCTTCAGGAAGATCTGGTCTGTTTTGTTTGCCTTCAGAATGAAACCAGCATTAGTGAATAAGCAATGTGCATCATATTTTTTTGTAAGTTGCCTAACAGAAATTAGGTTTTTGGTCATATTAGGCACCAACAAAACATCTGTGATGACTAAAATTTCATTTTTATAGGTGACATGAATATCTCCAGTGCCCTGTATGGGAAGTGCAGTTCCATTTCCAATAATTACATAAGCAGGACCTGAGTATGTGTGTAAGTTATGCAAAAGGTTAGAATTACCTATCATGTGGTTTGTGGCACCGGTGTCCATCAGCCACTCAGTATCTGCAACTGTATTGTCCAATGTCAAGGCTGATAATGCTTGAGGAAGAATCTCCTCTTTTGCCTTATTGTTCCACCAACAGATTTTGGAGATATGCCCTTGAACTCCACAGAAGTCACATGTTTCAGCCTTGTATTGATCTCTTTCTATTCTGGACATCCTTCTGAACACCTTCTTAGTCTGATCTGATGGTCCTGATGCCCCCCTTGATTGCTATGCCTAAAACTCTCTACCTGTAGAATTGAACCTTGGTTGTGAATCACTCCTTTGTTGTGGCCTTTGTCCATAAAATGCCAGATGAGAGGTGTCTGAGTCTTTTGTAGCAAACCATGTCCTTCTCTGATCCAAGTTCTATAGATGACCTACTAGTTCTTCATAAGTTGGCTTGTGCATGAGCATGGTTGTTGTGAAGGTCTCATATTGAGGACCTAAACTGGTTAACAAGAAGTAGACCTTCTCAGCATCTGGTATTGGCTTTCCAATGGCAGCCAAGCTATCACACAGGCCCTTAAAGTATTGGACATGATCATTGATGGATTTGGACTCATCTTTCCTCATGTAGGTTACTTGTTGCTTCAAATTAAACTCTCTCACTTGAGACTCTTGTGCATAGGCACGTTTGAGGGCATCCCACACAGCTTTTGCAGAGTCCAATCCAATCACTAAACTTAATGACTCTTCTGTTAGTGATCCAATCAACCATGCTCTTAATAATCTGTCTGCCTTCTTCCATTTAGTATATTCCGGATTTGTAGTTGGTGCAACACTGGCATTTGTGGTGGTTTGTGTCTGATTTGGGACAGGATCATCCCCAGTTAGATGTCCTAGGACATCTTGGCTGTCTGCAAATGCTAGGGCTTGTTCACTCCATAAGGGGTAATTTCTGGATGATAGTTTAAGAGATATGATACTGTTAACATTGATGGATGTAACAGACATGATGTGAGATATGGATTATGTGGTGATCAAGCACCAATGAGCTCTGCTACCATGAAGAAAAACTGAAAATACAGTATTGAATCGAACTTTTCTTATTATTTATCTTAATTTTCAAAGGTTTACAATGCTGAACATTTATAAGAATCATAAATCCTAAACTCTATATTTCGAAAGTAATTACAATAAAATAGGATAATCCTCTTTTGAATTTAAACATAACAAACTATCTTATCACTATATAAAAAAATTGGGTGGCTTTCAAACTCTTGATCACCAAAACACTCGGTTTAAACATGATCAAACACATTCCTTATCTCTCCAATATCCACCTTATCTCTCCCTGATCATAATTCAAAAATAATTCGAGCCAATATCTGCTGATGTGCTGCTTTGCTATTATTTTGGATAATTTTGCATGGCTGCATGCATGGCTCTTCAATATGAGAGTGGTCCACGCCCACGTCCACACCCCTAGCTAACTTGTGGGGTAGTCATTGCAGCTCTTAATAATTCAAAACAAAAATTAATAAACTATTTATAAGGGGCTGGATACGAGTTTTAAGGAAGAGAGAGGAGAAGCGGAATTGGGGGGGACGATTTAGGAAAGGAGACGAGGAGTTTTCGGGCGAGGAGGATTCTAGAGAAATGGAATGGAAGGCGGCGGCATACGTTACGTAAAAGAAGTGAAATTATATTTTCACGTCGTCATATATATATATATATATATATATATATATATATATATGTAATATATTAAAACAAACACTAATTGTTCCTCTCATATTGCAGCCAATCGCACCAGCAACCCTAATTAAATCAAACCCTAATTCTCAATTTATATTCTGCGATAAATCCTCTCTGTTCGTTTTGATTGTTTGAGACCTTGACAAATAGCAATGGAGGATTTTGCCACAGGATCAGAAGGTACCGCCGATTTTTTTATTATATTGTCTCCCGTAACCGTGTGTTTTCCGATTGACGGCCATCCATACGAACTTTATTTATTTATTTATTTATTTTTTTAATCACGATGTATGTATGGAGTCTGCGCCTGCTTGATAATTTCACTGATTGCTTAAAAACTTCATTCACCTCTCTCTTTTCTTCTGATTTATTGTGATTTTAATTGTCAGGATATGATGATGATGATAGCTGGGGTGGCTACAGGTCAACTGATCAGGCTGGTAGCCACTTGTCTACTTTAACCTTTACCTCTTTTTTGGCGGGAAATTTTTTATCTCATTCATAGTCACTCTGACCATTCTGATTTAATGTGATTTTAATTGTCAGAAGACGTTACTTGGTGCATATCCACATGCGACTCAGTTGAGGCTGGTAGCCACTTCTCTACTTTAACCTCTACCTTTTATCTCATATTCACTCCATTCGTGGGGCGTGGTTTTGAACACACTACACGGGTACTTCCCATTTTTTTTTTTTTTTTTGCTGTGACTTTATTGTTAAAGTAGTCACTGTTATTAGTCAATTTATTTGTCTAGTAAATAGTTACCTACTATTTAGAGGAAGAAAAAAAAAGAGCACCGTATTTGTTGAAAAATGGGAGAAGAAAAGTCATATAATGCAGCTTCTTCTTTTGACAAATGTACTATGCATTAAATTTGTTCACATGCCTTTTCCTTTGTATAAATTGAGGATGAACGAGGCTGTGGAAGAGAATAGATATAGAAACTCCAAGTTTCCTGCAAAAGAGAGAAAGGCAGAAACGAGAGTTTGTGAAATTAGTCAGTGTGTAAAATAGAGTGAAAAGTGTGTGTCAAATTGTTGTCCAACAGTGAGTGATATTTTTCGGTACTTGTTCGACGCTCCTTCTACTTCAATCTGGTTGGTTGGTTCGTACATCGGAGTGACAGATTGTACACGGTTCTTCACTGATTGGGCTGCTGTTATTTTGGTGACATCTTTCCACAACTCTATACTCTTGTATTTTTATTGGTACTTTGGAGTAGTTTGAGTTGTTGTACGTGGAACACTTGTATCTCTTATTTACTGACTAGTGGAGATTTTTGTGGGCTCCGGCCTCGTGGTTTTTACTCTCTCACATTGAGAGGGGTTTTCCACGTTAAAATTCTCGTGTTATTTTATTCCGCTTTATTTCACTACGTGGCTTTCTACTAGTATTTCTATTCCGTTGCGCTTACTAGTGGGAAAATATTTGTGGGTGTTTGCGATAATTTTCTTGTTACCGCGGCGTTTTTCCCAACAAGTGGTATCGGAGACTGGTTAGTAGTGTTGTCGGATAAAGTAATTTTTTGGTGTATTTGATTTGTTTAAAATGGAAGCAAATCTAAACAGGATGATCACTTTAAATGGGTCCAATTATGTTTTATGGAAAGATAAAATGGAGGACTTGTTATATGTGAAAAATTACTACAAGCCTGTGTTTGATACAGAAAAACCCGAAGATAAAACTGATGTTGAATGGGATTTGTTACATAGGCAAGTATGTGGTTATATAAGACAATGGGTTGATGATAATGTTTTGAACCATATAAGTGGCGATAAAAATGCTAAAACTTTATGGCAAAAACTGGAAGATTTATATGCCCGGAAAACTGGAAATAATAAGATGCTTTTGATTTATAAGTTGATGAATTTAAGATATCAGGAAGGAACTCCTATGGCTGATCATTTGAATAATTTTGTTGGTATTCAAAATCAACTTATTGCTATGGGTATCAAGTTTGATACTGAAGTGCAGGGATGGATGTTTCTCGGCTCTTTACCGGAGTCGTGGGAAACTTTTAGAAGTTCTCTCTCTAACTCAACTCCAGATGGTATGATGACCATTGATCTTGCCAAGACGAATGCTCTGGAAGAAGAAACCGGAAGGAAAGCACATGGTATTTCCGAACAGTCAGATGTTCTGGTTACCGAGTCGAGGGGGAGAAGTCATAGTAGAGCACCCAAGCATAGAGGTCAGAGTAGAAGCAAATCCAAAGGAAAATACAAAGACCTTGAATGCAATCATTGCGGAAAGAAAGGACACATCCAGAGATACTGTTGGAAATTGAAAAAGAAAAACAAAAATAATGACAACAGTGATAAGAAAAATGATGAAAAGCAAGAAGACAATATTAATACTGCTTCTGGTGATTTTCTTATTTTTCAGGAAGTTGATGATGTCAATCTTGCAGATGATGTGACCAGTTGGGTCGTTGATAGTGGTGCGTCAGTCCATGCTACTTCGAGAAGAGAATTCTTCACATCTTACACTGCAGGTGATTTTGGTGATGTGAGGATGGCACATGATTCTGTTATAAAGTGTGCAGGTGTTGGAGATATTAGTTTGGAGACGTCTAACGGTACCAGACTAATTCTCAGAAAGGTTAAGCATATTCCAGATATCCGGTTGAATCTGATTTCGGTCGGCAGACTGTGTGATGATGGTTACGACAGTTTATTTTCACGTGATACATGGAAGCTCACAAAAGGGTCTTCTGTTGTTGCTAGAGGTATAAAATCCTCAACACTTTTCTTGACTCAAGCAAAAGTTATTATTGATATGGCTAATGCAGTGGAGTCACCTGATGAGACCGAGTTGTGGCATAAGAGGTTATGTCATATGAGCCTGAAAGGTATGACTACCTTGTCCAAGAAAAACTTATTATCTTGTTCAAACAGTTTGCATTTGGAGAAGTGTGCACATTGTCTTGCAGGGAAGCAAAATAGAGTTTCTTTTAAAACTCACCCACCTTCAAGAAAGTCAGAAGTACTTGAGTTGGTACATTCTGATGTTTGTGGTCCTATGAAAAGAAGGACGCTTGGTGGTTCCCAGTATTTTGTGACTTTTATTGATGATCATTCGAGGAAAATTTGGGTCTACACTTTGAAGACAAAAGATCAAGTGTTAGACGTGTTCAAGCAGTTTCAAGTCTCGGTCGAGAGGGAAACTGGAAAGAAGTTGAAGTGTATTCGAACAGACAATGGCGGTGAATACACTGGTCCGTTTCATGTTTATTGCAAGCAACAGGGTATCAAACATGAAAGGACCCCGCCTAAAACTCCGCAGTTGAATGGCTTGGCTGAGAGAATGAACAGAACACTAATGGAGAGAGTTAGATGTTTGCTTTCACAAGCTGGATTGCCTAAATCCTTTTGGGGTGAAGCTTTGAGTACAGTGGTGCACGTACTTAATTTGTCTCCATGTGTTCCTTTGAAGAATGAGGTTCCTCAGAAGGTATGGTCAGGTAAAGATGTATCTTACCATTATTTGCGAGTTTTTGGTTGTAAAGCTTATGTTCATATTCCTAAAGATGAGAGGTCTAAGCTTTATGCTAAGACTAAGCAGTGTATTTTTCTGGGTTATGGTCAAGATGAGTTTGGCTACAAACTATATGATCCTGTTGATAAGAAAGTAATCAGAAGTCGAGATGTTGTGTTTGCAGAGAATGAGACTTTGCAGGATATTGACAAGAAGAGTTCAACACCTCGAGCTAATGATGTTCCATCTACGTCAGAGATAGTTCCTCCTACACCACTAGAGGAACATGATGTAGTTGATGTGCAGGATAATCATCAGGGTGATCCTGATGCAGTTGATCTTGATCATGTTGATGATGATGTGGTTGAGGACCCACTACCAGATGAGGTTCCACCAGTTATTCCTAGAAGGTCTGCTAGAGAGAGGCGTTCTTCCACTAGATACTCCGAAAGTGAGTTTGTGTTGCTCACTGATAGTGGCGAGCCTGAGAGCTTTGATGAAGCCTTGAATGATGAACATAAAGATAAGTGGCTTGATGCTATGAAAGATGAGATGAAGTCTTTGCATGATAATCACACCTTTGAGTTGATGAGACTGCCGAAAGGAAAGAAAGCTTTGAAGAATAAATGGGTCTTCAGAATTAAGAACGAAGACAGTAATTCTACACCTCGGTATAAAGCGAGATTAGTGGTCAAAGGTTTTGGTCAGAGAAAGGGCATTGATTTTGGTGAGATTTTCTCTCCGGTTGTGAAGATGTCCTCTATCCGGATTGTTCTTGGCTTGGCAGCTAGTCTTAATTTAGAGGTTGATCGGATGGATGTTAAAACAGCTTTTCTTCATGGTGACCTTGAAGAAGATATCTACATGGAACAGCCAGAGGGTTTTCAAGTAAAAGGAAAGGAGAATCTTGTGTGCAAGTTGAAGAAGAGTCTTTATGGGTTGAAGCAAGCGCCTAGACAGTGGTACAAAAAGTTTGAGTCTGTCATGGGGGAGCAAGGCTACCGGAAGACTACTTCTGATCACTGCGTGTTTATTAGCAGATTTTCGGATGATGATTTTATCATTCTTTTACTCTATGTTGATGATATCTTGATTGTTGGCGGGAATGCTTCAAGAATTGACAGGTTGAAGCAGCAGTTAAGTAAGTCTTTTGCTATGAAAGACTTAGGACATGTAAAGCAGATTTTGGGGATGCAGATTACTCGTGACAGAGCGGCCGGGAAAATTTGTTTGTCACAGGAGAAGTACATCAAAAAGGTTCTTCAGAGATTTGGCATGAATAATGCCAAACCGGTCACTAGTCCACTTGCATCTCATTTTAAGTTAAGTATCAAGCAGTGTCCGTCTACAGATGACGACAAGGAAGGAATGAAAAAGGTTCCTTATGCTTCAGCAGTTGGAAGTTTGATGTATGCCATGGTTTGTACTAGACCAGACATAGCTTATGCAGTTGGTAAGGTCAGTCGTTTTCTCTCTAATCCTGGCAGAGAGCATTGGAATGCTGTAAAATGGATTATGAGATACCTCAGGGGTACTACTGATTTATGCCTTACTTTTGGTGGTGAAAAACCTGTGTTGGTTGGTTTCACGGATTCTGATATGGCAAGTGATGTTGATTCTCGCAAGTCCACTTCAGGATATTTGATTAAATTTGCAGGAGGAGCTGTGTCATGGCAATCGAGATTGCAAAAATGTGTTGCTCTTTCAACTACAGAGGCAGAGTTTATTGCAGCAACTGAAGCATGCAAAGAGTTGTTGTGGATGAAGAAGTTTCTCCGAGAACTTGGTTTGAAGCAAGATCAGTACGTGTTGCTTTGTGATAACCAGAGTGCTATTCATCTTGGCAAGAATGCAGCCTTTCATTCGAGGTCCAAGCACATTGATGTTCGTTATCATTGGATTCGTGATGTGTTGGACTGTAAGCTACTGAAACTTGAGAAAGTTCATACAGATGATAATGGCGCAGATATGTTGACCAAAGTGTTGCTAAGGGAGAAGCTTGAGATATGTTGTTCCATTGCGGGAATGACGAATTCTTCCTAAAACAGTGAGGGGGAGATTTGTTAAAGTAGTCACTGTTATTAGTCAATTTATTTGTCTAGTAAATAGTTACCTACTATTTAGAGGAAGAAAAAAAAAAAAAAAAAAGAGCACCGTATTTGTTGAAAAATGGGAGAAGAAAAGTCATATAATGCAGCTTCTTCTTTTGACAAATGTACTATGCATTAAATTTGTTCACATGCCTTTTCCTTTGTATAAATTGAGGATGAACAAGGCTGTGGAAGAGAATAGATATAGAAACTCCAAGTTTCCTGCAAAAGAGAGAAAGGCAGAAACGAGAGTTTGTGAAATTAGTCAGTGTGTAAAATAGAGTGAAAAGTGTGTGTCAAATTGTTGTCCAACAGTGAGTGATATTTTTCGGTACTTGTTCGACGCTCCTTCTACTTCAATCTGGTTGGTTGGTTCGTACATCGGAGTGACAGATTGTACACGGTTCTTCACAGATTGTGCTGCTGTTATTTTGGTGACATCTTTCCACAACTCTATACTCTTGTATTTTTATTGGTACTTTGGAGTAGTTTGAGTTGTTGTACGTGGAACACTTGTATCTCTTATTTACTGACTAGTGGAGATTTTTGTGGGCTCCGGCCTCGTGGTTTTTACTCTCTCACATTGAGAGGGGTTTTCCACGTTAAAATTCTGGTGTTATTTTATTCCGCTTTATTTCACTACGTGGCTTTCTACTAGTATTTCTATTCCGTTGCGCTTACTAGTGGGAAAATATTTGTGGGTGTTTGCGATAATTTTCTTGTTACCGCGGTGTTTTTCCCAACATTTATGTCATAGTGACTCCATTCGTGGGGCGTGGTTGGTTCTGAACACACCACACAAAAATTTGCTTTTTTTTTTGGGCTGTAACTTACACCTTTGAAGGCTGATTTGTTTTAATTTATTTGCCTTTTTTTTTACTTCCCATTTTTAAACAGCTAAAGAATTCAGCAGAAAAAAACGTGGATATGAAGCCAAAAGTTTCTGGCTGGGCTGCACCTTTGATAGTGGTAGACATTTGTGCTATTTTGTTTTCAGCTGTAATACAAAAAAAGCAATATCAGTTTATTTTTTTCCTTCTGATTTATTCTGATTTGTTGTGTATGACTTGAAAGTGCACAAAACCTGCATACAGTCGTCGTCCGGTGATATTTATTCTTGGCTGGGTAAGCACTCTATTAATTGCATTAATCAGGCTAGTGTTATTGTGTTGCTATATTATATCTTTATATATTTCGCTGGATATATTTATATTATGCTTGCATAATTTTGTATGTATTGTTTGATAATAATGTCATCTCGGAAGACAGATATATAACTCCTTTGGACTAACGTGGGTTGCCGTTCATGGGATGGACAACTCTATATGTGTGGTAACAAGGCACCATGATGTGGTTTGAAATCGATCTCTTTCTTTTGTTTCTTTTAACTTTTTATCCTATATGACTACTTTTCTTGTGAAGTATTACAACAAGCAAGATGATTTAGGCACCACCTATGACCTGTTTTACACCATACATATGAACCAAATAAATAAAAAGGCAAAACTCATGGACCACAATACTGAAAAAAGCAAGACTTTGGGGGATATGGGTTGGGGATGGGGTCTGTACATCTCTCATTTTCCTTACAACAGTGCTTCATATTATGAACAGGACATGGCACGTGTGTCCCCATTGTACCAGACTTTGGGAGAAGATGAAGTAATGTATGCTTTAACTGAAGCTATAACCTCTGAAGTCGAAGGTACGTGTGTTGGCTTCCTTACCATTCTCTCGACTATTATTTTCGGTCGTGATGACTAATGTTGACGTGTACCTAGTCTTCTATTCGGTAATATTTTAATGTTATTTTCGGTTTGTATATTGTTTAAATTGCCATTATATTGGAATGAACATGGAATATCCGTAACTCTAATATGTGAAATGAAGAAGAATGTTGAAATCGAGTAAAATCCGCCAAATAATATATATGAAATTTCTTCTAAATCATATTGTCAAATGCCATCAAAAACACACAAAAGCTGGAAGGGGGAAGTTAACCGATTAAAAAGTAGCCAAATTTCCTAGGATTAAAAAGGCTCAGTTAGGGGTAACAAAATGGGATAAAACTCTGGTAAAGGAATAGGTAAAAATGCACTGTACTCATCATTTTTGAAACTTTTTTGTAAATTGTTAACGGTTAATGCATTGTTGGAGCAGGCCTTCCCTATGATGATGCTTTCCGCGAAAGGTCTGGCCTGATCATCAAGAAGCCTTTCGGTGTTGGTATGTTGGTAGGACCAACTTCTTTGACACATAGTAAATCAATCGGTCTTTTCCATATTCTTGCTTTTTTGGTACATGCAGTTTCTGTGTTTCGAGATAAGTCTGACGAAGAAACTGGTCAGCTACTTTCAAAAGAAAAAGAAGAAACTGGTCAGCTGGCCTATGATAAGGAAAAGGCCATCAACCTATTAATGGAAAAAATGAAGAGTGAGTCGGCAATTACTTTCGATGAAACTATAAAGGTAGGTTGTGACCTTTGTTCAACTACTATTGAAAGGTGATATGTTAGCAAAGAACTCTAGCCTGCATGATTCAATTTTCTTCCCTGTATACAAATTTTTTTATTTTAAAATTATAAATTTATCTTTTGAAATCGATCTCCAGATTTCACAAAATAGAAAAGGCCTATACATACAATTGTTTAATCATTGATTGGCTAAAAAAGGACACAATAGCAGTTTTATAGTACCTTGAGTGGATTTTGAAGGGTATACATACAGAACCATAAGGACCAAGTTTCTAGAGTAAAAGCAAAAAAAGGGAGTTATGGCTTGCTTTCGATGCCTGGTGTAGTGTCGTGATTAATTTTTATTTGGTTTATATGTGCAGATTGCAATATCTGCTTTTAAGCATATGTGCCTCGAGGAGTTGGAAGCTGAAGAGTATTGGGTGAGTGGCTACTACTGCTGATGCACATATAGCATGCATTTGTTGTTACTAGGGAAGGAGGAACGAAAGCTAATGATTTTACCAGAAGAAAGAAATATATCTTCATTTGTATCGATCTGTCACGCTAACTTGGTTGACATTTTGCTAAACACATTGATTTTAACATCACACAATTTTATCAGGTTTCTACTTGGGAAGGAAAAGGTTTTGTATACCACCTGGAGGTCTCTGATATTGAGAATCATTTGGCTGTCATTTATGGTTGCTCTGGCCGGGTCCCGAAAGCTGACGGCTTGACATCTGTCTGTGACTAGACTAGTGTAACAAACGAGTATTATGGATTCAGTATTTTAATTTAACGGTAATACTAATACGGCTGAAACTTGCAACTCTTGCCTATGTGTTATTCTTAAGTTTACATTTTGGTGGTAGTCCAATTAAGGAGCAAATATGACTTACTTGCTGATGGTGGACTGGACGTCTGTTTGTGAAAATATATATCCTTTATTATGGAAAAAGATCCCCGACGGTACATGATGTACAGCTCCCCCAGCTGTGCATCAAAACGGCGTCGTTTCGGATCGAGGCGACGCCGTTTCGATGCTGTGTTTTTTTTTTTATTTTAGGTCGGAACCAAACGGCGTCGTTTCGGGTCGATACGGTGTCGTTTTGATGCACAGCCGGGCGAGCTGTGCATCGTGTACCGGCGGGGATCGGGGTCCCCTTTATTATACCTTCTTGTAGTAAAGTCTGCCATCTTTCTAAATTATATTTTTTATGGTCATTTAAAACCATAATGAACGTGTTGATTTTGTATTTCTTAATTATTATTATTATTATTATTATTAAGCTCTGTACTATGGAAAAAAAAAAGCCATATGTTGGTTTAAACAATATAATTCATAATCCTAATTATTTTAATATATAAACAATAAATGGAAACAATAAATGGATGCAAAAAAATAAAGTAAAAAATTGGATTAAAAAAAGGATCATTCTAAGTTATGGGTAATACCTAAAAACAAACTAGGGATAAAACACTTTCGGTCCAATCCGGTAGATATCCTTTGGGATAGGGTATTTTTCTAGGGTAAGGAAATACGAAACATTTTTTAGACAATAGACAAATAAATTCATATTTTGCTACACAATTTAATTGTTCTTCATTAAAAATGCTAGTGGTCGGAGAAATATGTCGTTTTTATATTTATAAAAAGATGAATGGACATCATTTATGTTAGGATTTGAGCAAAAGCCCATACCCTAGTGGTCACCACTAGGGGTTTACCCGGGCTTCTGTGGTTGGAGACCCGGGTTCGATTCTCCTCCGTAGTTTCTTAGGTATTTCATTTCCTGCAAAAAAAAAAATAATTTTGTTAGGATTAGACCATTATTTTTCCCAAAAAAAAAAAAGGATTAGACCATTATTTGATGGGAAAATTGCAAAATTGGTTCCATGATTTTAGGATGGTATCGATTTTGGTCATATATATTTTCAATTATCGATTTTGGTGTCGTAATATAAAAAAACTTATCAATTTTGATCTCATATGTTTACAATTATCGATTTTGGTCCCGTAATTTAAAAAACGCATCAATTTCAGGACAGGCTGTACTCCACTGGCTTCCTTGTGTGATAGTATGATCGTGTATACTTCCGAAAGCATTGTGAATTGTTAAAAAAAATATTAAAAAAAAAAGAAGAAATTATATGGATATGGCAGTGACTTATTCAGCAGACTACTAATGGGAATATCTTTTCACACAAATTTTTATCTTACCACACAGAATTTTTTTTCCAATTTCGCCCTTATTTTTTTATTTTACGCGCGTTCATTCTGACCAAAGTTTGGTCAGAATATGACACATTATCCATACTGAAATATGGTCAGAATATACGTGTTGAGAGTCCACACTGGTTGATTCTGACCATATTTTAGGTAGAATGTTTGAAGTTTTCCAAACTCATACATAGTCAGAGCATCATTCTGACCAATATTGAGTCCGGAATACTCTACACATTCAGACTAGAATTGGGTCAGGATAACAACAACAATATAAGAGCACCACTATTGATTCTGACTGAATTTCAGACAGAATATTAAAAGTTTTTTGTACTCAATTTTAGTCAGAATGTCTTTCTGACCGGTATTGAGTATGAAAAACATTCAAAATTCTGACTAGAATAAAATCAGTATAATGATCGTATTCGACTCAAATTGGGTCAGAATGACTGCTGTGTGAATTGACCATAAATTGGCCAGAATAGTATATATTTTCCGGACTCATTTACGGTCAGAATGACAGGCGTGTGGAATATCCAAACGAAGCCCACTCTCGGCTCTTGGTAAGTGTAAAACAATATTTGTGTGAAAAGATAGTCCCCTACTAATTCGCTACGGCCTACAGTTGGTTTGCACTTAAGAGAGAAAATATATAATGCTGTCAATTTGTCAAAAAAAAATGGAGTTCTATAGCTAAAGATGCAAACGATTACTTTCGATTAAACAAAAGTGTGGGCAATTTGTCCCAACAACCCCCTCAAGTGTGGGCAATCTGTCCAACACTTGCACAATTTTTTTCATTCAAGAGTGTGGGCAATCTTTCCCAACACCCCCCTCAAGTGTGGGCAATCTATCAAACACTTGCACAATTTTTTTCATTCAAGAGTGTGAGCAATCTGTCCCAACACCCCCTCAAGTGTGGGCAATCTCTCCCAACACTTGCATTTTTTTTAAATAATGTTCTAACCAGGGTTTGATCCCGTGACCTCTGGCTCTGATACCATGTTAAAATCAAGCGCTTACCGTTGTACTAAAACCAATTGATGGTAGTACAATGGTAAGCGTTTGATCTTAACATGGTATCGGAGCCAGAGGTCATGGGATCGAACCCTGGTTGGAACATTATTTTAAAAGAATTGTGCAAGTGTTTGACAGATTGATTGCCAACACTTGAGGGGGGTGTTGGGACAGATTGCCCACACTCTTAATGTATAAGGAAATATATTAGCACATTTATTAACACCAATTGGTTTTAGTACAATGGTAAGCGTTTGATCTTAACAGTTCAGCAAAAGCTGAATATAGATCAATGGCACTCGGGGTTTGTGAGCTCCAATGGTTAATCTATGCGCTTACAGATTTGCAGATTCCTATAACCAAACATGTGTTAATGTTCTATGATAGCATTAGTGCTATGCACATTGCCCAAAATCCAGTTTTTCATGAAAACAAAACACATTGAGTTAGATTGTCACATTGTTAGAGAAAGGTGCAATCTGGCATGGTCAAACTAAAGAAAAACCAAATACTAGAAATAGGTTTTTGCCAAAAATGACGGATTAATGTGCTTATCAGGTTCCAAGGAAACTGATTATTAATTAAGACAAAACCTAGGTAAACTTATCAATATACCCTTTTTTCTAATTCTCAAAACATTTACTGATTAACATGCGATTATCACATTTAATGCCTTGATTTATGCCGATTTAATGCCATGATTTTATCACGTTTTTTTGTTTTCCCTTTATCTCTCATTTTTATTGTTATTATCCCAAAGAGAATAAAAGCATAATTGCCATATTAGGCAAATTAAATCAAACGATGTACCCCTCAAAAAAAAATCAAACGATGTAAAGGCAAATCAATGGAGTGTAGGAACGACGGGTTGAAATCCGGTTGTGATAATCAAGAAACAATCCGGTTGTGATAAAATCATAACTGCCATCAAGTAACAATGCGGTTGTGATAATCCGGTTGTGATAATCAAGTAACAATCCGGATGTTACGTCACCGACAACCAACACCAAATTACACAAAATTAAATAACAATTCGATATCAAGTAACACCAAAGCCATCAAGTAACAACTCGCGTCTGAAACAATTAGAAGTCAAACGTGATAACTGCACCTTTTTTTTTCGGAAATAACATACCTCTACGCCTTAATTTACGCCAAAATAAGGTTTCAAAATTTCCAATAAATCCGGTTGCTGATATTTAGGAATGGAAGTAGTTACGAAACGGTAGACATATGTAAACGCATTTAATAAACATTGGGTTAAATGAAATTAAAAGTAAAAATAACCAAGGGTATTTCGGTCCAACTATTATTCTTTTGTCCTTTATAATAACTGAAAATGAAAAACGTCCTTGCAGACCCAGATTGATGTCCCATGTCTTTCTGGCCCCTTCCCCCTTGAATTTATGCATGAGATTTTTTTATTATATATTAAATTTATAATTAATATGGATTTTTTTTGGAAAATACAAATACATAAAAAATGCTTTTTACAAGATACTGAAAAATAAAAAATGCGGCAAGAATAGAAATCATAATAAACTATCGCACATGCTACTAATACGAAACAATAACAACACCAATTCATAATTTGAGTGACAAGAAACAAGCCACAAAAACATCACACTAAACAAAACACAAATACAAATTTATTACTCAAGCATCTATTCTAAGTATATAGAAACAAAAATAATTGGTTCAATACTCAAATTAAATAAAAGGTGTTCGATGTTCCAAGAAACACATACTTAACCCCTATGCGCTAAGAGAATTCTCGACTCGAATATTATCTTCAGGATCAGCGGCATCTTCAGCACCACCTCCAGTTGCTTGAGTCTTGCCAAATATCATGTTCAAGTCATCAAAGTATGGGAAGGGAAACTTCATGCATCTTTCATACTTGTTGTCAACCTATATCATCAAATATAAAGTTAGTAATCACATCAAGCATACGAGGATCAACTAAAATAAATAGCCACAAAATGGCTTTCGTGGTTTTAGTTTGCACAATGATATTACAACATACAAAAAAAAATTAAATGCCTTTTGGATGAAGAAAATAAATAGTTTACACAACATGTTTTTTTTACATTGAGAAAATAAAATATTTTTTTGAACTTAAACAGTTGTTTAGTTTACAAACAAACGACAATGGGGAACAACGTACGACAGATAAGGTGAAATTCACATCAAGTCTTCAAGCACAATATATTTATTGGTAGAAGCATGGAGGAAGAAAAAAACGTTTTCATTTGGCCAAATGATTTCTAGTGCCAACATTGCATCAATCATTTATTCATTTTTGCCTTTTTGCGTGATAGGGCCTTACTACATAATTAACTAATGTACAGTACATCTGGCATTGAAGAATACATCTGGTACAGTAAATCTGGTTATACTTCTGTTTGAACGAGAGTTCAAGTCAAGGTGGAGATTTGTTAGGAAATGTGACTTGACCTCTTATTTAGAGCTGAGTACTAAACTGAGTTTAGTACTAAGCTGAGAAAAGTCACCGAGTAAAGTCACCGAGCAAAAGTGAGCTTTGAGCAGAAGTCACTTTGGGCGTAAGTCAATTTTGCCGGAAGATCAACTTTACCAGAAGTCAAGTCACTTTAGCAGAAGTCAGCATTGGAAAGTCAGTTTTGGGCAAATCTCAGTTTGAACGAATGTCAGCATGGTTACATTCTGGTGGATAACAGCTGGAGCTGTGGTCCACATCTGGGGTATTTTAGTCATTATGCTAGTATGTCTTTATGACGGCTAGGTCAAGTTTTTGTGGCTATAAATACACGTCTATTGTAACCTAGAACATTTACAGAGTCTGTAAAGGATATCTCCAGTGATAATATATTCTCCTCTTTCTGCCCGTGGAGTAGTCGGCATTTGCCGGAAACCACGTTAAATCATGTGTTATTGTTTCTTGGTTGATTTATGCTTTCTCGTTTGCATCTTGATTATTGCAATATGTTATCCGCGTTAATCCTTGAGGGTCCTAAATTCTAACACCATTGATGTGGCTCAGCAACGATCATATTCCTAGTAGGATCCCATCCGAACCCAGATGTTTTCGTTTGAATATCTTTATATAAACTCAAATTTTTCTTCAATGTCTTCAGACGAGACCTAATGTTGATTGTAGTAATTCCTGGGATCCTTGCACCTAGCTTCTCCTCAAGGACATTAAGAAAACCCAGTTTGAATCCCGACTCGGCCCTGTGTGTACCGGCATGAAAGAGTTCTACCATTGCTTCAACAAGCATTTTGTCTTGCTCATCAGTCCACATGTGTTTGCTCCTAGTACGGGCTGAAGTTGCAGTTGAGCCGGACGTAACTTGCACATCTCCATCTTTCATTTCTTATCATGTAACAACATAAGTGTAATATCCATGAAATTAATCAAGGGTAAAAGGGTAATTGGAAATTATTTATTTTTAAATAAACCTATTACCTATTTTACATTAATAAAATTAATTGGATAATAAGGTATTAATGGGATTTATCCTATTTAAAACTCCTACCTTAACCCCCTCATTATGCGATTAGCAGTTTCCAAAACTCTTTGTCGACTAAATTTATCAAAAAGCAGAGAAGAAGAAAAGAGAAAAGACTTGACATAATCTTTATCCTACGGGTTGACTCGTTTCTCCGTTTGTCAGATAATTCATACCACGACGATCATCGCGACGAGGCTAACGTTTTGGTATAAGAATCACCATAAACGAAAAGGTAAATCAAAAATCCCTCTTTTTGGAATCTAGTGTTCTTGATTATTTCTAAACAATTAGGCTTGAATAGATGCTTTAGATTAATCGTAGGTTGTGGTTTTATTGTAGGAATCGAAGAAATCACAATAGTTGTTTCAAAATTAAAGTTTGGCTTTTTGATTCAAAGTTTCTACAAATTAAAAGGTAAAGGGGTGTTCAACCGTAATTTAATTATGTTATAATTGGTTTTATTTATTTATGTTGTTTCATAATGCTCGTTTGATTTAGTTTTGGTTTGGATACATTTGTGTATTTTGGCCTTATGGATAGTAGTGGTGAAAGAACTTCTCAGGAAAAGAAAGTGTAGCCGACCGAGAGTTGAACGTATGTTTTCAAGGGGAGGATTTAAGAGTCAATGAGTGATATGCAAAATTTAGGGATTTTCTTTTAGAAATAAATATGAATTGGAAATTTGTATAAAATATTCGTTTACAACAGGTATGCTTTCAAATGAAAACAAAAGAATTGCAGTCCTGTATTCTGCAATATGTTTTCTTTTTCTTTTATTTATTTATTTTTTTCAATGAGAAAGAAAATAAAAGATAATAAAACAAAATAATAGTGTCTATTTCTTTTTCTTGCCAGACGCTAGAAAAAAAAATAAATAAATAAACACAAGGTAGTAAATATATATCTAAATTGATACAATGAAATATTATAATGTGTAGCCTTTTTGAAGCAACAGATGATGCAATAAGTGGAATGGATGATTGTGTTGTATTTTCTTTGAAATGCTTAATCGTTGCCGCTTTCTTTGGTGATGTGTATTGTGATAAGTCTTAAATGTTAATTGACATAGTTTTGGGTATGGTTTCTGGTGTATTTGGCACAGCACCGTGTGGAGACCCTCTGCGGGGAGAAACACGGGATCACCGGAAGACAACCCTTAGCTATGTGGGGTGTTGTGCTTAGTAGCCATCACTTTCTGTGCAAAGTGATAAGTAGTATAATTAGAATGGTCTAGGATTAGAAGTCCTTAGGGAAGCCTTTTATGTGGAATGAACTTAGGCGGTTAGCTTAACTACGCTTAAACATATTTGAGAGTCTAAAAGATAAAACACCGTGGTCTTCGGTAAGGCACGTTTCTGTTTCGCAGCTTGGGACTATTACCCCTCCACAAAGGTAGCCGCTGCGTGGACTGGGTAGTCTCCCACATGGGTAGCAGCCGTGCCATATGAGGAGCTGAGGATATGTCGTGGTGCATTCTCACCATGCAAAGTGTCCTTAGACCTTGTGTGTAACAAACCCTTTGTTTGGTTGAGTTTTACTAGTGAGACTAGTAGAGAAGAGCGAGTCTTTATACATACATGGTAGTAATGATAACTTCGTGTTAGGACTTGTTTTAAATTCGGTGCTTCTACCCTATACTGAGTATTTATATACTCACCCCTTTATTTTTATGTATGTTTCCCACCCCGAGAAGGTGATGCAGGTTACTATGACGAAGATGTTTATTATGAGGCGTAATCTTATGGCAGCTTCTGGGAGTTTTGCTTATTGTTTTCTTTTGATGGTTCGAGAAATGAGAGGATGATACTTTCGTTTTGTTCATTAAACTTTTGATCCTTCAGCTGAACTTGTCATAATGTTTAGACTCTTTTACGTTCCTTTCAGTTAAATGTTGTTGGAAACATCATTTACTTTTCTTTAGTCGGTACAACATTGTTTGTCGTTTAAGATTTCTCCCGTGTCGTTTCATTTCCGCTTTAACTCTGATGTAATTACGTAAGGCTTACGTATATAATTGATTTAAGTATTAAATTATATACGTGCCGGGCGTTCATTTCCGGATAAGGACACGGTGTCTGGAACGGGGCGTCACAATAAGACATAGTGTACCAGAAAAAAGTAAAATAAAAACTTCAGGTGCATAAAGGTGAGACTACGACAAATGTGCGAGGATATAAAGTCTTCTAAACATAAGCAAATTACATTGTGTGCTAAATTCAAGTTCATTCAATGACAAATTACACTGATATAAATCAAATTGAAATTCATAACCACAATTGAAACTCAACACACTAAATCATAATAAAACTACACATTTACGTTCGTGTTTCTTCCTAAACCCACAAATATCTCATTTGACAGTTGATCCCTATCTCCATGCAGTTGATGGGTCTATACTTGTGACGAAATCCTCATTATCATACACTATAGACTCCATGGCAACATTTATTTCTTGTTCTAAAGGGTCTATAGGCATCTCTTTTTATAAGATTGTGAAGTAGCTAGGCAGCACGCTGTAATGGTTCGGGTTTGTATCTTGACCAGATAAAAGGATGGACTCTGAATTCACACAAGACAAAGAAACTTCAAACTTCAAGATCCATCGATTCTAACAATATATCATTTTCCGGTTAATTCACATTCGATCAACACAAAAGACCACCAATGTATATGGTTCAAAACTCAATCAACTTAACAACACATCATATTCTGCTGGAAACGATGAAGCCATGATTCATCTCACTACTATGTAAGTCAAAACAATAATTTATCTATAGAAAAAACAAATCATTCCCCTCATGTTAATATAGTTCGATAATGACGAAACTTAACTACTTCCTTATTTCATTCATAACCACCTAGAAAAAAACAACAGCGAGCGTTACGGAATGACGATTGATGAGTCCATCGTAGTTATAGATAAAACTCATTTCAAATTTGGGAAATAAAGTGCAGCCTGGAAAAAAATACACTGACTTACAAAGATAGCAAACCACGACAAACCGCACCAAACGGGAAATAAATGGTAAGAAGAAACCATGGTTTTGTTTTTAACGGCAAGGCAAAATTGAACCAGAAAGATTGAAAAAAATACTGAAAAATCCAAAGTGAAGAATAAATCAATTCCCACACCGACCTTGCAAATAGAAGCAGCTTATGAATGGCAGTACTTTTTTTACAAGCAATTGCACAACTTAGGAAGAACAAATATGAATGTGGAAAATTCAACCAGCAAACAATATACATTAGAGTCCAGAAGAAAAATCAACGAAAAATATCAAATATGGCAGAATATCCGAGATACGAGCGACGTACGTTAGAAAAAATCGCAAGAACGATTGAAGAGAAAAGATAGACGTGGTTGAGAAAAAGTGGTGGAAAAAAAATGATCTTTTCTATTCTCACTCATCTTTTCTTTAGCCTAGGCTGAGAATTAAAAAGGTGGAAAAGAATTTATTCTTTTGAAAAGTTTCCAACTTGAGAAAGTCACATTTCTATTCTCGATTAACCAAACATGCTAAAATTGAGAATAGAAAAAATATATTTTCTTTTCTCAACCATTTTCTACCTACCAAACATGCCGTAAGTTATAAAAAGCTATCAGAGCGGGAGAATGAGCTACGCCAAGCTCTAACATCAAAATGTATGTTCTTTTACTTTTTCCTGCCACATAATAATTCTAAAAAAATCTTATAAATAAAAAAACCCAGATCCATAATACTTTGAAAACAGTTGTCTTAGAGATGACAGAAACGGCAGGTGCATGGTTTACCCCTGACGGCTGCAAGATTCAGGACGACTGAATCCCGGACGGCAGAAAGATTCATGAGATTCGCGACGACAGAAGCGGCAGCTGCATGGTCGATCCCCCCCAAAGACGGGAATACTCATGAGAACATCAAAGAAGTTTGTTGGGATTCCTTCACCAGAGGAGCCACCACCGCTACCAAGGGGGGAGCCACCACCCCCAGAGGAGGAGCCACCACGGCCGCCAGAGGAGCCACCGCTAATGACTGCAGCCATATGCTCCTTTCTCTGATGAAGGTGCAAGTGATGGGACGAACTACTTGCATTCCGAGCAGTAGTAACCTGGTAATAAAAGAGGGATGCTAGAGCTAAGATGGTATTATAAAGATCAATCGAATGATTATTAATTACACATCCATCCATCATATGTAATTATGTACAGCCCAGCCGTGTGTTCGATAATTGTCTCATTTATTAACCTAATTTGTTCAGTAATTGTCTTATTTATTAGCCTGATTTGTTCAGTAATTCTCATATGCAACTAGAGTAAGTAGCAAAATGAGAGCTTTGTCCTTAATTAGTAACAAATACATGTGCTATATGATTAACATAGTAACTCACCCAAATATCTTCGGCTTTCAACTCCTCGAGGCACAAATGCTGAAATGCAAATATTGCTGTCTGCCCATATAAGTATAAAATAAAAATAATCAGGACATTAAACCGTCGAACAAGTAAGCACTAAGCAAGTGTAACCCGGTTTTTTTGCTTTTAGTATGTATACCCTTTATTCAAAATCACTCAAGCGATTGTGTCCTTTTTCCTTTTACCTGAATTGTTTCATCGAGAGTAAACTCTAAATCGCTCTTCACTTTCTCCGTTAAAAAATTGATGGCCTTTTCTTCATCATACTCAACACTTGAGGCCAGTTGGCCGGTTTCTTCATGAGAATTTTTAGTGACTGGAATTACAGAAACTGCGAATATATAGACCAAAAGCAAGAATAAGTGGAAAAGGCCGATATATAGATTCGCTACGTGTCTAAAAAAATATGGTCCTACGAACATACCAACACCGAAAGGCTTCTCGATGCTCTGGCCAAACCTTTCGCGTAATTCATCATCATATGGAAGGCCTGCTCCAATGATCCATTAATTAACCATTAACCCAGATTTTCAAAAAATGATAAAGTAACCTTACTAGCAGCAATAACTTTGAACAGAATGAATGATAAGGAAGGCAACACATACATACATTCGACTTCGGAGATTACAGTTGTAGCATAACTACGCATAGTTTGCTGATTCGTGCAATAACGCCGATAGAAAGGGGCCACACGTGTCATGTCCTGCTCACATTCGAGTAACGAATCACCATCTCAAGTCTCTTAGAATTACGAGAAAAAAGCATCAATCCAATAAAGAAACAAAAGAAAGAGAGTCAACACGAACCACATCTTGCCGCCTAGTTACCTTGCATATTGAGTTCATCCCGTGCACAGCAACCCATAACAAGTCATAACACTTGTCTGCCTCCCAACAAGACATTGTTATCAAACAAGACACACACACACTCGCACACACGCATATATATAACAATGCCACACACTAACACTGAGCCTAAAAATGCTTACCTGGCCAGGAATAAGTACCATTGGAGCATATGCAAGTTTTTCGCCCTTTCATGTCAAAGATACAAATCAGAATGAATAAATAAACTGAGATAGCTTTGTTTTTGTTTTGTTTTGTATTTTTTGTATTTTTATTTTTTTTGTAAAACTAAAATCGACTTAGCAAAAAAAGTATTTCAAGTGTTTACCATCTTCAAACTTGTACACCCTTCGGAAATTATGGACAGAAAATCTTCGGAACTTTCGCTGAACTGAATTAAAATGAGAATAAAAGAAATCAAATCAACCTTCAATTTCAAAGTATCATTGAAACTTGAAAGAGAGAAATGGGTACCCTACCACTTTCAATTGACTCCTCAGAATTCAAATGACTGCAGTTCTGCCTCGCGCCATTGTTTTTCATCAACGTACCATCAGATTCTACTAATTGAAAAACACAATACATTAGAAAGAGAAAAAATCAAAAAATAAAATAAAATTAAAATTTGATTTAGATCTGACGAAACAAATTCATATCAAATCAAGAAGCATAAATCATAATATGAAATCAGGGGTACCTTCTGGTTTTTGGACGATTTCTAATGATGGTTTACAAAAATCCATTACTTTTTCTTCTTTTATTTCTCCTTCTATTTGGTGGAGGGTGTTTTCTAATGATGATAGTCGATCCATTGGTAGAATTCTTATTATAGTAGTAGTAGAGAATTTGAGATAAAGAAATCGACGAAGTAGAGTTCTGCGATTATATATGTGAGGGGCTTTGGAAACGACAACGATGGGGCGGACACGTGTCGACATTTAGAGTAATAAGTTGGTTTTTATTTTTTATTTTTTAGTGGAGATAATGGGTTGGGTTCTATAGGCATGTTAATTGTGTTGCTAAGAATTCAAAAAGAAAAAAGATTTATTTTTTCTTTATAAGCACCACATGTATTGGTAGCTTTCTTCTTATTTTTGTACACCATAAAATTAATGTTAACTCATTATTAGAATTAAATAATTGTTGGATTAAAACATTATCCTCATTTGTTTTTAGAAAACATCATCGTCATTACTCTCATTTATATATAAGAACCGTCAATATCACAAATGTATGGTGGGATGCGATGGCAAGTTGGAGACGGGGAGTCAGTTTTTTTTTTTTTTCATTATGCGTGGACGGAGCGGCGGCCATCCTTCCGTATACCTTACGCGGGTCACATGCTTCCGACTGACGCTAAGGTTTCGACTTTGTTTATTTCGCACACGTGAGTCTGGGATGCTCCTCGTATTCGGGGTTTATTTCAGCCCTGGGAATATGACGTCATTCTGTCCACTTCTGTAGCCTCAGGGACTCATCCTGATCGACGGATTTGGGGCTACGACCGCACATGCACTTATACGGTCAAGTCGGGGTACTATCAGGCTCTTTCACTTTATGGGCCATCTCTGGCAGCAGGGCCGACGACTTCAAGTGGGGTTGATCGAGTTTGGCGGCGATGTTGGCAACTCCCGGTTCAGCTTTGTATTCAACACTTCTTGTGGCGGTGCCTTCATGATTGTCTAGTCATTAGGCAGGGCCTTATGCGGTGTAATATAGGGGCATGCATATGCTTGGCATGCGGGGAGACAGTTGAGACTCAGCGGCATGTCTTGTTTGAGTGTGAAATGGCAGACAAAATTTGGCAAGCCTCTCCCTACTACGGGTTATTGGAGTATCTCCGCTCGTCCTCCTTTGTGGATTTCTTTATGCGTCTTCTGGATGAACAGGGAGTGCAGGATGCAGTGAGAGTTGTTGGGCTCATGTGGGGGATATGGAAAGTGCATTGTTCTGCAGTGTTTGATGGTCAAGCTGTATACGTTTTGGCGGTGTGTACGCGTTCTTTGGTAGCGACAGTAGAATTATGGAGGCTTTGGCGGCCTTCTGAGTGCAGGGGGCGTCGCAAACCTTGCCGGACTCGTGGGCTCAGCCACCTCAGGGGGTAGTGAAATGTAATGTGGATGCCGCAGTACGAGAAGATAGGACGCGAGTCGGGCTTGTTTTTCGGGATTCGACAGGGGCAGTTATGCACTCGATGAGTTACCCCTTTGATGGGGGAGGTCGGCCGGAATATATGTAGCTTCAGGCTATTTATCTGGCACTGGGGGAGGCGCAACGATTGAATGTGTTCCAATTGGAGGTGGAAAGTGATTGATTGGCATGCATGCAGGGGCTTCGACAGCCTATGGAAGATATTACTGCTCAGGGCTGTTTATTGCGGGATTGTTTGGCTTTACTCCCTAATTTTACTTCTATTTCTTTTTCATTGTCCGCCGGAATGGCAATATACCTGCGCACCTTCTAGCGCGACATGCTTTGCATTTAGCTTATATGACTTATCGGGACAGTTAGCCTCCTGGAGATGTTTTGGCCTCCGAAAATAAATAAAAAATATACCGGAAATAAATACGTGTTGCCGATAAAAGCCAGTGTTATCTAATGGACAACCCAATTTAATATTAAAATTGCACTTAGCAGCCCAATTTAATATGCATATTGAAGCCGATAAACAAATCACCGACATATCGACCCAAACTAAAGGGAGGGCTATGTTTATAACTATCTTTTCCTACTCCGCCGATTTCTTCTCTCAATCCTGTCTGTTTGTTTTAATTGTTTGAGAAGTTTGGCAAATTGCAATGGATTCTTATAAAGAATTTGTATCATGTATCACAGGATCAGAAGGTAACCCCGATCTGTTCTTGCATATTCTCTCCGGGAAGTTGTGTGTGTTTTTTCCGATTGAAGTTTAGGACGATTTATATACTCTCTTATTTTCTTTCGATCATCGATGATATGAATTTATTTCGTTGTAGACCTGAATATCGAACTCAGTTATATAATTTCTTGACTCGATATATGGGAAATACTGAAATCGGATGCATCTATTTAGCTAGAGTATCCGCCTGCGCGCTTGATGATTTCACTGATTGCTTTAAAAACCTAATTCTCTGATTTATTGTGATTGTAATTGGTAGTATACTACCCCGGTGGCAATACTTATTTCGGCCCAGTAGGTAGCCACTTCTATACTTTAAGCACTTTTTTTTCCTTCCTGTTTAATACCCCTTCAATAATACTGCTTTGATGGTTGATTTGTTTTCTTTTATTTTCTTTATTCCCATTTTTTGAACAGTTAAACAACATAACAGAAGTTTCCGACAAATTATTGCCCAACGATTCACGTACGGCTGCACCTTTGACAGTTGTAAACACTACTTTATAGTTTATACACTTTATGCATCTCAGTTTTGTTTTTCCTTCTCATTGATTCTGTTTTGTATCTATGACATGAAAGTGCTCAAAACTTGCGTTCGATCCAGTATTGCTAGTTCTTGGATTGGTAAGCACTTTATTGCATTAATCAGGCTAGTGTTATTGTGTTGCTACATTGTATCTATTTATACTTGCTTAGATATCTGTATTTGGTTTCTGTGCGCATACTTTTATATAAGTATTGTTTGATGAAAATCTCTTCTTGGAAGGCAGAAAAATCTTATGGAATCACGTGGGTTGCTGTGCACAGTATGGACGACTCAATATGTGTGGTAACTAGGCACGATGATCTGGTTCGTCGTCTCTTTATTTTGTTGCATTTAACTTTTAGCCGGTGACTTTTTTTTTTTTGGTGAAGTATACTTCACTGCTTCATAATATGAACAGGACATGGCACGTGTGGGCCAGTTCTACAAGACTATGCCAAAACATGATGTAATGTACGCTTTAACTGACGCTATAGTGTCTGAAGTTGAAGGTGTGTTGCCTTCCTTACCATTCTCTCTAGTTTTTTTGTTGTAAGTGTAGCTAAGTTTATCTATCAGGGTAATACTTCACAGTGTTTTTTTTTGTTTGTATGGTTGGGTTTAAAGTTTCATTATATGGGGATGAACATGGAATATCCATAACTCACATATGTGAAATGAAGAATAGTGTTGAAAAATTAAGTGAAAACACTAGATAATAAATGAAAAGCTACAAAAAATGAAGCGAACTACTTGATATTGTTTATATTTATGTATTCCGATATTGTTTCATCTTGTACCTTTCGGTTTTTATATTTCTAATATTTCCTCCGTACATGTATCCTGTATTATTTTTCAAAAACCCCACATCCGCACCCATGGAACCCAGCTTTTAACTTCTTATTAGCAATCCATTTGCTCATTTACTCATGAGCTGAATTATGGGATGCATGTCAGGTACATCTTTGCTCAGTTTGCTTTCATTAATTGTCTTGACGTTGCCCACTTGAAGTTCTTTTAAATCATTGTCAATTGCCATCAAACATACACAAAAGCTAGAAGGGGCAGTAAAGCAATTAAAAGGAGCCAAATTTGCTTGGGAAAAACAAATGCTGAGTTAGGTAACAAAGTGGGATAAAACACTCGTAAAGGAATATGTAATAATGCACTGTACGAATCAATTTTGAAACTTTTTGTTAAATGTTAACGGTTAATGCATCGTTGGAGCAGGCTTTCCATATGATGATTTCTGCGAAAGGTCTGGCCAGAGCATCAAGAAGCCTTTCGGTGTCGGTATGTTGGTAGGACCAACCTTCTTTGACACGTAACAAGTCAATCGGTCTTTCCCGCTAATATTCTTGCTTTTTGGTACATGCAGTTTCTGTGTTTCCGGTCACTAAAAGGTCGTCTAATGAAGAAACTGGACAGCTGGCTTCTTTTGTTGAGTATGACAAGGAAAAGGCCATCAACTTTTTACTGGAGAAAATGAAGAGTGAGTCGGTGATTACTCTTGATGACGCTATAACGCTATAAAGGTAGGTTGTGAGTTTGTTCAACTATTGAAAGGTGATATGTTAGCAAAGAACTCTAGCTGTATGTTTCAATTTTACCTCCATACAATTTTATTTTATTTTTACTTTATTTTAAATTTCTTTAATTTATCTTTTGAAATCTCCAAATTTCAAAAAATAGAAAAGGTCTATAAAATTGTTTAATCATTGATTGGCTAAAAAGGACACAATAGCTGTTTTATAGAAGGGTATACATACTGAACCATACGGGCCAACTTTCTAGAGTAAAAGCAATAAAGGGGAGTTATGCTTGCTTTCGATACCTAGTTTAGTGCCGTGATTATTTTTTATTTGGTTTGATATGTGCATACACGCAGACAACAATATCTGGTTTTAAGCATTTGTGCCTCCAGGAGTTGGAAGCTAAAGAAAAGTGGATGTGGTAAGTTTTGAACAGTCCCATGGAATTGTTTTATGGTAGTTTAGCATTGAAAGCTGTGTACTCATTTACTCTCTGATGGTCAGGCAATTTAGCATTTACAAAAATTTGGTTTTAGTTCCATATTCAGCAAGGAATATAGCGTGTTTTTATTTTTTGTAGGGGTTGGGTGGAGTGGGGTGGGGTGGGTGGGGTGGGGTGCTGTTTTTTATTTATAAAAAATCATTTGTTTTTGTGGCACTGGAATTAAAGTATTGCAAAAACTATTTATTTTTCTGATTTTTATTTATTTTTAATTATTTGCTTTTGCCCCGGTGAGACACCATTACAATAGATTTTAACTTTTTGCCGCAATGTGGAACTGTGCAAATAGATTTTAACTTTTTGCCGCGGTGTGGTGAATGGTGTGGCAAGAACCTTTTGCCACATAGTTGCTTGCCACGGGTGACTCAAAAACAATAGGCGTCACAATAGATCTATTGTGTCAATTTTTTATGTTTTTGTGGCACTTTGTATCCGCTGTAAAAGCTAGAATTTTTAGTAGTGCCATCTCTCGGCCCGACTTTATCCGCTAACCGCTTCATAAAGTCCTTGTTGCTTCTACCGATTCCATGTACCCAACTTCCTATACCGAAGCTAGCCTCCAAACACCCGAATTGGCATAATGCTATGAGAGAGGAAATTGATGCGTTGTTGCGCAATCACACTTGGGACCTTGTTCCTCCGACTCCTTCTATGAATATTGTTGGCAATAAATGGGTTTACAAGACTAATAGTCATGCAGATGGGCGTTTTGAGCGTTATAAGGCTCTCCTAGTAGCCAAGGGTTTTCATCAGGCTGAAGGCATTGATTTTACTGATGCTTTTAGTCCCTTTGTCAACCCGGTCACGATTCTTGTGCTTCTCTCTCTTTCCGTTTCTCAGGGTTGGTCCCTTCGATAGGTGGATATTCAGAATGCCTTTCTTCATGGGCATTTATTTGAGCCCGTTTATATGAAGCAGCCACCGGGGTTCATTCACCCTGATTATCGTGATTATGTTTTCCGCCTTCGCCGCAGTCTTTATGGCCTTCGTCAGGCCCTTCGTGCGTGGTTTTCTCGATTTATTGATGTGCTCTTTCGGTTTGGCTTTGTCGGCTCTAAAGCTGACACCTCCTTATACATCTACTCTCGTGATGGTGCTCGTGTCTTTATACTTATTTATGTGGATGATATTATTATTACTGGTCTAAATTTTCAATTTAGCCTATAAACAAGTCATTAAGTGATATTGAAACAATAACCAATAGATGCAATAATGCAATGAGAAGAAGCTTAATTAATATATATAGTTAAACTCGATCTTACATGAATCTTTGCGGTAGTCGTGGGGTCGAGATTCTCGAGAATTTATTTGACGGTGTTCCACAAGAGTCTGAACCCTGATCCCGCATTGATGATGTACATGCGGCATAGGGTCTCTATATGCGAGAGAGGGAGAAACAAGCAACGTTGAATACACGAAAAATTGATCCAATGACGATTATATATATATATATATATATGTAGCTAGTAATGCATCCATATTATATATGGTGGAGGAACTATAAGAATAAATTATAAAGTAGAAGAGAGTATCTCAGGATAATTGTCACCATCGATCTTTTGAAGAACCTAAACGAGATCTTTTGCGGCCTTGTTAAAGCTGCCGCCCCTGCAACTGCCCTGACCTTACCCTATGAACATGGACACAAACACGGACACACGGCAAAATTGCAAATTTAGTTCTGTAACTGGACCGTTTTTCAATTTTGGTCCTAGTTTTTCTCCGGTCACAATATTTTTCCTTTAAGTGGTCTGTAATAGAAAATTATACGGTTATGACTTATTTCTCTGCTTAGTGGCCCAGACAAGTTGGAATCCGAAAGTGGTGAATTGATGGATTATAAGATTCCAAATTAGCAGAAATAGCTTTTAAAGAAAAATGCATAATAGTTATGGTGGAGATTTGCTACTATAATGTGCATCTTCTACACTATTTGGCCTAATTTATTCACGGGGTTGAGTGTAATAGTTTATGGGAAGTTGGATATTTTGGGATTTGGTGTTTAAGGTTGACCTGGAAAATAATTTTTTAAGTAATAAAATAAGAGGGTGATGTGGGAAAAAGTAAAATTTTAATTTTACAAAAAAAGCTGATGTGAATAAAATTGGATGACATAGCATTATTTTTAGCTGGAAAAGTTGTTCAGTCAGTATTTTTCGGCGTTCAGGACAATTTTGAAAGAAAGGAAAAAGATCATTTAAAGGATCAAAATTGCGATCGGAGAAAAACCAGGACCAAAATTGCAAAATGAGGCCAGTTACAGGACTAAATATGCAATTTTGCCACGGACACACTGTACAACACGACACAGATACGGCGAACGGCTAATTCTAAAATTTAAAGTAACGACACGTGTTGAAAGATAAATTTTATATATATATATATATATATATATATATATATATATATATATATATATATATATATAACGTAAATAATATTCAATTTACAAAAAAGATCGATTCAAGAAATCAATAACCAGACAAAAAAAATGTAATACGTGAACCTTTTAAATATCTAAAATAGATTTTTAACATTTATATGGCTACGAAAGAAAATACATGATTCGCATTCAAATTATTCCATTTTTTTTTTTGGAAAAAAAAAAATATAAACTAAATACGACATTTTATTTATCAAATAACTAGCCATTAACCCGTGCATAATGCACGGGTGATATAAAATTAAGAGACACCTTTTTTTTAGGGAGAGAGACGGCTTTTAAACATAATACATAATTGAAAAATAATGCAACCAATTTGATACTATAACCAATTTAAAATATCATCAAGCTCTTAGTTGCAAAATTCCTGCAGCACCAACATCCCGTAATGAATATGTAATCATTTCTCCTCCAGATATGAAGTAGTATGATGCTATTAGTACTTGAAAAAATAAACCTAACAGTGCCATTATACACTTAGCATGCAGAACTCAACTCATTACATGTCTCATATAAAGATAAATTGTACGACAATTTGACATAGCTACAAAACCCCGTGCTATGCATGGGAAAAACCAAGATTTAAAAAGTTACATAATGCAATGATTAATGCATGTCTTAAAAAAAAAGACACAATATATCTTGCATCAATGATTATGATGTACGACCAATTAGTAGATTGTTTTTCATTATAATCAATCATATAATAATTCTTTCAATTTGGTTGTCTCCATAGCATTTTCCATGTATAATATGTTCAACCTATTTGAAATTTTACATTAAGTCGCTAAACTCTGAGTACAATTCCACATTCTAAATCTTGACATCACAATCCATGGCTCACATACCTCCGTAAGAAAAATCCCCAAACTATAACTCGTCTCGCATAAAAAAAGTTTATACCTGCAAATCGATCAACACTAAATCAAAAGTTGAACATAACTAATAATGCAAAGAAAAAGAAAAAAAACCAACCCATAACTCAATAAATTTTGTGCCGTAAGAATGTAATGTAAATTGGACGGTTTACTTTTTTTTAGAATTGGTCATAAAACAAAAGACAATGGATCATTAGACGGAACCGAGTTCCTTATATCATCGCGAATGGCGTAGTCCCGTTGTCCGTGTGACGAAAGAATCCATAAATTTTCTGTATTTTCGATATTTCGTCACAACACGTTTGAATACCGAATCGAAGTACTCACAATGTTCGACAATGTTGTTCCTCATCACTCACCTGTGAAATTTTCACTTCAAGTATTTAAGGGGTTTGATTCTGATGTAAATATTTCATGAAATTTTTACAAAAGTAGCAATAGAAACCAAAATCGACAACTTAAATTCGAGATTGGAAAATGATACATCTATAATCTTGTGTGACTACATAGATCACAGTGAGACCCAGTGTTTGGTATGTGTTTTGCCTATTAGTTAATGGTCTATAAATGTGTAGTGACACCATGTTGTGTCAGAATCGTTTATTGAATACTAAAAAGCGAAGAGGAAATCACCTGCTACATTTGAGGATCTCACCAGTCTCATCACAGACATGCTCAGTTGGATAAATTAAACTTTCAATACCCGCTCTATGAAGCCACACCTATAGATACATTGTCCGATTTGGTGAAAGCAAAAAATAATAAACTCATTGTCCTTATTGGGCCGGCCCTGTCCACCGTCTTCTTTACTCATGATTTGAACACGGAAGGAACGTAAACTGATCAGCCCCTCCGTTCTAAAGATAAATCAGCTAAGAGTTACGAAACATGATTGATATGGTGTTATTTAGGTGTGTGAATCAAAAGAGTTGAAGATGTAGATGTGGAGAAAATAGTGAAAAATTATTGATAAGTGATGGTGAAGGTGAAGCCACGACTGAAGCAATGAAGGATATTTTAAAAATTAAATGATAAATTCAAGTTAAACATCTTTTCCTAATAATGGTAGACAAGTTATCATGTGATAATAATGCAGGTGGTTGTGGCTAATAATAATAATAATAATAATATTTTTAGTATTAAATAATACTCTCACGACGAAATCATTTCTACGTTGAAAATACCTCAGCTTAATGAGTAGTATGAAAATATAATATATCACTAGATCTTATGAGTTGAAAATATAAAGAATAAATAAATAAATAAATTATCTAGACAGTTATTTCTAAATGCCTATAAAGTCCTTTATAAACAATATGGCGAAAATCCGGGTGTTACCCGACCATGGTTGTGGGTGCTGGTATTGCTTGTCGGGTTACATTGAATGATCAAACACGGAATTTCCTGGCTCATCCTGATGATATCTTTGGATTTGTTGGCGCAGTCTCTAGCATGGTAACTTACCTGGTCTCCTTTTTAGCGTTTTCTACCTTTCCTTTTGTCATTGTTTTCTAGAGGCTTGATTCATCTTTATTTGTATTAGAATTACGTTTGTGGATGAAATTGTTTAATGTTTTTTTAGTTTACATTAGATTAGTGGATTAAATTAATAGAAGGATAATAGTGTTTGATTAATTTTTTAGAGGACTAATTTGCGGTTTCTACAAGTTGTGGTGAAACCGGTAGTTTTTTTTAATTACTTTGGTGGTGGGTAAGGTAGAAAAATAGTAAAAATATTAGCCGTGGTGCCGAAAGTATGTTTTTGTAGTGCCGGTAGTAATGTGGTGTCGAGAAAAATTTAGGGGGTGCCTTTAGAAGACCCCTTTAACAAAACCATCAACAAAACCATACTTGTTCTTAGTGATCAACGCCATCTTCATGGCCTTGCTCCAGGGATGATAGTTGTTGCCATTCAACAAAGGCTGAACCAGCACCATGGATGGGTTTTCATTTGGACGAAGATCAAAGAGATTGGATGGGTTTAATTCTTGTCTTTTGGCATCCATTTCCGGCTAAATTACAATTTTGGTCCTCTAACTAGACACGTTTTTCGATTTTGGTCCTGGTTTTTCTCCGGTGACAATTTTAGTCCCGTAAGTTGTCTTTTTTTTTTTTGCAAAAATAGTCTGAACGCCGGAAAGACCACTTACAGGACTAAATTTGTCGTCGGAAAAGATCAATTTTATATTAATATACAATATTATGCATAATAATATTATATATTAAACTACACATGTGATCCAGAAGTTATTTTACCAAATTATTACATTATACAACAAGTTATTACACGCGCCGGAATTGAACAAAATAAGATGCAACCACACAACTAACAACTTGCAAAACCCAAAAACATCATAATCAATCGTCACTAACCACACACAAAAACAAGCAGATAAAAAATGTATTCAAGCCAAATCAAAATCGATCAAAACTTAAATACTGCAAAACATCATAGTAAAACTTGACAACCCCTCACCGCACACTTCAATACTGCATAGCATCATAGTAGAAATTCTCATAGATTAAAAAATAAATAAATAAATAAAAAATAGATCAACGCACGTACCAACTCACCAAGCAAAGAATACGGGTGAAAAATCAGCCATATCAAGGGCCGGAAGAAACGGGTTGGAGAAAAAAAAAGAAAATAAGAGGAAAAGCTTAAATTAAAATGCTATATATGGATGAGCAATGATTCAAGTGCCCCAATATATATGAGTAAAATCCATACAAGAAAACTCCTGGAAAGCGAAGCATCGGGGTTGAAGATGAAGCGTTTGCGTCATTAAACCCAATTATCATACCGCCGATTGCTTTTGCTTTTACGTTAATGAACGAGATTTCTGTTTGGTTTTTAATAAAATGAATAAGAAAAGAAAAGATGATTAGTTGAAAACGACGTCGTTTGAGAGAGTAAAGATATTTGGTCGTCCAAGCTTTAACAATTCATTAAAGCTTCTATATATATATATAATAATAAGATTAGCAGTCCAATTTAATATGCATATTGGATAAAATAAAAAATAAAAATGCATATTGAAGCCCATAAACAAATCCACGACATATCGACCCGAACTATCCCTAACCCCTAAAAGTACGGGAAACAAAGAGAGGGATATGTTTATAACATTTTTCCTACTCCGCCGATTTTTTTCTCCCAATCCTCTCTGCCGATTTTCTTTCTCTCAATCCTCTCCTCTCTGTTTGTCCTCTCTGTTTGTTTTAATTGTTTGACAAGTTTGGCAAATTGCAATGGATTCTTATAAAGAATTTGTATCATGTATCACACGAAAAGGTAACCCCGATCTGTTCTTGCATATTCTCTCCGGGATGTTGTGTGTGTTTTTTCCGATTGAAGTTTAGGACGATTTCTTGAAGCTAAAGATCCAGTCTTTCCCCTTGTGTAACCTCAGCATTAAGTGCTGATTTAATTAATTAATATTACATTTTCCTCTAGTTTAGGACGATATATATATATATCTATCTAGCTCGAGTGTCTGCCTGCTTGATGATTTCACTGATTGCTTTAAAAACCTAATTCATCGCTAATTCTGTTTTTTTTTTCCTCTCTCTCTCTGATTTTTTGTGATTGTAATTGGTAGGATACTACGCCGGTAGTTATTTCGTCTCTAACGACCCTAGTACGACAGATGAGGAGGCTGGTAGGTAGCCACTTCTATACTTTGTACACCTTCAATAATACTGCTTTGATGGTTGATTTGTTTTCTTTTATTTGCTTTATTCCCATTTTTCGAACAGCTAAAGCACATAACAGAAACTTCCGACAAATTAAAGCCCGGCGATTCACGTACGGCTGCACCTTTGACAGTGGTAAACACTACTTTATAGTTTATACACTTTATGCATGTCAATTTTATTTTTCATTCTCATTGATTCTGTTTCGTATCTATGACATGAAAGTGCTCAAAACTTATATACGGTCCGGTTTTGCTACTTCCTGGATTGGTAAGCACTTTATTGCATTAATCAGGCTAGTGTTATTGTGTTGCTACATTGTATGTATTGTATTGTTTCATGAAAATCTCTTCTCGGAAGGCAGATAAGTCTTATGGAATCACGTGGGTTGCTGTGCACAGCATGGACGACTCGATATGCGTGGTAACTAGGCACCATGATCTGGTTCGTCATCTCTTTATTTTGTTTCTTTTGCCGGTGACTAATTTTTTTTGTTGTGAAGTATTACGTCTCTGCTCCATAATATGAACAGGACATGGCACGTGTGGGCCAATTCTACAAGACTTTGCCAAAACATGATGGAATGCACGCTTTAACTGAAGCTATAGTGTCTGAAGTTGAAGGTGTGTTGGCTTCCTTATCATTCTCTAGTTTTTTTTTTGTGTTTTTTTTGCTGCTGTTGTAAGTGTAGCTAAGTTTATCTATCAGGGTAATACTTTACTGTTATTTTTTTGTTTGTATGGTTGGGTTTAAAGTATCGTTATATGGGGATGAACATGGAATATACATAACCCAGATATTTGCTGAATTACATCTCTGCTCAGTTTGCAAACATACACACAAAAGCTAAAAGGGGCAGTAAACCAATTAAAAGGAGCCAATTTTGCTAGGAAAAAAAAAAGCTCAGTTAGGTAACAAAGTGGGATAAAACACTCTACTCATCAATTTTTAAACTTTTTTTTGTTAAATGTTAACGGTTAATGCATCGTTGGAGCAGGCCTTCCCTATGATGATGATTTCCGCGAAAGGTCTGGCCTGATCATCAAGAAGCCTTTCGGTGTTGGTATGTTGGTAGGACCAACTTTCTTTGACACGAAGCAAATCAATCGGTCTTTTCCTCTTATATTCTTGCTTTTTGGTACATGCAGTTTCTGTGTTTCCAGCAGCTAAAGAGTCTAATGAAGAAGAAACTGGACAGCTGGCCTCTAGTGTCCAGTATGATGAGGAAAAGGCCAACAACTTTTTAAGGGAGAAAATGAAGAGTGAGTCGGTCATTACTCGCGATGACGCTATAAAGGTAGTTTGTGAGCTTGTTCAAAACAAAAAAAGGGAGTTATGGCTTGCTTTCGATGCCTGGTTTAGTGTCGTGATTATTTATTATTTGGTTTATATGTGCATGCATGCAGGCAGCAATATCTGCTTTTAAGCATTTGTGCCTCCAGGAGTTGGAAGTGAAGAATATTGGGTGAGGAGTGCCTCCATTTGTATCGATCTGTCACGCTTGGTTGACATTTTGGTCAACATATTGATGTTTTCAATTTGATCATTTAACTTTTCTGCTCTAATATGAGTACTATATTATCAGGTTACTGCTTTTAGAGCACATGGCATTACAGAACACTTACTCGTCCCTACAATTGAGAAGCATTTGGCCGACATTAACAGTGGATCTCGTAACGGTGACTCTGGTATTGGTGGCTCGACAAACAACAAGATCGAAGAGCATTTTCCTGTCCCTAACATTATTGGCTCTGGTATCGGTGGCTTGACAAACAATGAGAATGTCATTAGCATTTAGCGCTTGCTGTTTCTGTTTTCCCTAAGTATTATGGATTACAAGTATTATTAATGGATTCAGCATGTTTATTTATGTGGGGTTTCGCAGAGGGCTGCGAAAAAGAAAGACACCCTTGTTTATTGTTATATATTTTGCTGTAACTTAATCTCTCGTCTAACTTAAATCCCTACGTATTATTGTTATATATGCCTTTACATTTCTAGTTCTACACTTATTTTAAATATGGTATCAAGAGCCTTGCGCCCCCCCCCCCTAAATATCTTCTTATAGGGAGGCAATGCTTTGTCACGAACGACTTTATTTAATTTAATTATTGACATCTAATTTTGGCCCAGAAAAATGCTTAAGAAAATCAGAAATCTTAATATTTAATTATTGTGTTTGGACTGGAATATATTTTGATTTAAATTAGATTTAATTAATAAAAAAATAAAAAAATTTGCCCCAATCTTATCTTATATATTTTCAATCGATTAACCGCCTAATTACCCGATTTAATCTATTGACCCGCTTTCGACCCGGCTTCCCTCCCCTTAACAATAAAAATAAACCGCACTCCCCATCACTAACCTCCTCCTCACCCATTACCACAAAACCGCCGCCTCCCCTTTTCTCACACAACCGACGCCTCCCACACAACCCCCTTCCGTTACAACTTTCGTGGGTGACGGTTATCATTCTTCACTTACACATCTCCTTCGCCCAAGTGCAATCCTCAACTATGCCTTTCCAATTACGTTTATTTCTGTCGATGTTCCATTTCCAACCTAATCATCATTTCCAATTAAGCCTAAATCATTTCCGATGGAAACTCAAATGCCACCGGAATCTGATTTCGTCGACTGCCCAGAAGCAGCTGAAACATTCAGTGGCTTTGAAAGTGATTCTGATTTAGTTAACCTTAAAATTAGCTTCTGGGTAATTCTCAAAATTGGAAAACCAACGTTCTTATAAACTGTGCTCTGTTAAGGTTGCAGATAAAATGTTTTGAATTTGATGGATAAACTGTTTAATGTTTAACTTTTTGCTTCTGTTTTATATTTCTTGGCAGTTTTTTCAGGACATTCCTTATAAGCGCTGCCAAATCTGCTCATTATAATGAGGTTTGAATCTCCGTTATGTTCGATTGGCCTATACACAATGTTATGCAAATTTAGTCCCGTGGACACTTGCTCAAAAAAAAAATCCCGTGGACACGTTTCGAAGGTTAGTTCTCCTCCCATACGTTCATGAAGATTCAGAGTTTTTTTTTTGGTTTTTTGTTTTTTTTTTCTTTTTCTTATAATTCTATTTTTTTAATTAATGACTATTGGATTTAATGTCACCTTCTCTTAGAATTTCTATTGGAGACTCCATAATCACAGGTAATGCAGCGTTACAGGTAATTCGTTAAGCTTTCATTGAGCTTATGGCGATCATTATGCACACTAGTTGTTGATAAATCATCTGTAAGAGTTACCATCGAGCTTATGGCAATCATTTAATATTTTTAATGTTTACGTTTTTGTTCTTTCAGTATGGTTAGCTCATCATGTTGTGTATCCACAAAAAGCGAAAGAAAACGGGTAGGTGATTATGTTGCTTCGACTTATCTCGAAAGTCTGCGAGTTTACTCTTTTGCAGACTACTATTGCTAACTTAATTGAGAGGTTTTATGACCCAATAAAAGGGAAGATTTTGCTTAATGGGGTTTCCTTGGTGGACATATCAAATGAATTTTTGCATAGAAAGGTATATTTCTTCCCATTCAATTTCTTACTAAAACTAAGTTTTATTGCTCTTGATTGTTATATAGATCAGTATAGTGAGCCAAGAGCCTGTGCTCTTCAATTGTTCCATTCAAGAAAACATTGCTTATGGATTTGATAGCAAAGCAAGTGTTACAGACATCGAAAATGCATCAGTAAGAGCCAACCTCCACATTTGGGAGCTATGTTTTTTTGCTTCTTGCACTCGATCTTAGCAAGTGATCCTGACGCTTATCGTGTGCTTCATAGACACTATGCTGAAATTTCAGGATACGTGTATAGTGTGCTAAGCCTGATGTTGGTATCCTCTTTTCTCCCTTATATTTACAAATCTTTAGTTTATGTTTGTTAACTAACGTGGTTGCATAAAGATTATGTTGTTTAAAATATTTGTTGCCCAAAAAATGAAGTCAACTACATTTGACGGGAGTAGTATTTGTTTAAGGTTATCTTTGACTTCTTTAAACCACTTTGGGCCTTTTGAACCCTAATATAGGTTTCTACCGGAACCACATAATTACTGCTCACACTGTTTTTTATTTTGTTTCTATTATTTCAGCCAATTTTTATCTCCTTTAAACATCTTTTGGGCCTTTTGAACTCCGATATAGTAGCACACACCGACCACCCTCCAATATATATATGCGGTTTCTTTCGGCACCATATAATATTTACTGACACCCTTTTTTTCATTTACTTCTGGCAACACATATGTATTTGTTTTTTTACTTTCGGCATCACACTAGGAACGTGAGTGCCACTGACGTTCCTTTTCGATAATAACGTCAGTGGACTGACGTTTTTCACCAATGATACATTTATTTATTTTTTGGTTGGAAAAAGACACGGAAGAAAAGACCTAAAAGACCTAAATAGTCTATAAAAGAAATGTTTAATTTTATTTTGTAAATATGTTTTTTTTAAATTTCTTAAAAAAACTAAAAGACCTAATTCGACGACTTCGCCGAAGGCCAAAATTTTTCAGGACCGGCCCTGGGTATAATTTCTATAAACATCTTGTTAAAACTATGTTTTATTTAGCAAAATAGATTCTCATTCGTATTGTAAAGTTACTCCAATGTTGTTGCCGTTGTTATTCATTTTTGTGAAACTGTGATGATCTGGAAGCTGTTCTATGCATTTGATGTTTTTGGCCATATCGAAGCTTCAGTGATGATGCGAGTTGGACTGGAGTGTGACCGGCGAAGGTTCTGTGGCATCGGGAAACGGGTTGGACTCGTTTTTCAGATCTGTGAACAATGCATATCATTTCCATCAGATAGTACTTCATGTGTTCCAATTTTATATGATTATTTGTCAAAAACACACTTTTTAAAAAGGCAACTTAATAGACTGACTTTGTTTATCAAAAAAAAAAAACAAAAAGACCGACTTTAACAATAAAATGAGTAAAATGTTTTTGAATATAATTAATGTAACATATCTATTGTTACTCTTATTGTAATAAATAAAGATAAAATAAAAAATATATAATAAATGTGCCTTGAAAATGATATTAAGAGCACTTGCAGTAGATACTGTAAATCCTTTAAAAACTCTATTTTAGATATTTCAACAAGAAAAATAACAATGCAACAGATTCTCTATTTTTTATTGTAAACTACAGATTCTGTAAAATTTCATTTACATCTACCGCATTCATCCAGATTCTGTAAATTTTCTTTTATATCCATCGGATTATGTAAAATAGAGAGTCGATGCATTTCATCATTAATAGATATTCTGTAAACTAAAAAACATGTATTTAAAACTGTATGAGAGCACTCGCAATAAAAGCTGTAAATGATGTTAAATCTGTATTTTACAGATTTAACTCATCAGATTTGTCAAAAATATAAATGCATTAGAATCGTACACAGATCTGTATACTTAAGAATATGAGAGGTGAGACTGTATATGTACGCTTTTCTTTACGCTTTTCTTAAGAATCTGAGAGGTGAGACTGCACAAAACTAGCGTCTGTACGCTTTTCTTTTTCTTTCTTTTTTTTTTTTTCTTTTCGACTATCCTATCATTTCCCACGGAGTGTGTATGGTTTTCTTTTTCTTCAATTATTATAGTTATTATTACTCCCTTCGTTCCGAAATAACCGAGGCAGTTGTCAAAATTATTTGTTTCATATTATCTGAGGCAGTTATATTTCCAATGCATCATTTATTGTATTTTTCCTTGTTTTACCCTTATTTATTACAATATGAGAGATAAAAAAGAATGCTACATTAAATGAAAACAAGTTCAAGCTCAAATGAAAAACCTAACGAGAAAATCAAAGAATGAAAAAACAAAAGTTAGGATGTACCGTGTCATATGAAAAGTGACAACTTATTATTATGTGTGGTACTTTATTACTGTAGTAAATTGATGCCCTCTTTACACGCCTCAACTCCGCCTCATTCGGCTGCTCGAGGAACAGGGTGCACAGGGCGCGGCTATGTTTGTGTGGCTCATGTGGGGAATATGGAAGGCGCGTTGCTCAGCAGTGTTTGATAATTAGACAGTTTATGTCTCTGCGATATGCTTGAGATCTTTGACAGCTTCGGCTGAGTATGCGGAGGCCATGAAAAGCTTTCAGACCCAAGTTATGGTGCCTCACTTACCGGATAAATGGGCGAAGCCTCTGATAGGCATAGTTAAGAGTAATGTGGATGCATCAGTTACTGAGACAGGGGCGGGCGTTGGGGTGATTTTCCGAGACTCAAATGGGCTAGTACTCCACTCCTTTGCGTATCACTTCGATCCAGGTGACCCAATAGAGTACATGGAGCTTAAGGCTATTTCTCTGGCCTTGGAAGAAGCGAAGCACTTACACATTCAGAGGCTAGAGGTGGAAAGTGACTGCTTGGCATGTGTTTTGCGTCTGCGGCGACCAGGTGAAGATCTCACGGCTTGGGGTTGTTTAGTTCAGGATTGTTTGGCTATTCTGCCTAGTTTTGTTTCTGTTTCTTTTTCGTTCATTCGGCGAATGGGGAATGTCTGAGCGCATCTTCTAGCTAGACATGGTTTATATTAGGAAATCTACGCGGGAACGCAGCGGAATTTAAAATTTTATTTCATTTTTAACCAGGATCGACTTCGTTTAAGCAATAAATAAATAAGTAGTAGACGGTGGTTACCTTGGTTGATCTAAAAGATCGACGCTTTAACCGTCTAAGGAGAGTAGTTCTGCATAGAGCCGCCCAAGTGTTCGGCCTCTACCGCTAGTCCACACGAGCAGCCCGCCGGAATCCATCATGGATTGCTATTGGAAAACTCCGGTTGCTAGACCGGTCCTTTTCCCCTCTCTCCAACTCTCTATAGTATGCTCTCTATTTTACACAAGAACTATGAGCTCTTGCAATTGTGATGTACAAAAGAACTTGACACCCACTTCCTATTTATAGAGAAAGTGGCGCCACATACTAGAGTGGAGGAGAATAAAACATTTTCCCAATAAAATAAGGAAAATATAATTGATTGATTTATCTCATTTATTATAATATCTTATATTAAATAAATCTAGGATATTGTCAATATCTTATATTGAATATTTCCAAGATATTGTCAATATCTAATATTGACTATCTTTATTTTATTACCATAAATCAATTTACACATGTGTATATATCACATATATATATTACACACATAAATCCATAAATCTATATAACTAATGAAATTATGCACATGTACATCCAACGAACAGCACACGGCAATTTATATATATATATATATATATATATATATATATATATATATATATATATATATATATATATATATATATATCTTATATTAATATATATTAATATCTTATATTAATATTGGGCAATGCTATTAATTAAATTGCACAATCCAAGTGTATCTTATACACTAATAAGTTGTGCCCCATATGCCAATAAATTGGCATCCGGAATATTCTTTAATTAATCAAGATAATTAATATCTTGTATTATATTTATTCACAATAAATAAATACCACCATATTAATTTACCATTATAACCTTTATAGTCGTGAGATAAACTTTTCTTATTTGGTTATCATCTATAACCACATTTTAATCCGGCTAGATGTTCTTATGTGTGTGACTCGATAGACTTCCGAATATGTTGGCCGTAGACACAAAGTGCAAATTACGAAAATGCCCTTCATGCCTAACGATCACGGGATAGCGTCTAGCAACACACCGTGACCCCCAATCATCGGAAGAGTCAAATGCAATGACTACTACCTTTCATGTGAAACAGTTACCGTGTAACTTACAATCCTATTGCTGTAATAATATCCATACGGTCGTACGTCGAGTGTCAAACATTAATGACCGTATCTTATAATCTAGATATCAAGCTCTCTCAAGTAACTCGTTTATTCCCACTTTGCAAAGATTCATGAGAGCAAGACATTCCTTATAAGAAGGCCATTTCGGATATTCGATCACAATCATAGGATACGTGATTCCCAGACGACCAATCATGTATACTCCGCATGCTTCGATATCATACCCAATCACTACCGCATGATCGCCCCGTGGCTAGGGGAAACCTCAATAGTGTCAAAGCATGACAATCCACACCGTGATGCCATGAAGACTCCGGTCCAAAGGATAATTACACAACCGCCACATAGTGCGACACTTAATGTAAGTGAGTCATTCTAACGTACGCATTCTCTAATACACGTCCACGTATAGTCCAAGTGTCTCTACACTTCGATAAACGAGATCTATCCCCGACCTAAAGACAGAAGACATCTAATACGTGCTAGCATGTTTATACTATCAATGTCATGTGTAATAGTACATCAGCCTAGAGACATTTAAGTATCAAACTTATTAAAGTGATTAGAGATCTCATCAACCATAATCGCCTATCATGGTTTCTCTATCACAGTTTAATACTAAGGACGTTATCATATAACAATTCACAATTGGTTCTTTAAAAGAGCAAATATATGACAACAGAAAAGCCATTTAATATATGTATAAACATAAAGAAATAGTAGAAATGATCCGACCCGGTCGGATCCGGTCCAACCCGATTGGGTTTATGACACTATTTCAACGGTTTATATGTTCCTTCTCGGACACTTTGGGTTTCCTCGCCCCCGGGTGATGTTTTGACCGTTTGTTTGACTGATATTGATTAATAAAATTCTTTTCCTCAAAAAAAAACTTTGTGTTTGTGTGTTTAATGTATTTTAGAAGCCATTAGTTTCTTTTGGTAAAAAGAATGCTTTGATTTTGGATATTAGGCTGATATGTAACAATGACTGAATCAATTACTTGGTTGTTATAATGTGAAATGATTGACACGAGAATGTTACGTATAATATAATTTTTTCTGCTTAAAACTTCTGGTATCCGTAACCCACTGGTCTGACTAATTGGGAATTCGGCCTGGGTCTGACTATTATTTTTGTGCAAAATAACGCCACTGTCAGGAACGTTGGTTTTCGATAATAACGTCAGTGACATTAACATTATATAGTTATAAAAGTGTCACGGATGAAAAAACATCAGTCCAGTGATGTTATTATTATCGGAAAAGAGATATCCATATCATGGTGACGAAAGTAAAAAAAAAATAAAAAGAATAGAAAAACATCTATGGTTTTGGAAGTAAATAAAAAATAAGCAAATTGGTGCCCATACTAAATACTTTGTGACGACAAAAGTCATCATTATATAATGGGCAACCCAATTTTCATATTAAATTAGCAGTCCAATTTAATATGCATATTGGATAAAATAAAAATAAAATGCATATTGCTCATAAACAAATCTCCGACATATCGACCTGAACTATCCCTAACCCTAAAAGTACGGGAAACAAAGAGAGGCATATGTTCTTAACATTTTTCCTACTCTGCCGATTTTCTTCTCTCAATCCTCTCTGTTTGAGAAGTTTGGCAAATTGCAATGGATTCTTATAAAGAATTTGTATCACGTATCACAGTATCAGAAGGTAACCCCGATCTGTTCTTGCATATTCTCTCCGGGATGTTGTGTGTGTTTTTTCCGATTGAAGTTTAGGACGATTTCTTGAAGCTAAAGATCCAGTCTTTCCCCTCGTGTAACCTCAGCATTAAGTGCTGATTTAATTAATTAATATTACATCTTCCCTCAAGTTTAGGACGATTTATATATATGAATTTATTTTGTTGAGATGCATCTATCTAGCTCGAGTGTCTGCCTGCTTGATGATTTCACTGATTGCTTCTCTAATTCTGTTTTTTTTTACCTCTCTCTGATTTATTGTGATTGTAATTGGTAGGAGTCAAGGGATACTACCCCGGTACTTATTTCTTCCATAACGACCCTAGTACGACAGCGGAGGAGGCTGGTAGGTAGCCACTTCTATACTTTATACACCTTCAATAATACTGCTTTGATGGTTGATTTGTTTTCTTTTATTTGCTTTATTCCCATTTTTCAAACAGTTAAAGCACATAACAGAAATTTCCGACAAATTATTGCCCGGGGATTCAAGTACAGCTGCACCTTTGACAGTGGTAAACACTACTTTATAGTTTATACACTTTATGCATGTCAATTTTATTTTTCATTCTCATTGATTCTGTTTCGTATCTATGACATGAAAGTGCTCAAAACTTGTGTACGGTCCGGTTTTGCTACTTCCTGGATTGGTAAGCACTTTATTGCATTAATCAGGCTAGTGTTATTGTGTTGCTACATTGTATGTATTGTATTGTTTCATGAAAATCTCTTCTCGGAAGGCAGATAAGTCTTATGCAATCACGTGGGTTGCTGTGCACAGCATGGACGACTCGATATGCGTGGTAACTAGGCACCATCTGGTTCGTCATCTCTTTATTTTGTTTCTTTAGCCGGTGACTATTTTTTTTTTGGTGAAGTATTACGTTACGCCTCTGCTCCATAATATGAACAGGACATGGCACGTGTGGGCCAGTTCTACAAGACTTTGCAAAAACATAATGGAATGTACGCTTTAACTGATGCTATAGTGTCCGAAGTTGAAGGTGTGTTGGCTTCCTTATCATTCTCTCTAGTTTTTTTTTTGTTTTTGTTTTTGCTGCTGTTGTAAGTGTAGCTAAGTTTATCTATCAGGGTAATACTTTACTGTTATTTTTTTGTTTGTATGGTTGGGTTTAAAGTTTCGTTATATGGGGATGAACATGGAATATACATAACCCAGATATGTGAAATGTAGAATAGTTTTGAAAATTAAGTAAAAACCGCTAGATAATAAATGAAAAGCTACATAAAAAACAAAGATGAAGCGAACTACTAGATATTGTTTATATTTATGTGTTCCAATATTGTTTCATTATGTACCGTTCGGTTTTTATATTTCTAATAATACTTTTTCCGTACACGTATCCCATATTACTTTTCAAAAACCCCACATCCGCACCCATGGAACCTAGCTTTGAACTTCTTATTAGCAATCCGTTTGCTCATTTACACCCATGAGCTGAATTACATCTCTGCTCAGTTTGCAAACATACACACAAAAGCTAAAAGGGGCAGTAAACCAATTAAAAGGAGCCAATTTTGCTATCAGTTAGGTAACAAAGTGGGATAAAACACTCGTAACGGAATAGTTAATAATGCACTGTACTCATCAATTTTTAAACTTTTTCTTGTTAAATGTTAACGGTTAATGCATCGTTGGAGCAGGCCTTCCCTATGATGATGATTTCCGCGAAAGGTCCGGCCTGATCATCAAGAAGCCTTTCGGTGTTGGTATGTTGGTAGGACCAACTTTCTTTGACACGAAGCAAATCAATCGGTCTTTTCCTCTTATATTCTTGCTTTTTGGTACATGCAGTTTCTGTGTTTCCAGCAGCTAAAGAGTCTAATGAAGAAGAAGCTGGACAGCTGGCCTCTAGTGTCCAGTATGATGAGGAAAAGGCCATCAACTTTTTAAGGGAGAAAATGAAGAGTGAGTCGGAGGTGATTACTCTCGATGACGCTATAAAGGTAGGTTGTGAGCTTGTTCAAAAAAAAAAAAAAAAAAGGGAGTTGTGCTTGCTTTCGATGCCTGGTTGAGTGTCGTGATTATTTATTATTTGGTTTGATATGTGCATACACGCAGACAGCAATATCTGCTTTTAAGCATTTGTGCCTTCAGGAGTTGGAAGTCAAGAATATTGGGTGAGTGTTGCATCCATTTGTATCGATCTGTCACGCTTAATTGGTTGACATTTTGCTCAACATATTTATTGATGTTTTCAGTTGATCATTTTACCTTTTCTGCTCTAATATGAGTACTATATTATCAGGTAACTGCTTTTATAGGACATGGTTATGCGTAACGCTTACTCGTCCCTACGATTGAGAAGCATTTGGCCGACATTAACAGTGGATCTCGTAACGCCGACTCTGGTAGGAGTGGCTCGACAAACAACAAGATTGAAGAGCATTTTCCTGCCTCTAACATTATTGGCTCTAGTATCGGTGGCTTGACAAACAATGAGAATGTCATTAGCATTTAGCGCTTGCTGTTTCTGTTTTCCCCAATTATTATGGATTACAAGTATTATTAATGGATTCAGCATGTTTATTTATGTGGGGTTTCGCATTGGGCTGCGAAAAAGAAAGACACCCTTGTTTATTGTTATATATTTTGCTGTAACTTAATCTCTCGTCTAACTTAAATCCCTACGTATTATTGTTATATATGCCATTAGTTTACATTTCTAGTTCCACACTTATTTTAAATATGGTATCAAGAGCTTTGCCCATATTAAATAAATACCACCATATTAATTTACCACTATAACCTTTATAGTCGTGAGATAAACTTTTCTTATTTGGTTATCATCTATAACCACATTTTAATCCGGCTAGATGTTCTTATGTGTGTGACTCGATAGACTTCCGAATATGTTGGCCGTAGACACAAAGTGTAAATTACGAAAATGCTCTTCATGCCTAACGATCACGGGATAGCGTCTAACAACACACCGTGACCCTCAATCATCGGAAGAGTCAAATGCAATGACTACTACCTTTCATGTGAATCAGTTACCGTGTAACTTACAATCCTATTGCTGTAATAATATCCATACGGTCGTACGTCGAGTGTCAAACATTAACGACCGTATCTTATAATCTGGATATCAAGCTCTCTCGAAGTATCTCTTTTACTCCCACTTTGCAAAGATTCATGTGAGCAAGACATTCCTTATAAGAAGGCCATTTCGGATATTCGATCCCAATCATAGGATACGCGATTCCCAGACGACCAATCATGTATACTCCGCATGCTTCAATATCATACCCAATCATTACCGCATGATCTCCCCGTGGCTAGGGGAAACCTCAATAGTGTCAAAACATGACAATCCACACCGTGATGCCATGAAGACTCCGGTCCAAAAGATAATTACACAACCGGCACATAGTGCGACACTTAATGTATGTGGGTCAGCCTAACGTATGCATTCTCTAATACACGCCCACGTACAGTCCAAGTGTCTATACACTTCGATAGACGAGATCTATCCCTACCCTAAAGAAAGAAGGCATCTAATACGCTAGCCTGTTTATACTATCAATGCCATGTTTAATAGTACATCACCCTAGAGACATTTAAGTATCAAACTTATTAAAGTGATTAGAGATCTCATCAACCATAATCGCCTATCATGGTTTCTCTATCACAGTTTAATACTAAGGACGTTATCATATAACAATTCACAATTGGTTCTTTAAAAGAACAAATATATGACAACAGAAAAGCCATTTAATATATGTATAAACATAAAGAAATAGTAGAAATGATCCAACCCGGTCCGATCGGATCGGATCGGGTCCAACCCGATTGGGTTTAGGACACTATTTCAACAGTTTATATGTTCCTTCTCGGACACTTTGGGTTTCCTCGCCCCGGGTGATGTTTTGACCGCTTGTTTGACGGATATTGATTAATAAAATTCTTTTCCTCAAAAAAAAACTTTGTGTTTGTGTGTTTAATGTATTTTAGAAGCCATTAGTTTCTTTTGGTAAAAAAGAATGCTTTTGTGACGCCCCGTTCCGGACACCGAACCCTTATCCGGAAAGAACGCCCGGCACGCATATATTTTTTTCTTTAATAAATCAAAGAAGTATATATACGTAAGCCTACGTCATCATACATCAATATCAATTGCAAAGCGGAAGACTTAAAAGAACAACTCGGGAATGTCAAACGACAAACAAAACAAATCGATCAAAGTTTCAGATCAAGTCTAAGAACATCCTCAAAAGAAACAACAGAATTAAATGTTGTTTAAACTATTACAAACCCAAATAAAAAAAGATGAAACAGAAGCTAAAAGACCAGTGGCATCTCAAACGTTAAACGTTTACAATTCCAAAGTATTATTGAAACAATGAAAATTAAATTAAACTTCATTTCGAACTCCAAGCTCAAACGTCTGCATCTTGACTATCGTCATAGCCAAACTCATCTACCCGCCAATCTTCTCGGGGTGGGGTACAATAAGGAAAAGGGGTAAGTACATTTCGTACTTAGTAAGGGGTAGAAGACCGGTAACACACATATATATATATATAATCTACACATCTACCACATATGTTGCATTAAAATACACTCCCCTCTGCTAAGTCTGTTAGCCCCACCACGAGCAATTATATATGTTACATTGTAATTCAAGGACACAATGCCCGAATGATGGGTATGTACCGGGACATATTCAAGACCTCATATGGCACGGATGGTTCCGTGTGAAACATTTCCCAAAACCCGAATATTGTCCGTTACGTATGAGAAATGATTTCATGCTGCGAATCATAAATGTGCCTCACCAAGAATTACAACGTTTTAGCTTTTAGACTCATCACATATGTTTATTACGCTTTTAGATCTAACCACCTAGTTCATTCACATATAAGGCTCCTTAGGGACTTCTAGTCCTAGACATCTATTTACGATACCTAAATGTTGTAAAAGGAATCATTGACTACTAAGTCAATGGCCCACAAGGCCTAAACAATGCCTTCCGATGCTCCCACCTTCTCCCGGCAGAGGGTCTCAGTTGTAGTGCGATTTGATACCAAGGCTATCAGAAGTCGATGTTAGACATTGTCAATTAACATATAATGTTCCAACAGAACACGCAAGCCACATCTTATCTTATATTACACATAAAAGCACAAAATCATTAGTATTTCCAGAAACAAAAGGGAATAAAACAATTCAAACAAAAATCCCCTTTGTTTCTTTTTTTTTCTTCTCTCGCATGAAAAGAAACATAGTGTTCTTTTAGCTTATTTTAATCATTGTTTTTTTTTGTCTGCATATCCCTTCCCCTTTTTAACCAGTCGAAAGGATTGCCTGAGTGCAAGTTGGTCCCTTTTCTTTTATTATTATTATTATTATATAGCCTTCAGAATACACGAGTATAGGCTTCTTCACCCCTCTGTTGTCTTTTTTTTTTCGACAGCTACATAACAGAACCCAAACATATATATATATATATATATATATATCTCTGAAAACGAAACATTTACCACACCAACAGGAAGCAATTAAATAATTAAAACAAATAATAGCACAATTAAAATACGGTTGAACACCCCCTTACCTTGCTATTGATAGAAATTTGATCCAAAATCAAACCAAAGCACAAATTCCAAAAGCCTGAGATTTTTCCTTCGATTCTACGAACAATCTACAAACCCAAAACGACGACTACGATTAACAACACAACCTATATATCATCCTAAACACAAGAATTACCCAAAAACGAATACGATTCTAAAAGGACCTAAAAGATGGATACTTACGAAATACGGAATTGTTGATGTCAAAAGAACGCTCGCAACGAGACGATCACTTTTCTCTACTGCGGTCTGCACAAATTATCAACCTTTAAGCCTCGAAATTAAAAGACGGTGTCCGAACTCCCTTTTTTTTCCCTCAGCCGTCGACCTCTCCCAACTTTTCCAGAAAAAATTGTACGTAAACGTTAATGAATTTAATTAGGTAATAGTCTTTTTTTTATACCCAATTAAAAAATCCTTAATCAAAATCCTTTTTAATCTTTTTTTTTTTTTTTATCTTTTAGGTTAAGAAATAAAATAGGAAAATATATAATAAATCTAATTTTACTCTTTTACCCATCTTAAATTTTTGGGGTATTACATCCCTCTCCCCTTAAGAAAAGTTTCGTCATCGAAACTGAACATACCTGGGAGGTTCTTGAAGTCTGAAAACTCATCAATCATGTCATCTTCTTTCTCCCATGTTGCCTCTTCCGGTGTATGATTACTCCATTGAACCAACACTAGTTGAACATCTTCACCCTTGGCTTGCTTTAGTTTCCGTTCCAAGATACAAACTGGTTCTTCTTGATAAGTTAGGTTCTCTTCAACGACTTCAAGGACAACGTTTGCTTCCGTATCAATATTAGTCAAACATTTCTTAAGCATTGACAAATGAAAGACGTTATGAACTCTTGACAAGGATTCTGGCAATTCCAAACGATAAGCTAAAGGTCCCACTTTAGCTAAGATCACAAAAGGTCCTACATATCTGGGGCTCAACTTGCCCTTCTGTCCAAACCGTCTCACTCCTCTCATCGGTGATGCCTTGAGGTACACTCTATCACCGACCTCAAATTCCAACGGTCTTCTTCTCACATCCGCCCAACTCTTCTGCCTGTCTTGAGCCACTTTCAGATTCCGACGAACTACCTCAATCTTCTCTTTAGCCTGTTGTATCAACTTTGGCCCCGTTATCTGTTTCTCCCCAACTTCATCCCAAAACACCGGTGTTCTACACTTTCTTCCATATAAAGCCTCAAACGGTGGCATCTTGATGCTTGCATGGTAGCTATTATTGTATGCAAACTCCACCACTGGGAGGTACTCATCCCATGAGCCTCCTACTTCCAAGGCACACGCTCTCAACATGTCCTCCAGAGTCTGAATCGTCCTTTCTGACTGCCCGTCTGTCTGGGGATGAAACGTTGTACTCAAATCTAACTTGGTCCCAAACCGCTTCTGAAGACTCATCCAAAATCTGCTAACAAACCGACTATCCCTGTCTGATACGATAGAAACCGGAACTCCGTGAAGCTTCACAATATTGTGCAGATAAAGTGTAGCTAACTTCTTCAATGTCATTTTCTCATTCACTGGCAAGAAATGCGCAGACTTAGTCAACCGATCGACTATTACCCAAATCTTGTCATATTCTGTCTTGGTCTTCGGTAATCCACTAATGAAGTCCATAGTGATCTTTTCCCATTTCCATCCGGGCATCTCTAACGGCTTTAACAATCCTGCTGGTCTTCTATGCTCAGCCTTCACTCGCTGGCACGTATCACATCGGCCATAAACTCTGCTATCTCAACTTTCATTAATGGCCACTAGTAATATTGCTTCAGCTCTTTATACATCTTGTTTGCTCCAGGATGAACCGCAAACGCAATTTTATGGGCTTAATCCATAACCATATTCCTTAAGTTGTCCACCGAGGAACACACAACCTATTTTGATACCAAAGGTTACCATCTGCATCTAACTCATAGCCACTGGCTGGCTTCGTCCTGGCAACTCTCTTGTAGTCAACCAAAACCGGATCTTCATCTTGCTTCCTCTGAATCTCAACAACCAACTCTGAACTGGCGATCAATAGTGCAAAACAACCAATCTGTTCCTGTGGACCGATATCCTGAATGTTCAAGCTCTCCAACTGATCAACAACATCCGGGACGCTAATAAGTGAACTCACTGGTCTCCTGCTTAAGGCGTCTGCTAAAACATTCGCCTTTCCTGGATGATATTGAATATCAAGGTCGTAGTCCTTAACATACTCCAACCAACGCCTTTGTCTCATATTCAGCTGCTGCCGCTTAAAGAAGTACTTAAGGCTATGATGGTCGGTGAAAATACGAGCCTTGACTCCATACAAGTAATGTCTCCAGGTCTTCAACGCAAATAAAACTGCTGCTAACTCAAGATCATGCGTCGGATAATTCTTCTCATGAATCTTCAATTGCCTTGACGCATATGCTATGACCTTTCCATTCTGAGATAACACACAACCAAGACCTTGACCTGAAGCATCAGTGTAAACATCATAATTGTCAAACACTTCCGGAAGAGTCAATATTGGTGCTGTGGTTAATCTCTTCTTAAGAATCTAAAATGCTTCTTCACACTCCTTAGTCCATTCATACTTTACTCCTTTTCGAGTGAGACTTGTAAGTGGCGCTGCTATTTTTGAGAAATCCTGTACAAAACGCCGATAGTAGCCTGCCAAACCTAAGAAACTCCGAATCTCTGACACTGTAGTAGGTCTAGGCCACTTAACTACCGCTACAATCTTAGCTGGATCCACTTTAATTCCTTCACCGAGATGACATGACCTAAGAAACTCACTTGGTCTAACCAGAACTCGCATTTACTGAACTTGCCAAACAACTGCTCCTTTCTCAAAGTTTGAAGAACAATCCTCAAGTGCTTCTCATTTTCTTCCTCGTCCTTAGAGTAAATCAGAATGTCATCGATAAACACTATAACAAACTGATCCAGATATGGCATAAAGACTCTTTGCATAAGATCCATAAATGCCGAAGGTGCATTTGTGAGGCCAAATGGCATAACTCTGAATTCGTAATGCCCATATCTAGTGCTGAACGCTGTCTTAGGAATATCCGATTCCTTAACCTTCAACTGGTGATAACCCGACCTTAAATCAATCTTAGAGAATACCTTCTTCCCTTGTAATTGATTAAACAAGTCGTCTATCCTCGGGAGTGGATACTTATTCTTAATAGTGAGATTGTTCAACTCTCTATAGTCTATACACATCCTCATGCTCCCGTCTTTCTTCTTCACAAACAACACTGGAGCTCCCCACGGTGAAGTACTCGGCTGGATGATCTTCTTCTTCAACATATCCCACATCGGTAAAATAAGTGTATGCTCACCCCATATAAGTGTGAGACATAAATGTCTTGTCAACTCGGGTTAGCCCTTTTAGACCAAGCGAGGACGGCGGTCTAAGCAGTTGACCGGACATTTATGACTCATTTAGCGCTACCAGGCCCGGGGTCTGGGGGCGTTACAGAATGGTATCAGAGCCGACTATCAGACGGAACTATGCGCTGCACCGTACAAGAAGACGGTGTAAGGATGGCCTCTAGTTACCTCTGGTAGGGACGATCCGGGACAAGTCTTGGCCGTCCTGGCGAGGACGCCACCCTTATAAGGGGGGGAGAAAGTGATATCCCACATCGGTAAAATAAGTGTACGCTCACCCCATATAAGTGTGAGACATAAATGTCTTGTCAACTCGGGTTAGCCCTTTTAGACCAAGCGAGGACGGCGGTCTAAGCAGTTGACCGGACATTTATGACTCATTTAGCGCTACCAGGCCCGGGGTCTGGGGGCGTTACAGCTTTGATTTTTGATATTAGGCTGATATGTAACAATGACTGAATCAATTACTTGGTTGTTATAATGTGAAATGATTGACACGAGAATGTTACGTATAATATAATTTTTTCTGCTAAAAGAAGTATTTTTCCTTTTAAGGCCGTGTGCATATTTTTAATGATATGTTATATTATAACTTGGTTGACAGGAGTTTTGATTCTGAAGTTGGTCTTCAATCTCACACAAAAGCCAAGCACAGTGCTGGCCAAACGAAGTGAGTGAGAGTTGCAATGAATGGAAAGAGGCTGGCAGGCATTTTGAGTGGTTTAATAGTAGCGAAGGGGGTAAAACTACTGAAATGACATAAAAAGTAATGGTTTTAAGGATCAGGTTGTAATGTTTTGAGAAGGCATGTTTTATTTGTTTGTTTGCTTTTGTGTTATGTGAACGTGGGAGGTGTTGCTAATTAAGTGAGGTATTGTTGTTTGTTCATGGAACAATAAGCTGTCTTTGCATCCCTTTTCCTATTTAATGATATCCTGGTGCATCTCTCTTTCATGATTATACGTACGTATTTAGCTGCTGTTTGCTCAATAACTTTCCACTAAGATGGTTGTTGATGTTAGGCTTTTGAATCACTCGATTCCGATATCGGGTAAATGAGAAATTAATACCTAGAGATATATTTTGCTGAAACTTGAAACTTAAATCTCTGGTCTATTATGCAACCTCCAAAAAGAAAAAAGAAAAAAGAAAATCAAATTTCCTTGTTTATTGTTCACATATATATATATATATACTAGTTTGCCCTCCACTGTTAGGGTTTAACCGTTTTTTAGTTTGCCCTCCACTGTGTTAATACCTTCTATTACGTCTCTCTTGTTTAAGCACGTCTTTTAGGACTTGGTTTTTATGAGGGGTGGATGTATTGGTAATTACATCGTTTTGCTTACAAAGATTTTCGATTATACCTTTAACTCAAGCAATGATTCAAAAAGCCATAATGGCACGTTTGTATTGCAGGAATGGAATGGAATGAAATGTTTTTTTTCATTCCATTCCATCATTTTGGCGTGTTTCGATAAGAAATTGATTATTCAATCCAATGGAATGAAATTGAGTCATTTTCATTCCATCCAAAATCGGATGGAATGGTATGCATTACCAAGATCACAACTCACCACCGTCCGATCCCCCGCCGCCCCGCCACCACGATCACCACCCACCACCACGATCACCACCCAACACCGATCACCCACCGTCACGGCCACCACGACGACCACCCAACGCCGTCACCACTGATCATCCGCCACCACCATTATCACAACCTACCCAAGTCGCCACCGATCACCCGCCACCACGATCACTACTTACCACCGTCACCACCGCTACCACGATCACCACCCATCGCCGTCACCTGTCGATGTCACTACCCGCTTTTGCCACCATACACAATAATCACCTCTCATATCCCGCTGCCGTCACCACCCATCACCCGTCACCTGTCATCTTTCTTAGTATCGGACATTGCACTCCAGCGTGCACCAAACGTAGTAATGGAATCAAGTGCATTCATTCTATTCCAAAATAGTCATTCTATTCCAACATAGTCATTCTATTCCATCAATTCAAACGTGTCATAAGATTAGGACCAATGGATCGGTTTCAAAGACCTTGGATGTTTTAATAAAGCCCTTCATTCGAAGCAGGCCTGGCGTATTCTTCAAGATCCACAATTCTTATCAGCTCGGGTATTAAAGGGTAAATACTTTGATAGGAAGGACTATATTTTTTTTTTCAAAAGTAAAAAGGACTATATTAATGCTACTACTATTACTAACCATCCAGGAATTATGATTGGAAAAGATTTGCTTTCACATGGGCTTCCGATTGTTTCAACATTTCGAGCTAATTCAAATGCAGCTTTGCCTGATGATAATAAGATTAATGGTTTAATAAATCCAGTAAATCGGCTTTGGCGTGCAGAGAATATCAAGGAAATCTTTAACAGCTTTGAGGCAGAGAAAATCCTCTATATTCCTCTATAATCAAGTATCCCATGACAGATTAATTTGGCATTATTCTAACAATGGTCTTTACGGTCAAGTCTGGTTATAATTTGGCTTATGAGGTTAAATTCAAGACGGGTTCTTTAGACGAGGCTTCCTCTTTGCATTCCACCCAACCTTTTTGGAATGGGCTATGGAAATTAAAAGTCAAACCCAGAATCCAACATTTCTTGTAGAAGATGGTCAATAAAGCTTTACCAACAGCAATTGGTTTGCAGAAAAGGGGAGTTGGAGATGGTATTTGTCCAGTATGTAAGAGAGAAGATGAAACTATTTGGCATTGCTGATTTGATTGTTTGATCCTTAAAGAGATTTGGAAAATTGTACCATTCGGTCGTGATTGGAATAAGCATCGACTGTAGTCTTTTCTAGACTTTCTAGATGAGTTGACAAAGATAATAAACGGATTAGAAGCATGTCGCATTGCTACTCTCTTATGAAACATCTTGAAACTGAGGTGCGACTTAATTCCACTATTCAAAAATCCATGGCTGAAGCTGAAGAGTATTATCATGTTGTTCAAAAATCATCTTTTGGTGTAAATGTTTTCGCAAACTGTACCTCATGGATTACTTCGACAAGCGGTGTTCTTAAATTCAATGTAGACGCGGCCTTTGGAGACGGAAAATCTGCAGTGGGGGGACTCATTCGAAACCAGAGCGGGAAAATTCTCAATAGTTTCTCGAAGAGGATAGAATGAGGACTTGACATAGCTGTTGGCGAGGCTTTGGCCATTTACCACGCAATTTTTATGCGATTACGTGGGGCTTTTTTAAAGTGGGTTTTGAAGGAGATTCTCTAACAACCTTTCAACTTCTCCAATCAGTCGAGCAAGATCTCTAGCCCATTGGTTGCATTACAGACGATTGTCGCCGTCTTTTATCTTGTTTTGTTACATCTTCTTTCTCTTTTATCAAAAGGCAAGAAACAATTCCTGCCCATCATTTAACTAGAGATGGTCTTCGCTTTGTAGGCAGTGTAGAATGGTGTTCTTGCCAAGCACAGATTCCCTGGAGACATATGATGGAGGTCTATGAGTTGCAACAACTTATACAACAACATAATTTTCCGGTCACTCACATATACAGAGAGGGGAATTTGGTGGCAGACTATCTTGCTAATCTTGCCAGCTCTACTTAGAACTCAAAACTTTTGAATTGTCATCAATTAAATGGAGCTCTTGGGCTGCTTGTCCTGCGGGATGTTCTCAATCTTCCTGCCTTGAGAATCCACAAGTGAAGCAAATTAACCAATATGACTGGCTGCAATTTCTAATGCTCATCCTTTGTTGAGGTGAATGGCTGCTAATCAGGGAATGCACTCTTCATTCAATGAAGACTGCAAGCAGGTGTTTGCACAAAACGATTTTAGGCTTTGGAACAGGCTGTTGGTGCTGCTTGTTTCTTCGTTTCAGGATGGGGTATTTGCCCTGGATGGCTGCAATGTCTAATGCTCACCTGGTTGTTGTGTTCTTTGTGAATGGATGCTATACTGGGAATGCACTCTTCATTTATTGAAGAGTGCAAGCAGGTGTTTGCACAAAATAGCATTATTTTTGGAAGCAAGCTACAGTGTGGTTTCTCCCCCTCTTCAAAAAGTAGGCCCTGGAGTTGTATTTTCAGCCATTGGCTCGGACAATCGGATATAATGATAGAGTTGGAGCTGCGGTTCATTTTCAAACGAGCTTAGGAAAGTATGCAGATAATCATAAAGAATGCTGATGAAATTTTGCTGCCTTTAGCTTTCTTTAGGTGTTTTAATTTTGCTTCTCTTATTTTAATCCCAATACATGGAGGCCCCCGCTCTTTCCCTAGCATCCGGTTTTTCCCACATTTGGTTTTCCGGACTAGGGTTTTAAGGAGATGGGGGAAGTGTATTGAGGACGTTAGTTTTGGAGGAGGCCGGGAGTGGCCCAAACCCCTTGTATTTTCTTTCTATTTCAATTAATAAAATACAAGGTTCTCTGGAAAAAAAATGGTGTTCTTCTCCCCTCCTCATGTAATGCTTGTCAGTTCTGAAGATCGCAACTAATAAAATGTTTGATTTAAACCCTAAAAAGGAAACAATATGCGCGGTGTAGTCGAGCTGATAGGGTTCGAGCTCAACTCGTCTAAAAGAACTCAGGCTTGAAACTCGGCTCGAGTTTGATTGAGCCATTTAAAGGCAGATTGAATTTGACTCGTCAAATACTCGATATAACTCGATTTGGCTTGTGAGTTCGACTATTTTCTTGGAATTCTTGATTTTTTATTATGTATGAAATATAAGAAGATCTACCTCGACTCGAATAATAATTAATGATTTATATAAAATATTATTTAATAATAAATTTACATATATTTTTAATCAATGAATTATTTAATATAACTCGATTAACTCACGAGCTACTCGAATATTGTATTTTGAAACTCGAGATCGGCTCGGTTAATCGATCGAGTAGTTCGAACTCATAAAGAATCGAATCAAGCTCCTTTCTAAGTCGAGTACGAATAGCTCACAATTAACCCGATTCACTTACGACCATACTAACTAAGGCCAAAGGAAAAGAGTAGTTGCGATGTGGAGTCCTACAAACTGTCGGATTTAATAGAGCATAAAATAAGGAGAGATAAGGACAAAGGTTTAAAAGATATATAGGATAAATATTAGTTAAAGAAATCACTTTAAGTGATAATGTTAATTTTATATTTAGATTTAATCTTATCTTAGGATAAGATAAGATAATATTTTATGCATGTGTTTATCTTTTAGTGGATTTATGTTTTCACTTCTCCTATATAAAGAGAACGGGTGCAATCAGTTTTAATGATTCAATAAAACAGTTGGTTGCCGTCTTCCGTCTTGCGTATTCTGATTTTCTTCATGGGATCAGAATCAGGGGCGAAGGTTCGAGTGCCTTAATATTGACGAATCATCGCCCGATCCTTCTCAATTGTTTTTCCCTTGCATTAGCTTCAGTTGTTAGCCGCATTCACCTTTCTTATGCCCTTTAACAAATCATGCTCAATAAAATAAAATAAAATAAGAGTCATGTTCATGGCCAGGCCTGAGGCGCCATGTTGAAAGAGTTCTTGATCAGACCTTACCTCTGAGTAAGAGTCAAACTCTGCAGTCACGACCCGGGCCGAATTCCGGATTAGTCGGGCTAGTTGGTCCCGGATACCGGGGGCTTTAAAAAAAAAAAAAAATTTAAAATTAAATTCATGAGGAATTCAATCAAATAATAAAGAAACTAATAATCAAATGATCTTTTGAAGCAAATCAGAGAAGAAATCGATTGAGGGCCGAAATCAAAGGAGACTCAAAGTGGAATGTTTTTCAAATTGAAGTGTAGAGTTGAATTAGTTTGAATGTCACTTACTTATATTTGTTTTGTTTTGTGCATTTGAGTTGCAATCTACAACTTACGGCTTACGTAGGAAAGATTTAGTGCACCCAAAGAAAGAAAAATAAAAATTAGGTACGTAGAAATTGGAAGAAGGAAGATATATATTAAAGGATTTGGGCCACATAATTACTACTCACACCGTTTTTTTATTTTGTTTCCTTTAAACATCTTTTGGGCTTTTGAACCCCGATATAGTAGCACACTCCGAGCACCCTCCAATATGTATATGCGGTTTCTATCGGCACCATATAATATTTACTGACACCTTTTTTTTTCTTTCATTTACTTCTCGCAACACATATGTATTTGTTTTTTTTTTACTTTCGGCACCACACTAGGAACGTGAGTGCCACTGACGTTCCTTTTCGATAATAACGAACTTTGGTCCTTTTTTTTTTTTTGTTTTGGTTTTCTATTATTTCAGTCAATTTGTTGACTTCTTTAAACTACTTTGAGCCTTTTGAACCCTAATATAGTTTTCTACCGGAACCACATAATTACTACTCACACTGTTTTTTTAATTTTGTTTCTATTATTTCAGCCAATTTTTGTCTCTTTTAAACATCTTTTGGGCCTTTTGAACTCCGATATAGTAGCACACTCCGACCACCCTCCAATATATATATATATATATATATATATATATATATATATATATATATATATATATATATATATATATATATATATATATATATATATGCGGTTTCTATCGGCACCATATAATATTTACTGACACCCTTTTTTTCATTTACTTCGCAACACATATGTATTTGTTTTTTTTACTTTCGCATCACACTAGGAACGTGAGTGCCACTGACGTTCATTTTCGATAATAACGTCAGTGGACTGATGTTTTTCACCAATGATACATTTATTTATTTTTGGTTGGAAAAAGACATGGAAGAAAAGACCTAAAAGACCTAAATATTCTACAAAAGAGATGTTTAATTTTATTTTGTAAATATGTTTTTTCAAAAAGAAAAACATCGAACTAAAAGGCCTAATTCGACGACTTCGCCGAAAGCCAAAAAATTTCCAGGACCGGCCTTGGGTATAAATTCTATAAACATCTTGTTAAAACTATGTTTTATTTAGCAAAATAGATTCTATCATTCGTATTGTATAGTTACTCCAATGTTGTTGCCGTTGTTATTCATTTTTGTGAAACTGTGATGATCTGGAAGCTGTTCTATGCATTTGATGTTTTTGGCCATATCAAAGCTTCAGTGATGATGCGAGTTGGACTCGAGTGTGACCGCCGAAGGTTCTGTGGCATCGGGAAATGGGTTGGACTCGTTTTTCAGATCTGTGAACAATGCATATCATTTCCATCAGATAGTACTTCATGTGTTCCTATTTATATGATTATTTGTCAAAAACACGCTTTTTAAAAAGGCAACTTAATAGACTGACTTTAACAATAAAATGAGTATAATGTTTTTGAATATAATTAATGTAACATATCTATTGTTACTCTTATTGTAATAAATAATGATAAAATAAAAAAATATATATAATAAATGTGCATTGAAGATGATATTAAAAGCACTTGCAGTAGATATTGTAAATCCTTTAAAAACTCTATTTTAGATATTTCAACAAGAAAAATAATAATGCAGCAGATTCACAATTTTTTTATTGTAAACTACAGATTCTGTAAAATTTCATTTACATCTAACGCATTCATCCAGATTCTGTAAATTTTCTTTTATATCTATCGGATTATGTAAATAGAGAGTCTGATGCATTTCATCATTAATAGATATTATGTAAGCTAAAAAACGTGTATTTAAAACTGTACAGTGACGGACCGAGGATTTCTTTTCAAATTAAATATGATAGGGAAATTTTTTCTTGAAAAAATCACCAATATTAATAAGAAAAAGGGGAAAACATACATTTCAAACACTAGAAAGGAAAAAATAAAACATAAATTACAAAGTGTAGATAAAAAACAAACAAAAAAAAGGATAAAAAAACATGTAGCAGCCAGGATTTGATCACTTGTTGACATGCTTAATACTTAGACACCATACCAGTTGAGCTACAAGTAGAGTACTATTAAAGATGTTCGAAAATATATACATACACAGGCATTTAATATTATTGGAGCGGTATACTAGTAATTTCACATCAAAAATTGAGTGGGGGCCATGCACCCTTCTCCTCCATGCTGGGTCCGTCTCTGAAACTGTATAATAGACAATTCGTTAAGAGTATATGATGCGATTGCTCTAACCTCATATAAAGAGGAACGTAAAATTTTGACTACAACATAATATAAAACGGATGGAGTGACTAATTGAAAAGTTTATTCAAAAAAAAAAAAGTTATCAATATATACTAGTTTTTAAAGCGAAAATGATTAATTAATGCAACGGTTGATACATGTTTTTCTCAACCAAAAAAAAAAAATGCAACGGTTTGATACTTATTGTCGATTAAAATCGAAGATGACCCATGCTATATGTTTTAACTTATCGAGTGTTAACAAAATGTTAAGTAAAATATTGTATAACCAAAAGCTCACTCCATACATTTTAAGTACAAAACATAGTATAGGATGAAGTTTAGCCCTCATAGATATTATACATAACATTCGAGTGTCATTTATTTTTCAGGACCGTCCCTGTGTAATCGGAGATCCTAGGTAAAAATAAATAAATTTAGGACCCTCGATCATGTGAAAAAAAAAAATACATCACAACTATTTTTGAGCTATACTATGTTGATGAACGATATAAAAAATGTAACAAATTTTATTAGACTTTCTTTTACTGAATTCAGCTATAAATTTGGGTATTTCCGATTTTTTAGCATGAATAAAAAATAAAAAATAAACTAAAATACATTTATTTTATATGAAAACATGGGTCTTAAAATTAAGGTAGATCTCCCCTTAAAAATAAAAAAAAAATAAAAAAAATTAAGGTAGATCTCATATCATGCATTTTCACTATCAAGGCAGCCTTTACCAATTATCATGCATTTTAGATCGTATTCGAGACAACAATGTGTAATCCAAGCAAGACGCGGACTAAAACGATTCGATTCATAGACTATAATATCAAAGGGACTTTTATTGACCCTAAAACAAAAGACTCGGATAACAACCAAAGAAACTACACAATCGACCATCCTCCACACGTCAGTTGACCCAAATGAATATACATGGTGCCGCCCCTGCAACTGTCCTACACTTACTGTAAAGTCCCACATCGGTAAAATAAGAGAATGCTCACCCCCATATAAGTGTGAGACATAAAGGTCTTGTCAACTCGGGTTAGCCCTTTTAGACCAAGCGAGGACGGCGGTCTAAGCAGTTGACCGGACATTTATGACTCATTTAGCGCTACCAGGCCCAGGGTCTGGGGGCGTTACAGAATGGTATCAGAGACGACTATCAGACGGAACTATGCGCTGCACCGTACAAGAAGACGGTGTAAGGATGGCCTCTAGTTACCTCTGGTAGGGACGATCCGAGAATAGTCTTGGCCGTCCTGGCGAGGACGCCAGTCCCTTATAAGGGGGGAGAATGTAAAGTCCCACATCGGTAAAATAAGAGAATGCTCACCCCCATATAAGTGTGAGACATAAATGTCTTGTCAACTCGGGTTAGCCCTTTTAGACCAAGCGAGGACGGTGGTCTAAGCAGTTGACCGGACATTTATGACTCATTTAGCGCTACCAGGCCCGGGGTTTGGGGGCGTTACACTTACCCTATGAACACGGACACACTGTATGACACGATACATATACGGTGAATGACTAATTCTAAAATTTAAAGTCACGACACGCCAGCGTCGACACATGTTAAAAGATATATATATTAACAAAGATACAATTTATAAAAAAAAGGATTATATTCAAAGTAATCTAAATAACAATACAAAAAAAAAAAAAAAAGTAGTACCTAAAATAGAATTTTGACATTTATATGGTTACGGAAGAAAAAAATGATTGGCCTACAAATTATTACAATTTGTAAAAAAATGATTTAGTTAGTTTATAAAAAAACATATAAGCTAAATGCGACTAAGTATTTGTTAAATTATAATCAAGGTTAAAAATCGTGTATTTTAATGCTTTTATTAAGAAAATTTAATTTAAAAAAAAAAAAAACTAAATTGAATAAAATTACATTTACGAGTGCCAACATCACGCAGAAGGTACGTCGAATATTAAAATGGGGAAATTCATTTTTTACCCTTTTTTTTTTAAAATAAAAACGAAATTTACACCCTTCTAAATTCAAAAACCACTCCTATCCACCACCTAAAAGGGGGTGAAATCGCCCAAAAATAGGAGAAACCTCTCATTTATCGCCCATGTTTCGCCCGTGGTGAGAGATCCCGCCCTTCCCCGCCTTTGACACCTCCCGTATTTCTCCCAAGTTTCGCCCATGGTGGGAGGCCCCGCCCGAGAAGATGGGAGACCCCGCCCGGTTTATTTCCAGAAAATGAGGACGCTTTTAAACTGATTTTTCATTTCTTTTCATCTCATTTCTTCTTCATTATCAGATTTTCGAATTCTTCATCAACGAATTTCCAGAAATCTTCATTTCTTTGTATCTTGTTCTCGCAAAACCCATTTCTTTGTACTAAATTTCAAGCTTTATCAAATTGTTTTGTCAAATTTCAGTTCCACAAGATTTCGAATTTCATCAATTTAACATAATCGAAGGATTCGAAGGTTTAGATTTCTCCACCATCCTTGTAAATTTCGTGTTAATATCATCTTTTTGTTAATAAACGTTTCTCCATTGATGAAGAAGAAATGAGATGAAAAGAGATTAAAAATCAGTTTAAAAGCGTCCTCATTTTCTGGAAATAAACCGGGCGGGATCTCCCATCTTCTCGGGCGGGGCCTCCCACCATGGGCGAAACTTGGGAGAAATTCGGGAGGTGTCAAAGGCGGGATCTCTCACCACGGGCGAAACATGGACGATAAATGGGAGGTTTCTCCTATTTTTTGAGCGATTTCACCCACTTTTAGGCGGGGGATATGAGTGGTTTTTAAATTTAGAATGATATAAATTTCGTTTTTATTTTCAAAAAAAAGATAAAAAAACGAATTTCCCCTATTAAAATTTTAAATAATAATGCTATCTTAATCAATCGACACGTATCGTTAACGTGTCTGTCACATGTCGTGTGGAACAATTGTCGGACACGACACATTTAGTTGTCGGTGCTTGCTTAGACCTTTACCCTATCTGTCGCGGTGTCGCCCCATCTATATCTTCACATCACAGCCCCATTGGAATAATTGCACAAAAAGGAGGAAGGTATGACTATAATTCCTTTTCTTCTCCCATGATTTATCGTCTATGCTATAATTCTTGTCTGTTTGTTTTAATTCGCTTGCTATTTGTTACAGAAGTCGGACAGTACGAAGAGTACGATGATTTATATTTTTTCTATGAATTTGTTCCTAAGATCTGATATATTTTTTTAATTTTTTTTTTCAGGAACCTAGATCTGATAATTGAAAGCAAATATCTGATTATTATTTTTGTTTTGAATAATTAAGATCTGCAATTGCAATACCTTTTTGGGATATGGACTTCTCTGATGCATATAAGCATATCTACCTTAAGTTGCAGGAAGCGTCAAAGAGGGGTGGTATGCTCTCTCTCTTCTTTATGATCTTTTTTCCTCTACGACACCTTGAATGCTTGCTTTGAATGCACCTTCAATGCTGCTTTGAATGCTGCTGTTAAGGTTGATTTGTTTATTTTTTATTTTTTATTTTATATATATATATGTATATATATTTATTTGTTTTATTCCCATTTTTACTCAGATTTAAGTCTCATAGCTTTTGGTGACGTACAGTGTCAATGTTGTGGCTACCGTTCCTCTGAGCCTGGTAAACACTTGAAATTCTTTTGCCATGTCGATTTGAGTTTTAAAGAAAAAAAAAAGAAAATTAAACAATCTTAATTTATTTCTCCCTGCTAATGTATTCTGATTTGTATCTGTGACATGAATGTGAAAAAAACATTCATATCCTCCCGCGGAATTTATTCCCTTCCCGGTAAGCACTTTATTGCATTAATGAGGTTACTATTACTTTGTTGCCACATTATATCTTTATATAATTGCTTCGATGTATGTATTTGGTTTGTGTGCGCATAATGTTATATATGTTGTGTATTGTTTTATAACAATGTCATATCGGAAGGCAGATAATTCGTATGGAATCATGTGGGTTGGAGTGCATGGGATGGATGACGCGATGTGCGTGGTAGCTAGGCTGAGTGATCTGGTTCGTCATCTCTCTATTTTGTTTGACTTCTAGCCTGTGACTAATTTTCTTGTGAAGTATTAATCCAATACTTCATAACATGAACAGCACAGGGAACGTGTGGGACGTATCTATAAGTATGTCTCGGATGATACAGTTATGTACAATATAGCTAAATCCGTAATCTGTGAAATGGAAGGTGTGTTGGTTTCCTCTCAAGTTTTTGTTGTAATTATATGCTGAATTCTCATACCGTTGAATTGTAGCTATCCTTCAGTATCTTTAGTGTTTTTTTCTTGATAGTATGTTAGCGGGTTATAGTGATGGGGATGTGAAATAAGATACTGTTTACAATCTTGTGGCATAACAAGGAATTCTTTTGTGGACATAATCTACCACATACATATGCAGATGACGCTTGTGTAATAAAACTTCACTCAACTGATCATAGAAATCCCGTCGTTTGAGTTCTTATTAGCAATCCATTTGCTTATTTTCACCGGGCTGATCTCTTCTATATTTACTTATTTTGTTTTCATCCATTGCCTTGACTTTGTCCACTTGAAATTCCTCTAAATCATTTTTCGTATGCCATCAAACGTACACAGAAAAGCTAAAAGGGAAGTAAACCAAGTAAAAGGAGCTAATTTACTATTAAATTGCACTTTTAATTACGTATTTTTCTCATTTTTTTGAAACTTTTGGTTAACGGTTAATGCAATGTTCCAAGCAGGCATTGGATTACATGAAAGACCTGGCCTGTCTATCAAGAAGCCCTTTGGTGTTGGTATGTTCATAGGACCATCTTTCTTTCTTTGACACATAGCAAACGTAGCAAATCTAAACGATTGGTCTTTTCCTCTCTTTTTTTCTTGCATTTGGTTCATGCAGTTTCTGTGAATCTAGGCACGGATAAGGTTCATGAAGAAAGTGGCCATGAGGTACTTAGCTAGCATCTATCCTCATTTATAGCATGATGTGGATTTTGAGCTCATGGGTAAAGTGTACACTCTCAACAGGCCTCAAGTGCTGACTATGATGTGAAAAAGGCTATCCATTTCTTAAGGAAGAAAATGAACAGTGGTTCAGAGTTTACCATGCATGACACTGTACAGGTAAACTGTGTATATGTTATGAGCTTGTTCAACTACAGAAAGAAGGTTATTGCAGAAAAAACCGGCAGCTTTATGATTCAATTTTGCCTTATGAACAATTTTTTTTTTCTTGGGAATTTTAAATGTCACAAAATAGAAAAGGACTTGTTATAGTAGTAACTTGAGTGGATGGACATGGACATGTTAGTTTAGTGATTCTGACGAAGGGGTATGCGTATTGAATCGTAAGGACCGAATTTAAAGAATAAGAGTAAAAACAAGAACGGAATATGCTAATTTTTTCTGTTGCCTGATGGTTTAGTGTCGTGATTATTTTTATTTATTTGTTTGGACAGACAGCAATATCTGCATTCCAGCATTTGTGCCTTTTTGAGGATTTGAAAGCTGAAGATATTTTTGTGAGTATCTACCATGTTACCATAGAGAAGGAAAAATATATATATATATATATATATATATATATATATATATATATATATATATATATATATTTATTTGTGTATGTCATACTCGGATATCCAACATTTTGCATGTTATCATTATGGAACAAATTAGTCGATCTCTAAATATAAATCCATCTAGAGTTTTCGTATAGCTTAACAAAGTAGTTAAATATCATAAAATTATGCTTAAAACGCCTAACACACCTTTTGACTATCAGGTAAATGTAATAGTCATAAGTAAGAGCGGGGGGGTTTGATGAATATAAATATAAATTAGGGGTACATACAAATAAAGAAAATATGTTTATAGATGCCCTTTTGGAATCGTAAATGATTTATATTGCGGCTGCAGCTGCATCTGCACTTAGGGATGGATGTGTATAATCACTAAATTGATCTTTTTTACCCTTTAAACTCTAACATAACTCTTTCTTTTTTTTTTTCTTTTTTTTTTTTTTTATCAGGTTTGTGTCTGTCCGAAGATTCCGCTGGGTGCTTTCCGGTTGACCACCAGTGAGATCAAGGAGCATTTAGCTCTCATTAAGGGATGATATCACATCCGAGCATTTTAAATATTCCGACCCGAAAAGCACATCTTTTGGTTTAATCAAAAGTAATCGTTTGCATCTTTAGCTATAGGAACTGCTGCAGTGAACTCCATATATTTTCTCTCTTAAGTGCAAACCACAAAGCTTTCATAAGTATACACGATCATACTATCAAACAAGGAAGCGAGTACAGCCGGTCCTGAAATTGATGTGCTTTCTAAAGTTCTGGGGCCAAAATCGATAAATGCAAACATATGAGACCAAAATTGATGTGTTTTTTTTTTTTTTTTAAATTACGTGACAAAAATCGATAATTGAAAAATATAAGGCCAAAATTGATACCAACCAATTTTTCAATTTTCACTTCAAATAATTGTCTAATCCTAACATAAATGATGTTCTTTTTATTAATTAAAAAACGATATATTTCTCCGATAAATGAAAAGGAATGGAAGTGTGCTTATATGTTTAATCCTAACATAAATAATTGTCTAATCCTAACAATCGTGTGATGAAGAACATAAATGTTTAATCCAAACATAAACGATATATTTCTCCGATAATTGTCTAATCCTAACATAAATAATTGTCTAATCCTAACAATCGTGTGATGAAGAACAATTAAATTGTGTAGCAAATATGAATTTTGTTCTCTAGTGTCTAAAAAAGTTTCGTATTTCCTTAATGAAAAGTGGTTAGATTGATAATAAACTAGGTGTAAGATAGAAAAAAGAGTAATAAATGTTGCATTGTAAGGTTAAAGTAGAGAAGTGGCTATCATCATATCCTGTCAATTAAAATCACGATAAATGAAATTATCAAGCAGGCGCAGACTCCATACATACATCGAGATTAAAAAATAAAAATAAAGTTCGTATGGATCGCCGTCAATCGGAAAACACAGACGGTTAGGGAGACAATATATAAAAAAATCGGCGGTACCTTCTGATCCTGTGACAAAATCCTCCATTGCTATTTGTCAAGGTCTCAAACAATCAAAACAAATAGAGAGGATTTATCGCAATCAAAACAAACAGATTTATCGCAGCAGATAAATTGAGAATTAGGGTTTGATTTAATATCAACATTAATCCAAAATAATATATATATGAACCTTACCAACTCAACTTGCAGAGTTGCTGGTGCGATTGGCTGCAATATGAGAGGAACAATTAGGGTTTGTTTTAATATTATATATATGACGACTTGAAAATATAATTTCACTTCTTTTACGTGACGTATGCCGCCGCCTTCCCTTCCATTTCTCTAGAATCCTCCTCGCCAAAACTCCTCGGTCTCCTTTCCCCAAATCGTCGGCCCCAATTCCCGGCTACTGATTCCCGGCTTCTCCTCTCTCTCCCTTAAAACTCGTATCCAGCCCCTTATAAATAGTTGATGATTAATTTTGTTTTGAATTATTAAGAGCTGACTACCCTACATGTTAGCCGTATATGGACTCTCTAAAAAAAAAAGTTAGCGGTATGGATGTGGGCGTGGACGACCGCTCTCAGACAGCCGACCGTGAGGATATGTTCGACTTCCAGTTGGCTTTCATCGAAAAGCTAGCTACATGATGATGGAGTTAACCCTTTATTTATTTTACCTCTAAGACACCTTCAATGCTCTTTTATTTGTTTTATTTTTATTATTCCCAATTTATTCTTCACGTCTAATTCCCCGACGTTTTATGGCCCTCGAGTGCCAACCGGGAGGATATGTTAGACTTCCAATTCAGGCTTTCATCGATAAGCTAATTGATGATGGAGTTAAGCCGGGCATCCTCTCTATCTCCTTTAATCCTTTATTGATTTATTTATTTTATGGCCCTAGAGTGCCGATTCGGCGGCTACCGCTCCTGTGCAGTGGTAGACACTTGAAATTCTTTCTTTTTTATCATGTTGATTTGAGAGAAATTTATTTCTCCTTGCTGATTTACTCTATTCTATTCTGATTTGTGTCTGCATGTGACAAGGAAGTGAGAAAAACTTGCATATGGTCAGGTGCTACTTATCCCTGGGCGGGTAAGCAATTTATTGCTTAATTCCAGGCTAGTGTTACTGTGTTGCTACATTATATGTTTATATTCTTGCCAGTTTTCTGGAAAAATTAAGATTTTAGTCCTCTAACTTGGTCTACTTTGGATTTTAGTTCTGTTTTTGCCCGGTGAGGAAAATGGTCATCTAACTTGTTTATTTTTTTGAAAAATAGTCCTATCTGCCGGAAATAACTGATTGGGAACCGGAATTTTTAAAAGACGCTTACGTGCAGCAACTAGGCTACCACATTGAATCCTACGTGGCTATGGACCCCATTTTACTTTTAATAAAAGGATTTCTCCTCCCAATTTCCCCCGATTTCATCCATCCAAATCTAATTCATAATTTACTACTTCGCATCTCCCGTCTAATCCTACGTGAAATTTCATATGTCACGATGCCCCCCTCTTTCTTTTTTTCCCTCAATTAAAGGTCTATTCGGGTAAACAAATTATTGATATAAAGGAAACTTATATAAACTCAATATCAGCACATTCATCATCAAATAAATTATTTTCAATTTATACCCTACTAAAATTGGCACACCAAAAGGAAGCAAAATCACCTTTGGCTTTGCACCACAAGTAGCATGATAACAGTACTTAAATAGAGTTGCGCCGACTATTATCATACTCCAACAATAACCAGTAGTGTCCATTATGAAATTTTAGCTATAGTGTCATATGTCTCAACGACACCTTTATTTCAAGATGCTGTAGGTTATTTAATTACTTGTACATTGGTGATTTTGATCAAAAGAAATAACATAGCATCAAAATATATAGAGAGCCAACGGATTGTGAGTGTACATGGTTTTGGCAAAATAACATATACATAAATCATTGGAAACCATTAGTGAGGACTTAAAACAATAAATGGAAGCATCTAGAAACATTCTTACTACTATAAAAATGTTAATGACAAAGAAACATCTTAGTTTGACTAAGAACCTTCAATGAAAAATGTGGAAAGTCATTGAATATACACCTAGAGAAAAAAAAAAATTTAATACACCCCATATTTTCATTCTACAAAATATATACACCGTCCAATATATAGACGGGAGATGCAAAGTAGTAAATTAGGAATCAGATTTGGATGGATGAAATTGGGGGAAATTGGAAGGAGAAATCATTTTTTTAAAGTAAAATGGGATCCACAGCCACATAGGATTCAATGTGTCAGCCTAGTGGCTGCCACGTAAGCGTTTTTAAAGATTCTGGTGCCTAGTCAGCTATTTCCGGTGGATAGGACTATTTTTCCAAAAAAAAAACAAGTTTGAGGATCATTTTCCTCACCGGAGCAGGAGCAGGACTAAAATCCAAAATAGGCTTTTTAAGAAATCCTATTGGATGACATGGTGGTCCAGGACTACCATAAAACTACTGTTCCTGGACCAAGTATAACTTAACGAATCAGGACCAATAGAAAATCTGAATAACACCATATAAAATATAAATGTCATAATTTTACAATTTTACCTTTTTGAAGAAATCTAATAGGAGGAATAACTATGACATGGTGGTGGACCATAAAACTCTTGGTTATATATATATATATATATATATATATATATATATATATGTATTCTTTGATAACAATGTCTTCTCGGAGGGCAGAGAAGTCGTATGGACTCAAGTGGGTTGATGTGCATGGGTTGAAGTCAATATGCAATGTAATTAGGCGCAACGATCTGGTTCATCATCTCTTTTCTTTTCTTTTTTTGTAATTTTTTTAATGTGTATTACTTCAATGTCTAATAATATGAACAGGACATGGCACGCGTGGGCCCTTTCTTTAAGGCTTATATTACGGATTTATATTATTATTGTAATTTATATTTATTGTATTTTCTAGAAAAGGTAGTTTGGACTTTGTGTATAGATATTGAAGCCCTAGAGATGACTATATATTTGTATTACGGTAAATGATAAGAAGATGATTCGAGTGATCGAACTTGTCTTGGTATCGGAGCTAGGAACAGGAAGAAGAGTCGGTGGCATCAACTGAAGTTTCCGAAGACGCGTAAGCATTCCTATCGACAAGAAAAGAAGATGAAGATGGCCCTTTCTATAGATCATTGCGTAGGCCTCCTGTGAACCACGTCTGTGCCGTTCATTGCAATTTGATTATCCTTCACTCTGTTGAGGCAAATTTGACATAAATCACTCAACGGAAATCTGAAGGTTTGGTGGTATATACGAAGAGCATAGCAGCGGCTTCTTTCTTCATTAAAAAAAAAAAAACTTTCGTTCTTCGGCAAAGTAACAGGTTTCGTGAGCTGCTGAACCAAAATTGATTTAGCAGGTTGTCATCTTGCAGTGACCAAATTGATTTTGTCGAATTCACCCACTTAATTTAGAAAGGTTATTGCTGTTGTGTTGTTCAAAACAAAACCAAAAAAAAAACCAACAAACAAAACAATGCTGACAGAAGCCACCAGGTACGATTTACATCAGGTCATTGTGTCGGGTTTAGCTCACGATCCCGCTGCTGAACGAGAGAATCACGGAGTTGGGTGGACTGGACCGTTGGCCGGCAATAGACGAGGAGATGTTGGACAGGGGGCACCGGTGCGAGCCAATAAGGCTGCCACCGGGTTCAATTCGCAGCAGGACAATTGGTCGGGCTCGGCTCAAAATCCCGAACAGGCTGATCTCTGCACAGTTCGGCTCAACGAAGCGACTTTGGGTTCGCCGAATGTCAACTCCGGTGGCATGAAGCAACATGGGGCAGCCGAGCTGGCTGGTTTCTCCAACTTGACGCCGGAACAATGGCAAGGCATATTGGAGTTATTGAACTTTGCTAAACCTAAAGATCGTTTAACAGCTGAAGGTTCGTGGATAATTGATACGGGAGCCACTCATCACGTGACCGATACGTTGAGTAATTTATGGAATGTGCGGGCGATTGAAAAATGTCCGGTGGGGCTTCCGGATGGTTGAACCTCCCATGCCACACATGAGGGAACTATTATACTGCCCGGCGGATTAAAACTGGAAAATGTTCTTTAAGTACCCAATTTGGCATGGAATTTATTATCTGTAACACAGTTAATAGATGCATTTGATTGTCAGATTCAACTCACTTCCACATTGTGTGTTATGCAGGACCGAACGACGATGAGGCTGATTGGAGTAGGTGAGTCTAGTTCATTGAATAAATATGGGCGTGATATCTGTTTTCGGGCTAAACAATCTCGAGAAAGTTTCTCACGTAGTGATAGTCGGGCTAGTAGAATTTTTGAACTTGTGCATTGTGACTTGTGGGGACCGCATGCGACATTTTTTATATGTGGGGCCTCTTATTTCTTGACGATTGTGGACGACACTCTCGTTCTGTTTGGGTTTATTTACTATACAATAAATGAGAAGTTGAGAGTATTTTTTTGGAATTTTATGGCGTTGATTGATCGCCAGTTTAGTGGAAAAATTCTACGTGTTCGGAGTGACAATGGAACAGAATTTAAACGATTGCTTCCGCATTTCAAAAAGTAGGAATAATTTTTGAAACGTCATGTGTGGGAACCCCTCAACTAAATGGTAGAGTCGAGAGAAAACATCAACATATTTTGAATGTCGCTAGAGCTTTGAGATTTGAGGGACACCTTCCACTTAAATTTTGGGGGGAGTGTGTCATGACCGCTTGTTTAACTAATCGGACACCGTCAAGTGTTTTGAACTATAAGACACCGTATGAATGTTTGTTTGGTAAACCACCGAGTCTTGAGTCTTTGCGGGTTTTTTGATGTTTATGTTACGCCCATAATCAACGCCATAAGGGAGATAAATTTGAGAGCCAGAGTCGGAAATGCGTGTTTTTGGGGTATCCATTTGCTAAGAAGGGATGAACCCTCTTTGATTTGGAAACTGAAGAAATATTTGTGTCTAGAGACCTAAAAAATTTTGAGCATATTTTCCCGCTGCAAGAACTCCCAAACACTACCCCTCCACAGATCACCTTTTCGGAAATTGATGATGACGGCCTTTATACGGATGTTAGTGACCAGTTTAAGAAACCACCTCACCTATTGGGAATGACAAGGATAATAGTGAGGGGGATGTGGCGGCCACTAGTAAGGGGGTTGACGGATTATCACCAGATAGGGTTGTTGTGAGTGAACAGTCGACCGTCGAAACGGTAGAGTTGGGGCGAGGGAAACGTACAAAAGTTCCTAATTCCAAATATCGAGAGTTTGTGACACATACGGCAGTGGATAAGAAAAGTCCTTCGGCGCACTCCTCTGTTCCATCAACCTCCTTAGGTAGTCTCTGCCCTCTTACACATTTTATGAATTATTCTCGTTTTCCTGATGCACATAGAAGGTATCTAGCAAATGTGACTGCAGGAAATCCTCCCCGATCCTTTAAAGAACCTGTAAAATATTAGAGAAAAGCTATGTCAGAGGAAATAAAAGCTTTGGAGGACCAAGGCACGTGGGTATTACAGGAATTACCTCCTGGAAAGAAGGCTCTAGGGAGCAAATGGGTATATGCTGAAAAATACGACGAGTTGGGAAATTTACAACGGTTGAAAGTCCGATTGGTGGCCTTTGGTAATCACCGGGTGGAAGGCGTTGATTATAATGAGACCTTTGCTCCCGTAGCAAAGATGGTGACAGTTTGAGCCTTTCTTGCTGTGGCGGCAGTTAAAAAGTTGGAGATCCATCAAATGGATGTACACAATGCATTTTTGCATGGAGATCTGAATGAATAAATTTACATGAAAATTCCTCCCGGATTTGAACATAACAAGCAGAATTTAGTGCGCCGTATGCGAAAATCACTATATGGGTTGAAGCAAGCACCTCGGTGTTGGTTTGCGAAGCTGGCATCAGCATTGAAGGAATATGATTTTAAGCAGTCCTATTCAGATTATTCTATATTCACACTGGTTCGTGGAAACATACGGTTGAATGTGCTAGTATATGTTGATGATATGATACTTGCTGGAAACGATGCAACGGCCTTGCATGTATTCAAAAATTATTTGGGCAGTTGCTTCAAAATGAAGGATTTGGGAAGATTAAAATATTTTCTTGGGTTGGAAGTAGCTAAGAATCCACAAGGATTTTTTCTATCTCAACGAAAGTACGCGCTTGACATAATTGAGGAGACCGGTCTGCTAGGGGCTCATCCTGCTGAGTTCCCTATGGAACAAAATCACCAGTTGGCGGTTGATGATGGTGACTTCTTGGATGATCCTGGTAAATATCGGCGATTGGTGGGATGCCTTATTTATCTTGGTGTTACACGTCCCGACTTGGCGTATTCAGTTCATATTCTTTCTCAATGTATGCAGTAACCGTGTGTTAAGCATTGGGAGGCTGCGTTAAGAGTGGTTCGTTACTTGAAGAAGAGCCCGGGTCAAGGTGTACTTTTGCGGGCAGATAGCACATTGTCCCTAGAAGGGTGGTGTGATTCCAATTGGGCGAGTTGCCCGGTCACTCGTCGGTCATTGAGTGGGTGGTTCGTGTTACTTGGGACTTCACCGGTCTCGTGGAGGACAAAGAAGCAGCATACGGTCTCACGTTCATCCGTGGAAGCTGAGTACCGCTCAATGGCGTCCATTACCAGTGAGTTGAAATGACTTTGGCAACTTCTCGGCGATTTGGGTGTTCGGGTACCAATGGGTATCCCTCTCCATTGTGATAGTCAGGCCGCATTGCATTTTGTACAGAATCCAGTTTTTTCATGAGAGGACCAAACATATCGAAGCGGATTGCCACTTTGTTCGTGATGCGGTCGCGGAGGGCCTGATTGCTCCCGGATATGTGCCCACACGGGTCCAGCTGGGGGATATTTTTATGAAAGCCTTGGGAAAACAACATTTTGAATTTTTGTTACACAAGTTGGTCGTTCGTGATCTTCACGCTCCAACTTGAGGGGAGTATTACGGATTTATATTATTATTGTAATTTATATTTATTGTATTTTCTAGAAAGAGTAGTTTGGACTTTGCGTATAGATGTTGAAGCCCTAGAGATAGCTATATATTTGTACTAAGGTGAATAATAAGAAGATGATTCGAGTGATCGAACTTGTCAGCTTATTCAGAAGAAAGTATTATGTTCTCTCTAACTGCAGCTCTAATCTCTGAAATTGGAGGTGTGTTGGTTTCCTTACCATTCTCTTGAGTTTCTGTCAAAGGAGGTAGTTATGTATGTATGGTTTAACTACACAACTGTAATCCATGAAATTGAACGTGTGTTAGTTTCCTAACCATTTTTCTTGCTAAAATGCTTCAATTCTTTTTTTTTCCTTTTAGTATGGTGGGGTTGTAAAAATGAATACTTTTTGCAATCTTTTGGGAGAACAGGAAATTCTTTTTTTGACATAAGTTACTCTAACAGTAATTAAATATGATCATAGCAATCATGTCTTTTGAGTTCTTATTAGCTATCCATTTGATTGTTTTCACTAGGCTGATTGTTTGCTTATTTTGCTGTCATTCTTTGTGTTAGCATCACCTTGATTTTGTCCACTCGAAAGAAATTCCTCTAAATTATTTTCTAAGGCAAGTAGTAAAAAGAGCAAAATTTACTATTAAATTGCTTTTTTGTTTAGTAGGTAACAAAGTGTGGGCTAAAACACACATATTTTTATCCTTTTTGATACTTTTGGTTCATGGCTAATGCACTGTTTAAACAAGCAGACCTTGCAGATGAATTACGTAAACGTTCTGGCCAGTTTATCGAGAAACCCTTTGGTGTGGGTATGTTCGTAGGACCATCTTTCTTTCTTTGACATATAGCAAGTCTAAACTATCGGTTTTTTCTTCTTATTCTTGCTTTTGGTTCATGCAGTTTCTGTGAATCACTTCCCGGAAGAAAGTGGTCATGAGGTACTTACCTATCACGGCTAAATTTCAATTTTAGTCCTGTAACTGGACGCGTTTTCGATTTTAGTCCTGACTTTTCTCCGGCGACAACTTTAGTCCTATAAGTAGTTTTTTTTTTGCAAAAACAGTCCTAAAAGCCGGAAAATACTGACTGTACACATTTTCCGGCCAAAAATAATTACATGTCATAAAAAAATTGCCACATCAGCTTTTAAAAAAAATTATAATGCCACATCAGCTTTTAAATAAAAATATAATACCATTTATTTAATTATTAAATCCCAATAATCCACTTTCTTCTTCTTTATTAATCCACCCAAAATATCCGATACACTTTCCTCTCTCTTTAATCACTGCCCCCTCCCTTCTCTGATAAACCCACCTTCTTTCCCCACAATTCTCTGTCTCCCCCTAGTCGTCTTCATCCCCCTGTTCTTATAAGAAAATAAATAAATAAAATAGCAGAAATCTTTCAAGAATTGGTTGGATCTTTCTCAAAACCTACTGCGAAATTTCTCTAAATCTGCTGCGAAATCTTTGAAGATTTTGGTATTATGGCTTCTTAAATTTCGCAAATCCCTAACCCCCTTTCTTCCCCATCGTTTTTTCTTAGTATTCTGTGTTGTGGTGAGATGTGTGGTTCTGATTTGATGTTTTGAAGTGTGGGGGCAATGTGATTGCTTGTTTATTTAATTAATGAAAATAGGGGAGTAAAATGGTGTGAATTTGGGGAAGAAATGGGTTAGACATTGTGCCAATTTGTCACATTACGAATTTGCAAAAAGCTGCTTACGATTTGGATTTTGTTGCATTTTTTAAAATATCATCTGGGGAGGGATTAATATTTTCTGGGGATGAAGATGGGGATTTTGTGGCAATTTTTTAATATTTTTTTTAATATTTTCTGGGGATGAAGATGAATTTACGTTGAAGGTAGAAATATTTTCTGGGGGGAAGAGATGGATTTGTCGGGAAGAGGGGAGGGATTAAAGAAGGTGGACTTCTGATATATTGGGATTTGTATGTGTATTATTAAAAAAAATTTATATTTAATAATATGTATATTGTGATTTGGCATTTTAGTTTTTTTAATTTTTAATAAAAAATGCTGTTCTTGCAATTTTTGATGACATGGAAAAAAAATTGGCCGGAAAATGTGTACAGTCTGCATTTTCCGGCCTTGAGGACTGTTTTTGCAAGAAAAAAACCATTTATAGGACTAAAATTGTCGCCGGAGAAAAACCAGGACTAAAATCGTAAAACGCGTCCAATTACAGGACTAAAATTGCAATTTAGCCTACCTATCACCTATCTATCTATCTATCTTCATGGGATAGCCTTCTTGCTCATTTCTGCAATTGTTTTTAGGATTTAATCTAATTAAGAAGTGGAAAGTTGAATGAATGAATGATAGGATTCATCATTATTTATTATTATTATTATTATTATTATTATTATTATCACATTTGAGTTTTTGGCTTTTGAACTCACTGGTAATGTATGTGGGTGTGCACACCCAGTCGAAAAATTATATGGTTTGAACACCCCTTTCGTGGGATAAGGGAATCAATATGAAAAATTATCAAGAAACTTACCTTCAACAGGCCTCAAGTGCTGAGTATGATGAAAAAAAGGCCATTGAATTTTTAAAAGAGAAAATGAAGAGGAGTTGTTCAGAGTATACTTGGGAGAAAACTATACAGGTAAACTATATATTATGTTATTATGAGCAAAGAATTCACGTACAGCTTTATGATTCAATTTTCATTGTGAACAAATTTTTTTTTTTCTTTCTGAAATTTCGAAATACCACAAAATAGAAAAAAAAGGCCAATATACTCTTGTTTAATCATTATATATAGCTGAAAAGGACACAAGAGCTGTGTTTTAATAGTAGTAACTGGAATAGATGACCATTTGACATTTGAGTACGTAATTGATTTTGAATAAGGGCATGTATATACAATTATACATATTGAACCATATGGACCAAGTTTCTAGAATAAGATCCAAAACAGGTTATGCTTATTTTTTGTTGGTTTCCTGATTATTTTTATTTGTTTATATCGACAGACAACAATATCTGCTTTCCAGCATTTGTGCCGTGAGGAGTTGACAGCTGACGATATTTTTGTGAGTACTGTTACCAAATCAAAACATTTATTCGTATTTTTTTATTTTTTTTATTTTTAATAAAGGTTTTTATGGAGGTTTGTGTCCGTCAAGATATTGAGATGGCAGCTTACTACTTGAGGCCCAATGTGATTGAGGATTTAATGTACAGATACTCGTCTTGACTTGACTATCAAGGTTTTATTATTATACCGGCATATTATGCATTTGGGACATATGTTTATGGAGGCTCTTACAAACCAAATCAATTTGTTTGGTAAAAAATGAATTGGTTTTGATTATTTTGTTCTTCTTCAATCCGAGCTTTAACCCATTTCTTATCTCGATTAATAATGTTTATTACTTATCTTTGGCCAGTCTTATTATTGCTTTGTTAAATTGTTTTCATGTAATGATTTTTTTCCTATCCATTTTGTGAATAGAATGTTTGATTATATATTATTTACATGTTCATGGAGTTAGTAAATAATATCTCTATGGAAGGGTAGTATTGGTATTTACTTAGAGTAACACCTTTGTGTGTCTGGCACTTGATATATGTATGTACTACAAACAAATCCTTTTGGATAATATCAATATTACAAAATATCTATCTCCTAGATTCTCTGTCTTGGTATCAGATCCGGTCGATGATGAGCACCACCACAACAGAAATTTCCTCCACCGTAACTCCGGCGTCCATGGCTGGAGCAGGGTCTTCACCAGCAAGCACACAAACTCTTGTTGGATCGATGATCGGAACCCGAAATGTCAACCCCACTGTTGGTCTCACAACTTCAGCTGGAGCTATACCAACCGGAGCACAACTCTCGTCGGTGTTTGGAACGACGGTTTTTTCTCCTTTAAGCTACATGCAATCAGGTCTATTCCCTCCGCTTAGCTTACCTCCGATTTCTGGGTTGAACTTTGGTCAGATGAATCCTTCCTCTGGTATGTATACATCTAACTACTCGTATGTGCCTCCAGCTCCTAGCCTTGCTAATTTGGGGTCGAACCCTGTGTCAAATCTTCCATTTACTGGAAGTCTGAATCAGACTTGCAATGTCAAGCTGGATAGATCAACTATTTGCTTTGGAAATCAACAGTTTTACCCATCATTAGAGGGCATAGACTTGAGAGCCATGTTTTGGGAGATGACAACCTTAACAGATCTGGATCACACTCTTTCTCTGTATCTCCTTCACCCTTCCAAAGGCCCCAGACTACTGAGGAATGGAACATAACTGATCAATTGTTAATCGGCTGGTTGATGAGCTCCATGACTGAGCAGGCCCTGCAAGAAGTGGTTGGGTGTACAACTGCAAGAGAAATATGGTTAACATTAGAGACTCTTTTCAACAGTCAAGCTGAATCCAGAATGTTGGAGTATAAAAGTGCTATGACAAGGGCCATAAAAGGCTCAAAATCTATGGCTGATTACCTAGCTCAAATGAAGTCTTATGCTGACAATTTGGCTGCTGCAGGCTATCTAGTGTCCAAATCAGAGCTGATTTTGGCTACCCTATGTGGTCTAGACAAGGAATATGAAGCAGCCATAGTGAACTTGACTGCTAGAGTTGGCTCTATGAGTTGGCAGAAAGTTCAGTCCTAATTGCTTACTCATGAACGGTTGCTGATCAGGTTTAACACTGGTGGTGTAAGTGACATTCATGGTGGTCCCTCTGCTCAATTTGCTAGCAGATCCAATTCTAGAGGTAACTTCAATCCAAGGCCATCAAACCCTTCCAACAACAGGGGAAGGGGTGGTAGAGAAAATCGAGGCAGAGGGGGTGGAAGAAACACCAATGTCAATTCCTCAAGTAGACTGCATGCCAACTGTGTGGTAAGAGTGGTCATATTGTAACAGCATGTTAGCACAAATTTTAAGAAGACTTTGTTCCTCCAAGCTCAAACAATAACTCTTCAAAACAAGCCTTGGTGGCCACTCCACAAAGCACTGTGGATTCAGCATGGTATATGGAAAGTGGAGCAACAAATCATATCACAACAGACATCAACAATCTGCATCTTACTGGAGATTACTTAGGCTCAGAAAATCTCACTGTTGGAATGGTGAGCAACTTCCTATTGAACACATTGGTTCTTGTACTATTCCTACACAAACCAACACACCTTTGCATCTTAAAAACTCCTTACATGTTCCTACCATGAAGAAAAACTTAATTAGTGTATCTCAGTTAACTAATGACTATCCTGTTATTGTTGAATTTGACAATCTGTGTTGTTATATTAAGGACAAGGAAACAAGGACCCTGCTTCAAATAGGAGCTCTTAGGCATGGCCTCTATCAGATTCCTGTTGGTCAAAGTTTCAAGAGTTCAAGTCTAAGTTCCAGCCAGATCTCCCTTCACTCCAAGAGTCTGTCCCAGATCAATAATAATTCCTGTAATGCCTTTGTTTGTTCAACTGTTTTAAGTAAGAATCTTGATACTTGGCACAAAAGACTTGGTCATCCATCTAAATCTGTTTTAAAAACTGTTTTACATCAGTGTGATATTGTTGTTTCTAGTGATATTTCCGTCTGTGAAGCCTGTCATCTTGGAAAAATGCATGGTCTACCTTATGAAAAATATATGTTTCATGCTAAGTCTGCTTTAGATATGATTTACACCGATCTGTGGGGCCCAGCACCTGTCACTTCCACCCTAAGGTATCAATACTACATTCACTTTATAGATGATTACTCTAGGTACACTTGGATCTACCCTCTAAAGCATAAATCTAAGGCTCTATCTGCTTTTATATCCTTTAAAAAACTTGTTGAGAATCAATTCCAGTCCACTATTAAGTGTGTTCAGTCAGACTGGAGGGGAGAGTACAAAGTCTTTGAACCCTACTTAAGAGAGAATGGAATTATCTTTAGACATCCCTACCCTCATGCTCATGGTCAACATGGCAGAGCTGAGAGAAAGCACAGACACACTGTAGAAATGGGACTGACTCTCCTTGCTCAGGCATCTATGCCTCTTAAATTCTGGTGGAACAGCTTTGAACAGTCTGTTCAAATCATTAATGATCTTCCCACTCCAGTGTTAAACAACCAGTCTCCTTATGAAGTCCTGTTTAGAGTCAAGCCTGAGTATACCAAGTACAAAGTCTTTGGATGTGCCTGCTATCCAAATATTAGACCTTACAACACTCACAAATTTAGTTATCATTCAGTGAAATGTGTGAACTTGGGGTTGAGTCCTCAACACAAGGGATATAGGTGTCTATACCCCTCTAGAAGAATATATATTATTAGAGATGTGATGTTTAATGAACAGGAGTTTCCCTTCAAGGATGGTTTCAACCAAGGTCCCAACAGGGCTGTTCTGATAGATCCTTACCTCATTAACACCTTCCACCTTCCTTTTGGTATACCTCAGTCAAATGACATACCATCAAACTCCACTGATCCAAGACCGAATAGTTCCCCTGACAGGAGTATTTCCATCAGTCCTGTTGTTAGCAACCACAGTCATAGTGACACTGATATAAGCCCCAGGTCTGGTGTTCATCTTAGAGAATCTCAGACCTCCAGTATAGACTCACCATCCAGCTCTAGATTCAGTTCTCCATATCCTGATAATCAACTCAATCATGTGATCATGAAGCTGAATCTTTCAATGCCTCATCTCCTTCCAATAGTCCTGTCCAAGAAAACTCTTCACCTGAACATGTCAGACACCCTGTCCCTGTTAGTCACCCTATGCAAACTAGATCTAAGAGTGGAATTTTTAAACCTAAGGCCTATCACTCTTCCATCACTCAAACTAACCTTCCTGCTCATCTTTCTGAACCAGTAAGAGTGTATGAAGCTTTGAGTAATCCTCAGTGGAAACAGGCCATGTTGGAGGAGTTTAAGTTCTTGCAACAGAATCATACTTGGGACTTGATGCCAGCAGCTCCAGGACAGCATCTTGTGGGAAACAGATGGGTTTTCAAGTTGAAACTGAAGCCAGATGGGAGTATCTTGAAACATAAAGCCAGGTTGGTGGCCAAAGGGTTCTTGCAGAAGTATGGTATAGACTTCACTGATACATTCAGTCCAGTAGCAAAAGCTTCTACCATTAGAATTGTGCATTCTGTTGCTGTTATTTTCAAATGGTCCATAAGACAGGTGGACATTAACAATGCCTTCCTGAATGGACAGATTGATGAAGCCATCTTTATGCCTCAACCTGAAGGTTTTGAAGATCCAATCAAACCCCAGCATGTGTGTAAGCTTAATAAAGCATTGTATGGCCTGAAACAGGCTCCTAGAGCATGGTTTGGAGCCCTTAGATCTTAGATGCTGATTTGGGGTTTTACTCAATCCAGAGCAGACACCTCTCTGTTCATTTTGCAGACTGACAAAGACATGTTGTATGTTCTCATATATGTAGATGATATCCTGGTGACAGGTAACTCTAATAACCTGATTCAGAAGTTTATACAAATGTTGGACTCAAAATTTGCTTTGAAAGGCTTGGGGCCCATAGCACATTTCCTTGGAATGCAAGCACACAGAGATGAGAAAAGATTGACTCTCTCACAAGAACACTATGCAGGCCAACTGTTGAAAAGACTCAATATGGAGAACATAAAGTCATGCAACATACCTATGTCTGCTGGTATTCACTTGAGTCCCAATCAAGGGGAACCTATGGAAAATCCACTGCTATATAGGAGTGCAATTGGGGGACTGCAATTTCTTACTTCCACCAGACCTGATCTGACTTATGTTGTTAACTATTTGAGCCAATTTATGCAGGCACCAACAACAAAACGCTGGGCAGCACTAAAAAGGTTTCTAAGGTATGTGAAAGGGACCTTACATTACTGTCTGTACATACCAGCTGGAGGCTCAGTACAATTACAGGGGTTCTCAGATGTTGATTGGGCTTGCTTTCCTTCAGATAGAAAGTCTGTAACTGGATACTGTGTATTTTTGGGTTCTTCACTTGTTTCCTGGTGCTCCAAGAAGCAAGCAGTGGTGTCAAGGTCCAGTACTGAATCAGAGTACAGGTCCTTGGCAAATTTGGCTGCTGAATTAGCCTGGATTGGACAATTGCTGCATGAAATGAAAATCAGAATGACCAGACCTCCTACAGCTTGGTGTGACAGCTTGGGAGCTGCTTCACTGGCTCAAAATCCAGTTTACCACGCCAGAACAAAGCATATAGAGGTGGATGTGCATTTTGTTAGAGATAAAATACTTAACAAGGAGTTATCAGTGAGCTATATCCCCTCAGAAGTACAAGTTGCAGATGTGTTTACCAAACCCTTGCCAGTGAATCAATTCAGTGTTTTTAGAAGCAAACTAAATGTTATGTTTAGAGCATGTAGTTTGAGAGGGGGAGTTAGTAAATAATATCTCTATGGAAGGTTAGTATTGGTATTTACTTAGAGTAACACCTTTGTGTGTCTGGCTCTTGATATATGTATGTACTACAAACAAATCCTTTTGGATAATATCAATATTACAAAAATCTATCTCCTAGATTCTCTGTCTCATGGTATCATGAAACAATCTATTGAAAATAAAAACTATACGCCCAGGATGAGTGTTTGTTAGCTAATGTGTATGCCCTCAAGTAGTTATGAGAAGGGTAATATATTTTTATTATAGAGATGAAAGAACAAAATGAACGATGTGGACAGATATTCACTGCTGACGGCCATAGGCTGAAGCATTACGTCCAGCGTAAGTATGACGCCGAGTTGGAAGTCTTTATGTTGGACGACCTGCTCTACGAGTAAAAGAGCCCTATGAGTATAGTCGAGCTGACGACTATAAACTCAGAACTATTTCTGATTAACCTTTATTTATTTATTTTTTGGTTATTTTTAGTTGTTTGTGTCAATAAAATAGCATGAAAATCGAGAAGGTTTTTCATCACATATATCTTTTGTCATCCGACTCTGGATATTTGTGGTTTTTTTTCTTAGCGATTCTCGTGTGACACCCTCGTAATATTTTCGCGTCTTGCTTCGGTCAATAAAGAATAAAGTGGCTTAAACTGTTTTTGCGCATTCCCTAGGTATGCACAATTACCGCCACCTTATTTTCTTATTGCCTTTTGCATATCACTTATGCTTTTAGAATTGTTTGTAACGCATGCATGTAAAAACTTGGAGGATGGATAGCCTGAGAACTGATTCACGACAGTTATGTTCCATGATTTATTACTACACATGGACGATCAACTCCAGAGCTAAGTACATTTTTCTATTTTCTCTTTTATTATTAGTCATTGGAGACAATGTCTATAATAAGTAGGGATAAGGTGGTCGTAGCTTAATGCGAGTTATCATATGATGGCGTGCTTGTGCATCATTTATGGATGAGGAGGGAGCTGGATTATTTGAGGCTCGGAAAGGATGGGGCGAAGTAGGAGAGGTAAGGGCCGGTGCGGGGGGTGGTTCAGTTTGAGGAGGGAAAGCTGATGATGACGGGGCCGGCTGATTGGAAGGTAGTGATAGCAAAATACTTAACCGCTAACCTTAACCGACAGAGTATCGGGTCAACGGTAGTATAGTGGTTTCAAGGTCGAATCCACAGGGAGTAATAGTGAAGTACCAAAGTCGACGTAAAACTTGGTTCAGGTCAATAGATAGTGGAAAGATTAACAACTAATGCAGAAATAACGATTACACTACTGGTTTTACTTATATGATTAAAAAGCATAGCCGAACTACGATCCAGCAGGTTACTTTTACCCCACAGGAAAGACTTGACAAGGAGCATGTTTTAACCGACCTACCTATCCAATTCAGTTTATACGACATCCAAGGGTGCCAACTCCTAATTCTGGTGTTAAGGTCTGAACAACTCTCGCTTAACACCCTATGCCAGGCTAATTAACCCTCCATTTAGAAAGCCAACTAACCTAACATGGTTTACCAAAATCTAGAGCCGCTCGGAAAACCGATGAAAACCTCACATAGGGCACAGTCCTAACAACTAGCTAGGTTGTCAATCTAACAACTAGGCTGTGTCTACGCGATGATCCTAAAACCCATTATCCCACATCTCACCGCAAATACATCTATAAGTTCGATGTGTGTGTGACAGTGAACTAGGTTGTCAATCTAATTCAAAGCTATAATCTTTATAAGAACAAGTTTTAGAACGTGGATTAATCATACAAACGTCTAATTAAGCGCTACACTACTCCCGTCTAATCCCCCTTAGGGTGTTTCATCCGCTTTTACATAATTCGGCTACACAACTATTTAGCTACTCATAATTAAATCAATAACACAAGAAATCATAAATAAATTGATAAAAGACATGATGAAAGGATAATTAAAATTACCAATAAAAGTGTAGCAATCCACCACTCGAATCGTCATTTCGGTGTGTTAAAACAAAAATAAATAATACTGCAGTTGCCGATGATAATTTGCGGAAAAGGAAAATAATTTTGTTCTAATGCACCAAAGGAAAACCACGGATGTAGTATGTATCAATAACAACCACCTAATACTTTGCCGTCCACGAAGTATATATATGTCGAGCTGCTGTTCACCCTCTGCGCCGCCTTTTATTTTCTTTTTCTCCAACCTAAATTACCTCCCCTTTTGTCGTCTATAGCATATATATATATATACTAGGGGTGGAACCGTGCTATGCACGGTGTTGCCCCCACCTGGCCGTGTTTGTTCGTATTTTGTTCGGTAGGCTGTTTTGTGTTGTTAATGTCTGCTGTATTTTGCTAATCTGTTTTGTTTGGTGTGGTCAAAGTCTTGGGCCTGACGGTATTCCTGGGAACTGCGGAAGAGCCTGCATTTGTACATTTCAATGTCTTCCAAACACATGAAGTGTAAAGGGGGGAAAACCCAACTCTAGGTACAATTGCCCATGTTATGCAAAGCAGTGCAGTAAACAGGCACATTTTTTCTTCGTTTATTTAAACTTGGCAAACAAGTCTTTTGTAGAAAACATAACAGTTATTGGGCTACAAATCTTACTTAAAGCATCAAATCAGCCAAAGCCAGGAATGATGAGGAAGAGCAACAAAAACACAAAGTGCTGCATATAACCATGCAACCGAAACAATTGCAATACAAGTTCTTGAGACCTTCTGATATCCACGCTGCAACAGAATCAATAGTATGCAGTTAACTACCGGAAGTCCAGTTAAATAACTGCAAAAAACTTGTGACTCTTTCATATGCGCTGAAAAACTGCATCAAGTAATTATTTACTAAGAAAATCAGAACCGATAAAATGAAGAACATTTACATCATAGACTGCAATCTGCAACAAGGTGAATGCAGTTAAAAGAACCGCATGGATTGAGAAAGCCACATCAGTGGCGGCTACTGGTATCATCTGTCAAGAAGTACAAATCAAGTCACATGGAATGTTAATATGCCGCAATAAATAAAATAAAAAAAAGTACACGACTGTAATACACCATCGCAAGACCAACTGGTTTATATGGCTATTATTGTTATTCTATGAGTTAGATAGCAATTTTTAATCTAACTACCTAAAGGCAAACAAAAGTGGGGAATACAACCCCTCCCTCTCGTTACAACTATAGATCACCAGCTTCTCTCCCTCTATTTTATTTTAGGCTCATTGACAAGCATCAATGGAGGTTCAAATTTGATCATTTTAGTGAGAGAATTTGGCATGAAATCTTAAATAATTATGAGTACAGCAAAAGGAAGCAGATTAGAGTTTTTATCTATGAAATTTGAAAATAAGGAAACTTGAAGCATTGAAAGTTTGAAACCAAAACCGAGGTAAAGAGGGCTTCCATCAAAAGGCAATTTAAAAGTGCATACATTATATTGTTCTGCATTACATGTTTGTGTTGAAGATTAAGACCAGGTATAATTTTGAAAGCACATTTCTAGTTTCGATCATGTTTGAGAATATGGGATGAAGCACATAACTTTCTGTTCAAACAAGGCATGGGATCGAGCTTTGACAGTGTAAATTGAGATGTACGTTCAAGTTTACAGGCAATTTACTATGAGAGTGATGTATTTTGTGTTCTTGGACAGGCATCCATAGGCATCCATAACCAAATAAGATATTTAAACGTAAAATTGTCTTCAGCACAGCAGTAACAACTACTAAAGCTTATTCAATCGGCAACGGAAACCAGAAAATAAACATTTAAAGGAGCTGAAACCTGACCTAATCATAGCCAAATTTCTGGTGGTACTGCCTCTGGACAGAGGGGCTAACTTACCTTAGATATAAAGTACACTACTTGCTGCATTTGGTTCCATTAAAAGACTTTCATGTACTTGGCCTACATTAACATGTTTTCAATACAAGTGGACTACTTAAATGTAAATACAGTGATGTCTTTGATAAAAAAAAATGGGAACAACATTATATATGTTCAGTAAAATGGGAAGTCCTGCAAGTTGCAGGTTTGGAAAGGGGGCACATCGAGGAGATTTTCCTATTCAAATTATATTCTATAGAGATTCTTATGTATTTTATTCTGAAAAACATTGTTTCAATTATATGCTATACAGAATCTTATGCATCTTACTCAGAGAAAAACAGTGTTTGAAACGGTAAAATAGAGTATCTGTTAAAAATAACTGATGCAAGTGCACTTACTGAGGCTAATTCCTCGATCATAATCATCTGTTTCCCTCCTTTTCAAACATTTCATAAGCACAACGTGCGTGCTGTTCCCACCGCTCGAGAGCCTCGAGATGATGCACACTTAACACATCTGCAGAGAATTCCTCAAAATCCATTCTTTTGTATTGCAATGCATTGAACTGCAAGGATAAATCAGTAATTAATACTCTAGTTTAGCAGATGAATATATACATCTATATAGCAACAAGATCTAGCTTTGATATAGAGATGCAGTACATACAGAGGCAAGAAAATCGTATATGCGTGACTCCTTCATGGCATCTGTTGCGTATTTCATCAAGGCCTAGCAAGATTAATACCAAAAGATTAAATGAATCCACAAGCTTCACGCCACCATTTATAGTTGCACCTGAATGCTCATTCTCTGTTGCAAAAGGCACCGGGGCAGCTGAACTTCACAACAAAGCTCCTGCAAAAACAGATCCAAGAGCAGGCTTAAAAAACTGATATTTGCTTCTTTTCTACTGATTTTAGGGACTCCGGTTTTGGAGCTTTGAGTTAGGCAAACCGCTGTTAAAATTAATGCTCTTCATACCTAGTACATCTTGCTTCTCGAGACCATTTTCATCATCCCCATTGGAGTTGGTTTCTTCAACTTTTTCAGCAGCAATCCTCGGAGTAACATGGACTGTCACATGGTTAATACCATTTGACTTGGGGACATTGTCTGGGATCTTATCAATGCGTAAACCTGTGATTTCCCTACCCATCTAGCTGCATGATATACAAAGCCAAGAGTCAAAAAAACAAAAAGCATCTTCCGTATGCTGATAAATACTAAACGAGATGGGACCAAACAAAATATAATTTTAAAACCATCAACAAGGAACTGAAGTCAACAACTTCACTCAGATAACAGTTCAGACTCATCGTTAAGGAAAAACTTCTTGAACTGAGATATAACAATAGCCCTTTTCTCTATGACAAAAAATAAATGGATACACGCCGACCTCTAATTTGCACAACCTATGTCATGGACTCAATAGCAGAAACTTGCTGCCAATTTTAGACAAGATAAACTTAATATACTGTCATACACTTGTATCCTATGACCGCAAAAACACTTAAAGCTTACATACAGCTCCACAACCCCCAGGGAAAAAGTCAATGGTATGTAAGTCAGACACTTAAAAGCTAATATACAGATCACTCCCTTCGGAAAAAAGCAATCAAATGAAATATTAACCACCAGGTAGCAAAGCTACAGATAGTCTTAAAAGATAAAAAAAAGCCTCTTTCAAAGATGCATTCACACGAGGCAATACAAGGAATATGTTCTTTCTTCCATCTTATTGTACCTTTTCTTTCTCCCTCTTCAGAAAGAAGACGATCTGAAATCACCAGACTGCTGTTTTTATATATCATTTGCACGAGAGCAAGTTGTTAGCGTCTTCGATAAGGCCTGCAAAAGTTTGAATGAATGAGTTGTGTTACAAAAAGGGTTCTACACGAATAAATAGGAAAAAAGCAGAAATAACCTGATCCACAAATAGGCACTTATCTTAGACATGCATAAGGCTAACATTGTAATTAGAATTTCAGCACAAAAACGAAAGATTAAAAGTATCAATAATGGTTATTTTCTCCCATCTGACATGCCTAAGGGCTAAGGCTACCATTGTAATCGGAATTACAGCATACCTCTGTCTCTTGATGTTGATACTCGGCCCTCAGACAACATGCATTACAAAAAACCAGAACTTGACAAAGGAAATGCCAAAGCCACCCCCTGGATGTAGTGAAGCAGATATTAGTGAAAGTAATTGTGGAGAAAAAGAACGGGAGCCTAACACAACCGGCCTGAACTTGAAGATGATAATAACTTACTATTAGACACCAATTATTGCACATTCAACTTGAATTAGTGCAAGTCCAAATATATACTATATATATTGAAAAGCTGAGTAAATTAAACGTGCAGGGGTGGAATTTTAGGGTATCTAATCTCAAATAAAATTGTGTAGTTCACTCACATCTTTTAATATGTTTTATCTTTAAATATGAAGATACAAATTTCCCATATATCATTATATTATTGTTGAGATCGAGCAGAATTGTGCAATTCATTCCTCTATGGATGTATACATCATTATACTATCATACATATGCATGTCCATTAACAACTCAATGAGAGGTGGACCAGGTGGTGTCATGATGTGCGCCGACAATGTAAATATGTGAAATTACAGGGACTTAAAATGGTAATTAACTTTAAAAAGTAAAGTGAAAGAAATAGCTAGTAGAGATGCTTCTCATGCTTTGGTATTGATCAGAACCGCCATGGCCGCCGGGAAAGCTGCTACTTCAGAACGAACTCAAACACTGACTTCACAATCCTGTGAGAGCTGATACTTGATGCCGACACCGCTGTTATTCACTTGGATGCCGGAATTCTTATTCCCGAAAGGTATGTACTATGTAAGCGGGACAGTTGACGCGGAGGTGGTACCGTCCGGTAGTAATCGACCCGACTTTCCACTTAACCTGGAGACGTTATAATGACCTGGATGGTGGCGGAGAGGACGTAAGGGGCGGAGACGTTGAAATTGAAGATGGTGGCATCCTGAAGGATGAAATGAGGTTTGTGAGGCTTGAGAATCGACCAAACGAGGAGGATGACAAAGAGTATGAGGAAGAGGAGGATGAGGAATGTTGCGCAAAGTCGCTGGATGAACTTTTGACGCTTGCCTTTGTGGTGGCTGCACTCTTTAGACAATTTCTTTGAGCTTTGAAGCTGCCGGTGGAGGCTATGGAGGTGGCGGCGGCGTTGGAGAGAGCCGTCTAGCTAGCTAAAGAGAGTTTGAGAACGATGCAATGGGGGGTTGTGAGATAAGGAATGGAAGGTTCAAGGCTTTCTGGGCGGTGCTAAAAGTTAGTGGGAGTAGACACGTGGAAGAACAAAATATGGTCGACAAACTTTGGTCGTACCAAATTAGCAAATTTATAAGAAAGATTACCTATAGCGACGACCAAACCGTCGCTAAAAGCGGTCGACCAAAAACGCCGCAAAAAGCCATACGACCAAACAGCAACTTCAATAGGTACTACTAAGGTAGATATATATATATATTATACTATACTATTGCCGCCTTCTTCTATTTTTTTACTGCCCTTTAAGGTTTAATATTATACATTATAATATAGTCTATATAAAATATATAATATTAAATACTTGAAGCAATTCGGTCGACATAATCAAATGATGCACGGGCTTGTCTCGTAGAAGTGGCTCGGCTCGAAATCTTTCACCGGAAAAATCATTATAGCATATCTCAATAATTGATGTCTTGAAATAACACACAAACAAACCAACACGCGTAATTCCGTAGGGCACAAAGTACCCGTGTATGCTATAAATGTCCACATTTTATCGATAAAAACGATATTTTCAATTAAGTGCAATGTGGAACCGTAAGTGATAAAGGAGCATTAAATCGCATCTAAATGCACCCGAAACATGCCAATAACATAATAAACGGAAGTTAAACTACACACCAAAGTGCAGTAAAGTTGACTCCCATCAGGCAGCGGGGAGAGGTAGGCCGGTAAGGGAATGGTAATAAGGTTAGGTACCATTGGAGTAGGCGAAGGAGTGTAAGGAAAGGTAGTTTCATAAAAAACAACGCGACGGGAGATATAGACACGTCCGGTGGAGAGGTCGAGGAACTTATATCCAAGGTGATTAGGGCTATAGCCCAAGATGATGCAAGACTTGGAACGAAAATTGCTTTTGTGGTTGTTATAGGGACGAAGGTGAGGCCAGCATGCACAACCTAAAACACGTAGGACGGAGTAGTCTGGGGAGCGTCCATACACCATTTCATATGGGGATTTGCCATTGAGGACTCGGGTAGGAAGATGATTGATGAGGTAGGTGGCGGTTAAAAATACATCCTCCCAATATAGGAGGGGTAAGTTAGACTGAGCATGGAGTGAAAGACCGACTTCGACTATATGGCGGTGACGCCTTTCGATGGCGCTGACTTGTTCGTGAGTGTGTGAGCAAGATAGACGGTGAATAATACCAAGAGTTGTGAGATATTGCGTAAGATGATGATACTCGCCACCTCAATCAGTTTGGAGAGCTTTTAGCTTAATGTTAAATTGTCGTTCAATCATAGTTAGAAAATCACGGAAAACATTTTAAACATCAAATTTGCGTTTAAGAGGAAACAACCATATGAATTTCGTGAAGTCATCAATAAAACTAACATAATATCTTGAACCATAAATTGAAGATTCTGTACAAGGACCCCTAACATCCGAAGAAATTAAATCTAAAGGTGCAAAAGACGTAAAATCTGAGACATACAAAGGCTGGCGATGACTCTTAGCTAATTGACAAGGATCACACACAGAAGATGGTGCTTTATTTGATAACCTAATAGACAGACGACCTAAAACTTCATGAAGTACGGGAAAGGAACAGTCAACAAGACGTTGATGTCAGGTGCTATCAGAGCAGGAGGTTGCGGATAGTGCTTGAGCTGAAGGATGGTGGAATATGGAGGAGAAGCGATAAAGACCATCTTGGAAAAATCCTCTATGATGGACGTGGCCCGAGTAATCCTTCACAAGAAAATAATTAGTATGAAACTCGAAATATACAGCATTATCGTGTGCAAACTGGCGTACAAAAAGTAAATTATTGGTGAGGGAAGGAGTAACTAAAACATTATGCAACAGATAAGTACAGGAAGGGGAATTAATAGACGAAGAGCCAAGATGAGATATTATTAAACCTTTTTCATCACCAACATGGACATTGTATGGGCCGTCATAAGGCACATAAAAGAGATTCTAATTTTGAAGGTCGTTTGTCATGTGATGAGTGACACCGGTGTCAGGGATCCAATCATGCGTGTATGGTGGTGGGTTGTAGTAGGTGTAATTCGCATGGGAGGACGAGGGGGTGGTGGGGAACGAAAATTGGGTTATGGCTATTGGGGAGGGGGGTGTACCTATAATAGCAATTTGGGCCGTATAGCCAACACGTGAACATATCTGGCAAGTAAAACCTGCATCAGAGTTATATGAGGGTCGGGGAGAGCCACGACCACGGCCTCACCCCCATCCTCGATAATTATTCAATCCACATCCTCGATAACCAGTGGATTGCTGAGAGTGTTGCTACTGGGGTGGGGCCAAAGCAAGGTTGGCCGTAGGAGAGGCTGTCGGAGAAGGAGAAGACAGCGTGCTCGAAGTCGGAGTAGGACGGTGGTGCCATTGCCGAGCCTCAGCAGTTAAAAGTTGTGAAAAACACTCATCAATCGTCATGGACGTACGAGAACCGATCATAGTAACGAAGGAATCATAATCAGGTCCGAGTCCGGCTAAGAGATACGCAATAAAATCGTCATCATTAAGGGGATGACCGGCTAGGGCTAACTCATCGGCAATAAGTTTAAGCTTGAAATAATAGTCGGAGACCGTAAGATCTTGTTTGCGTGTGGATGCAAGATCAGTCTGAAGTTGGACGAGTTTCGAACGGTTCGTGGAAGCAAACGACGCTTGCAAGGCGTTCCATATTTCTGCAGGGGTTGAAGCTCTATGTACTTGCATAAGAACATCATCTGAGATTGAGGAGGTGATAGTGCTAAGGGTGAGGTTGTCATGTTTAACCCAATCGTTGTAAGCCGGATTGGGTGAAGTTGTGCCGGCGGTGGTGGTGATCGTCATCTCCGGTGGGGGAATACTACCATCAAGATAACCAAAAACACCTTGACCCTTTAAATATGGAAGAATTTGAGCACACCAAAGATTTTAATTTTGTCGAGTTAGTTTAGAGATATGAATAGAGGAGGAGGGGGTGAAGGTTGGGAGAGAAGAAGAGGGGGGGCTGTGGCTGTGGTGGTTTCTGACGTACCGGACATGGCTGTAAGGAGTTTTTGCGATTTAGGGTTTAGAAGGGAGAGGATGGCGTAATTGTTATGAGAGGGGAGAAACCTAGCTCTGATAACATATTGTAAAATAATTTGATGTATTTCATTCAATAATAATGAGAGTACGAGGTTCTTATAGCACATTGTTTGACTTAGCCAACAAAACAATAGAAATAATAAATACAGCCAAATATAATTATTTATGCTTTATTAACGGTATCCTCAACACTCTGTACACCAAATGTTAATGCTCAAGTCCTAAATGACGATTACAGAGATCTTTTAACTGTATCCTTTTTTTTTTAACCCTAATAGAAAATTCAATATTCATTATTCTCATTTACTCTAAAAAAATTATACTGGAATATTAATTTACGTTTTTACTTTACAACATTCATTGAGTAACATAATTAAAATGAGCCGAGTCAAGCCGAGTATATAGGTCTAAACGAGTCGAGCAATTTACAATGTACTTGAATTTGAGTTCGAGCTCGAGTATTCGAACTCGAACTCAAGCCGATATTCAAAGAAATTTTATAAACTCGAGGCGAACTAAATATAAATGACAATTCTCATTAAACCACCGCTACAAGTCACTATTATTATTGACGGCCAAATGATCCTCGATCTCATTGATTGTTGAGCGACCACTACCAGAGCTAATTTTAATGACACCCAAATGCTCCTCAATCCAATTATTGTTTGTTGAGCCGCCACCGCTACCGGTACCAGAGCCACTGTTAATATTGATGGCCCTATGCTTTTCGATCTCAATGTTTGTCGAGTCACCGTTACCGGATCCACTGTTAATGACGGCCAAATGCTTCTCAATCGTATCAACGAGTAAGTGGCTTGCATAACCATGTCCTTTATAAGCATTAACATGATACTATAGAGTCATATTAGAGCAGAAAATGTAAAATGATCAATTGAAAACATCAATATGTTGACCAAAATGTCAACCAAGCGTGACAAATCGATACAAACAGAGGCACTCACCCAATATTCTTCAGCTTCCAACTCCTGAAGGCACAAATGCTTAAAAGCAGATATTGATGTCTGCATGCACATATAAACCAGGGGCGGCGCCACTCATTAGAAAAAAGGTCACCTGACCCATAAAAAGAAAAAAAAAAAATTTCTATGTATATTATACACAATTTAAAATTTTTATGTACTAATATCTACTTACTGACCCATTAAAATTTTCAAATATTTACCCTTGACCCGTGTCAGATATTAAAAATTTGTAATACGGTGTGTCGATCTCGATCTCTGACCCGTGTCACCCAATTCCTGCAGCCGCCCCTGATATAAACCAAATAAAAATTAATCACGACACTAAACCAGGGCATCGAAAGCAAGCATAACTCCCTTTTCACAAGCAACCTACCTTTATAGCGTCATCGAGAGTAATCACCGACTCACTCTTCATTTTCTCCCTTAAAAAGTTGACAGGAAAAAATGAAATATGGAAGAGTTGTGTCGAGAGGGAGGGACCTAAATGATACTGTAGTAAAGCGGATCGAGTGTTTGTGGACAGTGTTAGGGGTAAATTTGTCCAGGTAAAAAAATTGTACTCGTTTCAACTAAATAAACAAGAGTTGTATTAAAACATAATGAGAAATATTTGTGTCACAACAAAATGTACACAACAAGTGTCAAAATACTCCTTTTCACCTTTGATTTTTAAATCAATATACCCACATCATAATCAATGGTCAATAAGTGTGTTGTGTATTTTGTTGTAGTTATTTTTCTTATGGCACTATCACTACTCAAACATAATATATATATATATATATATATATATAGAGAGAGAGAGAGAGAGAGAGAGAGAGAGAGAGAGGTGGCTCCGAGCAAATGTTGGGAAAGCCTGGGCTTGGGCCCAGACATGCTTAATCCTTATATACAAGTTGCAAAAATTAATTTGTTTTAAACCTAATTTTAAGTCTTTTGAACAAAATTCACTTGCACAATTGTTCAACACTTAATTTATTAACCCACATTTATAAAAATTCCCACACTTCCTTTTTTTATTAAACCACGTGTTTTTGTTTTATAGGGATAATAAAGCAAACTTTAAACCTCAGTACTATACAATAGCATTAATCATCCCTCGTATTCTTAATTTGGCGTGTTGTTCTCTTCTGGTTTTAACATAAGCACACTATCATACACCCACAAATCAAAAACGAATTGGCGAATTGTTGACTGAAAAAGTAGTGTCTCAAAATTAAATGCCTCTTCTTGCGAAATGGTCTTGAGCCCCGGATTCACAGGGCCGGCTCTGTATATATGCCAACAAGGAATTGACCAAGTGATAATTATTGATTTCGGATTCGATTCCCGGTATATGACACAGGACAAAATATTTTTTCTTAGTCCTTAGAGATAGAAATTCACATGATAAAATTAAAATTACACGTAATATCTTTTTCATAAAGCATAACAACTGAAAAAAAAGCACGTATATTAATGGGGGAATTGAAAATATATATCTTTGGGTAAAAATAGTTTTTTTGTATACCCCTATTTTTAAGTCTTACAAGTATAACCCTCAGTAGGACGGGCAATTTGACATTCAGGACGGGATATAATGTCATGAGGACGGGTTATTTTTCATTGAGGTCGGACTAAAATAACACGTCCTCAGTAAATTTTCTCACTCGGTCGTGCTAAAAAAACCCGTCCAGAAATTTTATTTTATTTTATTTTTGCAATGGTACGACATTTTAATAAATAAGGGAGATTGAGGAAAAATGACAAAAAAGATTACAAAATAAATAAATATGACACACTCTTTTTTTTAGTTGTAAAAATTACAAACAATTTCAGACGGACAAAAATACCCCTTTAATAAAAGGAAACGCGCATACCATATTACCATTCCTCCGCTTTCAGGTCACAGCTTAGGTTTTTTTTTTTTTTAAACACCCGTAACTTTTGATTTATAACTCCGATCATCGAAATTTTTTCACCAAAATTCATTTTTTTTGCTCTTTAATTTGAGCCTAAATACGATACCCTTCCGACGTAAATTTTGAAAGCCGAAAAGATATTTGCATTAACCGGAGCGTTTTTCTTATAAACGACCGTAACTTTTGATTTAGAACACCGATCATCAAAATTGTTTCATCAAAGTTCTTTTTTTTTTCATCTTCATTTTGAGACCTCATTTGATACCTTTTCGACGTAGTATTTGAAAGCCGAATTTGATCGCAGCATTTACACTAACACAGTATCAGTATCAGTCTCATTTAAGGCATAAGTCAAGTGACTACTTCAAGGCACACATATCTGGCTCATATAAGGCTCATTCAAGAGGATCAGGATATATTCAAAGCTTCAACCATCCAGATGATAAAAGGCTCTTACATTAGCACTTTAAAGGTAAATGTCTCAGCCAAGGGTTCAGCAAGAATGGAGGTAGCAGATACACGGCAGCAGGTGTTAAAAGCAGATTAGGTGAAGTAATTCAGCTAGAGATCAAATGCAAAGCAGCAGGTTTTATGTTCAGATTTAAAAATTCTACTTCTTGTTCTAGCAACTATTCTAAGAAAATGTAATCTTCAAGAACAACTAATCCTCTCGTCTCAATTTAGAAATTAACATTTGGAGGTGATGATTAATGAGATCACATGCCTGCTAGTGGTAGTACGGTCCCAAGTTTCTCATTGGCATTTGGCGAACCAATCCAAGTGCGTGATCCAACATCTTGGCCTCGGCATAACCTGACAAAAGTGCATTGACACACAGTGTTCTTCACAGGAATTTCATCGAACACCATTCGAGCATCACGGTTTTCACATACAAATGGCTTGTTGAATCGTCGCAGTTAGCAAAAGAAGAATCACTGAAACTTGAAAATGCGATAGTCAATCGAGAGAAAATGATGCTATTCAGATGGCCAATACTGCTTCCCTCGTGGCTGAAGCAGAGGAAAAGATCTACTTGCCACAAGAATTGGAAGATCTACTTGCAGTAAACAGTATCAGTATCAGTATCAGTATCAGTATCAGTATCAGTAAACAGTGTCAGTCTCATTTAAGGCTTAATTCAAGTGACTACTTCAAGGCACACATATCTGGCTCGTATAAGGCTCATTTAAGGCTTAATTCTTGGACATGATGTCATATCTCGCTCATATAAGGCTCATATAAGGCACACAATATGAGTAACAATATCATATAAGGCACACAGTACCAGTACACAGTATCAGGCTCAAAAGGACTCTCCTTTCGGTTTTTTGTTGTAGACATTGTAGTGCTGGAGACATTGTAACATTACTCAAAAACCGAAGATAATAAAATCAGACTTGCTTTAATAAGGCTCTTAAGATGCAATCAAAACAATTTGAATTCAGTTCCACTTATACCCAAAATTCGTCACATAAACCATTTAAATACAACAACAAAAAAACCCTTCAATTAGAAATGAAAATAGATCTCTGTCCATGCAGCTATTTATTATGTAATACAAGATACTAAGCTTTTCTTTTCACCAAAGACAAGTCAATCCAGAAAGAAGAACCCAATCTTTAGGTCTCATTCAAAGCAAAAATATACATAGTCAAATTTAGTGCTAAATGCTTTCTCATTTCGTTGCCTGCGCAATCATATTGCATAAAGAACTGGCCTGCTCTTTAGCTGCTTCCACCAAGGAATCCTATAAAAAAAAATTAAGATCCTTCAAGAAGGAACCTGAAACGAATCAATGAAAAGAAACTAATGACAGAGCCGATAAAAATCTGTGCAGCGATGAGGCGTGCCACTGTTTTCCTTAATCAGTAAGGGTAAAATTGTCTATGACAAAAAAATTATCCTTGTTGCAACTAAAAAAAAGTGTGGATTAATGCTTAATTAAAGGGGGAAAAGTGGACTATAAACTAATTTTTCGAATAAATAATTCCTCTGTGAATTAAGATTTTAGATCGAACTGTTCGAGCAAAAAGTTGAACCAAACTCGGAGTTCTCAAGAAACTCCGTTGTTCCTCGACCGATCGACCTCTCCTTCTTAAGGTACACTATGCTTTAATTAGTCAATCTTTTCTTCTGATGCAATGATCCCTACAGAAATCTATCGTGTTCTATACGTTTTGATCAAACTGTGTGTGAAAAAACTACCCCCGTTTCAGCCATAAACATCTTGTCCACCTGGTGGGCTTTTGCGAAGAGAATCATCAGCAGTTTATATTGTCTATGAATATGTCTCAGAATGGAAATGTTGCAAGTCATTTATACGGTTTGTCTCTCTCTCGATCACTACCTCTGGTTGAAGATATTGTGCAGACCATATTATTCGACATGATCAATTGCTTAATAATACTACTAGTATTTAGGCAAAGCAGGGTGTTAGCCACCTTGAAGATTTTGTTGATGATGAGACGTTAAAGAATTATTCGGTTCGTGTTATGAAGAAGATGTTCGAAGTTCTGAAAAAATCGTAATTCACAGAGGAATTATTTATTAAAATGGCGTACCTTCGCAAAAAAATAAAAAATAAAAAAATAAAAAAAAAAAATAAAAATCCAGGACCGGTTTTTTAGCATGACCGAGTACGAAAATTTTTTGAGGACGTGTTATTTTAGTCCGACCTTAATGAAAAATAACCTGTCATCATGACATTATATCCCGTCCCGAATGCCAAATTACCCGTCCTCTTGATGGTTATGCTTGTAAGACTTAAAAATAGGGGTATACAAAAAAAAAAAACTATTTTTACCCAAAAATATATATTTCGAATTTTCGTCTAAATTATATGTAATATCCTTTTACATAATTCAAATCAACTGGAAAAAGCACGAGGTTTATCATTAATACACTGAAGTATTAGCTATCCAATTCAAAATTCTTTGTTACAATTCCGATCATTCCGATAACAAATCTTTTTCATAAATCGATCTACGATAACAAATCCTTTACATAAAACGTAACAACCGAAAAAAATACAAACATCATCCATAATACCCCAAAGTATTAGCTATCCAATTCAAAATTCTTTGTTCTAGTTTCCGATCATTTTGGGGTCAATCTGCGATAACAAGTCGGAGATGATACGGAGATGTATATTCCAAGTTGGGAAGTGTGTTATCCTGCACTCTAATTTCTCGCGAAAAGCTGTAAGACAAAAAACCCAAACAAAAAAAAAACATTTATCGACAGAAAGAACGGATGCGATGGGATAAAAAATTAGCTCATTGGTCGATTAATAAATACCTTAGCACAATTAACATTGATCCTCATAAATCATAGATGACGGCGACCATGGTTATATTCTAAGAGTCGGCGAGAAAGGACAACATTATTCCACACTCTCTTCCAACCATGCTTACTTGTATCAAGGTAACCGTTTTTTTGTATCAAGGTAATATTCCATGATTACCTATAAAAAATTAAATAAAAAATTATTCCATGATTACCTATAAAAAAATTAAATTAAAAAAAGTGATAATCCTTAGACATTCTTCTTAACAAAATAAAAATCAGATAATAAACCTTAGGCATTATACCGGAATCCCTCTCTCCACGGATATAATTGAATTTCATGGGCATTTTGTGGTTGGGAAAATGGCTTGTTCACGATGAAAATGCATAGTTTAGGATTGATTTGGGATGATTAAAAGGACGATCGATGTCCTTAATCAAGCCTACAACAACCCTTAATCAATAGTCTGTTTTGATAAACAGCCCTTAAATCAACAATCTGTTTTGATGAACAAGAAAGTGGGTAAACGGTCTGATTTGTTTAAACTAGAGCCGTTGCAAGAGAGCTATAAGAAGACAGAAGCTACATGGTTTGAAGACAAATTATTATGTGAAGTTCAAACGATACAATCTCTAAGCTTAACTCAACAAACTCTCAAACACACTCAAGATCTAGTGCATACAAAATGGTTTTGAGCCGGCTTTGTATTATGCCTTACTTTTTCTCTTAGATTTAATCAATCCAGAAAGTTTTACATAGTTAAAAAACGCAAAATTTCCAAGCAATATGGAGTTAGGTCACAAGAATTGTGCTTTATGTTTTATTCCTAAAGACAAAATCGTGCTTTATGTTTCATTCCTAAAGACAAATTCACACAATACAGAACCAATTCATCCACAACAGAGAAGATTGGTATATATCTAGTCAACAAGGGACCTAATAAACAATCTTCTATACGGTTTGCTTTTGGCCCCTCATTCAAATATGAATTACCTTATATTTCGGCTTAGATCGGTATTTCTTTTTCGCTTTATTGTAAAACCCTCCACCGTGGTCAGCTCCATAGCCTTCAACCATGTAGTCCCGAAATTTATGCATGGTGACTTGTGAGATACTACTATTTAACGGATATTTAATCTTATTAGCAAGTATGAAGACACGCGTGTCCAAAGACCTGCAACATAAAGGAAAAAAAAAAATTTAATATACACCCAGGTGTAAACAATCAGCACCTGGTTTCACAATTAGTTTCTCAACAAAGAAATGAACAACTTAATGCCACATCAAATCAAATTTCACACTAATTGATCCCAGAATTTTAAAAAAAATTAAAAAAAATAAAAAAATAAATAAAAAAAAATCCACCTATATAGGAGTATGATGTACATATATATTTTGAGATCGAATCGATATCATAGCAAACAAATACTTTTACACGAGTTTGTAAAAGCGGCACAAACCGATCAGAGTTACACCTAATTACTCTCCACGCCGGTATCATAAAACAATGCGATGCTTTTGAATAAATGACACAAGACAATATGTCATGACATTTTATTTCAAGTATCCCTTGAAAATTTCTACAGACTCAAAACAATGTCCGTAAAAACTGTAAAAACACAAATTTTCCACGGGATACTTGAAAAAAAAATGTCAAATCTAACAAAACCTTAAATAAATATCGAGTTTTATAAGGACCTGATTTCTTAATTTCTCGTAAAAGTAGACCTACAAATGTAGACTCATGAGTCATGAGGTTTACCCCTAGACTAGTCGCTCGTAGTACAATGTCGTGTAAAAACACACATCAACCTTCTACTTGGTAAAATCGATAACTTCTCTTGACCCAGATAAAAACAAATTAATAGAAATAACTCTTTGGCTTAGCAAGACAAGAACAACCGATGAACTTAGATCTACATTAATTAACAGAGAAATATATATATATATGACTGGAAATAAGAACCTGAGACTACTGTTGTCAAAACTCCTTATTATTCCAAAGGCACAAATCAACTATAAAAAAAAAAACTTCTTCCGTCGAAAAAATTGTTGCTTTCAATCATGGAATATAAAAGAAATGTTGGATTATTATTTGGTGAGGAGATTGTTAAAGGAAAAGAAAGCAGCAGAAGATGTGGAAGGAAGGAAATAATAGTAGTAGTACGTTATAAAGAAGTAGGAGGTGGCCGTAATTTCAAAGTAAATTTCCACATAAAAAAAAAAAAAAAAAAAAAAAAAAAAAGAGTACCGAATCATCCCAGAAAAAGTGAAATAAAAGGACGGCTTGTGGTTTTTTTTTCCAGAAAAAGTTGGCCGGTCAAATCCCACATTTTATACACCGATACTTTCACACGAATACAGATAAGTTAATACTTTGACTAAAACATTAAAACATTTCCCTTAAAAATAACTACAAATAACTATAAAACCCTAATTATAATTAATGTAAGATTGTTTTCATTCTCATTTCCGTAATAAATGATGATAGACTTAGGATAAACAAACTAAATTGTATTTTGAAAATCTAAGAATTTCAAATAAAAAGGAACACTTTTTTTTTTTTTACACTTAAGTCAGTTAAATTGGAATAAAATGAGTAAAAACTCGTGTTTGACTCATTGTTGTTCGTGAAAAAAACTCGTGTTTGACATATGTAATCGTTTGTTTGTTAAGTTCAACAAACTAGGTTTGAACAGAGTCATAAAATCGTTTCCAAAACGAACGAAATTTGCACCTTTTGACCTTTAGCATGTGCAAATTTGCACCTTTTTGCCTTAGCATGTGTATTTGCACAATTTGGAGGTGTTTTACCAATTTTTAATTCTCACATGGCTTTTTATTGAGCCCCGTGTAAATTTGCACGGACTGGCTCCAAAACATGCTAAGTTGCATATGTTACCTAAAAAAAATATCATGTCTGACATAACCTGAAAAAATTGGAGAAAATAAGAAACATGTCCCTGTAGGGATTCAATTTTTTTTTCAGGTGATGTTACTCTAACATTTTTTTCAGGAAGCACGTGCAAATTTGCACGGTTTGGAGTCAACCCGTGCGAATTTGCACCGGCTCAATACAAAGTCAAGTGAGAATTAAAACATGGTAAAACAACTTCAATGTGTAAATTTGCACGTTTTAGGCTCCTTATGTGCAAATTTGCACGTTTTTGTTTTAAGCATGTGCAAGTTTGCACCTTTTGGGTTCAACATGTACAAATTTACACATTTTGAAGGTGTTCATCAATTTTTAATTCTCATGTAGCTTTGTATTGACTCCATGCTAATTTGAAGATGTTTATCAATTTTTTTATCTTCGCGTAGCTTTGTATTGACCCTGTGTAAATTTGCACGCGCTGACTCCAAAACATACAAATTTACACGTGATACTTGAAAAAAAATGTGGCTCTCTAGACATGATTTCCTATTTTCTCGGGAAACATCAATACTGTAGAGATAATAGATACTCTATCCGTTCCGAAATAATTGAGCCAGTTACATTTTCAATGCAACATTTATCGTGTTTTTTCTACATCTAACCTTATTTATTAAGGAGTGGAATAATAAATACAAATTACATTAATTACTACATCCGCTCCAAAATATAAGTCATCCTATACTTTTAGATTTATCTCATAATATTAGTCATTCTACATTACCACTGCATCATTTATTACACTTTTCTCTATCTTACCTCTAATTTATTATCAATCGAACAACTTTTTATTATTTAACAATTATTGCATTAATAATAGTCAATGTGTATTTTAGACATTAACCTTCAAACTTATTACATTTAAACTTTTTCATCAAAATTAATGATACATAACAAATTTTACCAATTTTCTTAATCAGTGTAAAAACTCAAATGGACTTATTTTGGGACGGATGTAGTAGTATATTTCAAAATTTCGTTTTAAAAGTTATTTTCCATGTAAATATATTTTCATTATTATTGATAGTACTATTATCGGAGAAAATCTTACCCGCACTCTCTTCGCGTGCACCGATATGTTGGAAGCGCGACATGTGTACAAGAAGATACATACAAATTTGTCTTATTGTACATATATCGCGCATCCAACAAACGGTGTACGCGAAGACTCTTCGGATAAGAATTTCTCCTATTATCAATGCATGTCTATGTCACATAAGTCAGGGAAATGGTATGTGCACTGCACAAATGTGTAATGCACTTTCCACTACATTTTGTAGTTCCATGAATTAAAAGGATGTTAAATTTATTATGATGGGTCCCCACAAAATGAATTATGTTGATTGTGTTGTATAAGATGTTGTGGTAAAAATAATAGTGGGCGTATCACTACTATCACCAGAGAATCTGCTTTTTTATTTTCAGTCAATGTGACTTGTCGTAAGAGAATCTCGACATAGTTTTTTTTTCATAAATAAATCTCCTCTTTGTGAAAAGCTTAATGAAGCTGCCACAAGCTCCTGGCAATACCGTTTTTTTTCCTTTTTCTTTCTTTCTTTTTTTTTTTTTTGAGGAAACACGAGAAATTTTATTAACCTACATCCTTCAAACAATCGGCCAAGGAGCTGCGGCTCATACCAGCGGTGAAGTTCAGGTCTACCTTGACCTCTAGTGAGAGGTCCAGGTTCGATCCTCGCCCTTCCTTTCGTTTCGAAAAAAAAAACAAACAAACAAACAAACAAAACAAAACAATCGGCCAAGACGTCATCAGGATACGAGGTGCCCCAAGATGCACAAGCAAACTAACAAAGTATGTCTAGTTAAAATATGCGCTGAGACCAGTGACCGACTCAGAATTTTTTTCATTGGGGGCAAACTAACAATGTATGTCTAGTTAAAAGATACGTTGAGACCAGTGACCGACCCAGGATTTTTTTCATTGGGGGCTAAATTCAAAAATAAATGTTTAAAAAAATACAATAGCTGAGTTTTGAAAACGTGACCTCCTGTATAACAGGAACATTTCTAACCAGTTGAGCTAAAGAAGCAATTACACTAAAATTTGTCGAAATAATATACTATACGATTAAAAAAATGGTTTTGAGTGTCATTAATTCTAATGATAAAAGTTTTGAATACCCTTTGACTATTATTTCCAAAATGTAAGTCCATTTAGAATTTTTCACACGGATGAATAAAGTGGTATATAAATATCGTTAATTTTAATATTAAAAGTCTACGATACCCTTGACTGTTATTGATCTAATAGTTGCAAATTAGTTGAATAATATAATAAATGCTCATTTGGTGTTTTAAATAGACTTATATTATGAGACAAATTTAAAAAAAAAAAAAAATTTGAGACGGAGGTAGTAGCTATTACTCCATCCGTCTTTATTTAACCGATCGACGTAGTTGACAAAAACACACAAATTAATAATATAAGTTAACTTTTATTTAACATCAAAATGACTATAAAACCCTAAATAATTAATGTAGCGTTGTTCTTGTTCTCTTACTCCTTAATACATAAGGACAAGTTTAATAAATATATAATAAATAGTGTTTTAAAAATGTAAGAATGTCAAATAAAAAGGAACACGTTTTTTTAACAAGTAAGTATGTTAAATAGGAACGGAGTTAGTAAAACGAACACATCAATATACGAACAGAGTGAGTGAAACTGTTTCTAAAACGAACGAATGAAAGGTTGAATCGTGAACCTACTTATATAGATAAATCGATATACAACAGTAGGGTTTTCACGGTTCAGTACGGTTAATGGCCGTAACCGAAACCGAACCGAAAATTTCGGTTAGTAAATATCCGAAACCGAAACCGAACCGCTTGCTTAAGAAAGACGAACTGAACCGAACCGAAATATATGGTTCGGTTCGGTTAATCAACTGAAATAAAATTCAAAAACAATTATATTTGGTCATAAACGGTTCAGTTTTTTATTCGATTATAAACGGTTCGGATAAGGGTTAGGTTATAAGCAATTTTTATAGAAAATATGTAATATTTTGGTAATAAATGCCATTATACATATTGGATCTAAACTGTTCGGTTACGGTTTTTTTTGTTTGGTTCGGTTAATTGTTCGGTTTCAAATTCGGTTCGGTTTTGGTTTGGTTAATTGTTTGGTTTTTAATTCGGTTCGGTTACAGATAATTTGTAGCCTGAACCATAACTGAACTGAAATTTTCGGTTTCTCTATATTATTAACCGAAACTAAACCGGAATTGAGTATTAACCGAATGGAACCGAACCGAATGACATCGGATATTCAATTATGTGATGCACGGCAATAGAGATTAAATATATGTGAATCCATACTATAGATATTCAATTTTACACACATGAAAAGATAATAATTTATTATGAATTTAGTTAATAGCGAATTATAAATAAAACTTCAATGCAAATACGCACGTTCCATTGTAATCAAATAGAAAATTACATACGAATAAAATGTTAAGTTGCTCATAAGTACAACGTGTTCAATTTTCCATCAACATAGTTGATGGAACGATAATTGAGATGAATCCTCAAGTGTTAAGAGCTTCTATAACATGGGCAAAATCAAATGGTTTCCCAATATCAAAGATTGCTGCAAACCTCTTTTTTGGCTTCTCTTTGTTGCCTTCTTAATATGTCAGATACCTAAGTATATGAAACAGAAGACACCAGCGAAACATGTGGGAAAAAATGCACTATTCCATTAGCCGGAGATATGTAGAGTACAAGGCAACAATAACCCACTTACTCAATCTCCGACAACATCATATTCTTCATCCGACCGATTCATCTTCTTGAGTCATTCAATAATAAAGCTTAAGACATCTGAAACAAACAAACAAATTGAAGTTGACGTTTAAAATATAAACCCAAGAAAAAACTTTTAACAATAATATAAAAAATACAACAGAATTGGAGCCGTTTCCCAAAAACATATTAATCAAGAACGATACTTATAACGCCATGAAATGAGCCTAAAATAAGTCGATGCTTATTAACATGAGGGGTATATGAAGCTCTATTCCGTTCATTGGATTATTTGAATACTTAGAAATATGATGACGTGATTTGTGGGAAGACAAATATCTGACCTAATTAGTTTCGAGCGTGAGCCAAGAAAGAGATGCATCAGTAATGAACAAATTCTCTCGATTATACATGAGAATAAAGTGAGCGTTAATGCAACAAATCAATAAGTATTCAGAAGTAGCAGAATCATTTTTAAATGATAACAGATCAAGAAGCCAAATTCAACAATGACGAAGACTTACATTCATTCCAATAACTCTTGAGCAATGAATTTCTTCTGGTGAAGTGAACCATGTAATTGAATTCTGAAGTTCTGAAATCGAATTGATAAGGAGTAAAAGGGTCAAACCATAGCCATGTCGAACCATAAAATTCCACTCAGAACAATAGGAGAAGTTTTAATTTAAAAAAAAATCAATAAAGCAAACCAATCAAAAAACATCTCCTGATAAGTTATAGCAATCATCGAAAAGGAAGTGTGATTTACCTAGAAGTTTGTTCAATATGACTTAGAAAAGGGATCAACTTCAAAATTGTGAAAACATCGGTGGTGTGTCGTTAAACCATCAAAAATAAACACCTCCAACCTCTATAACGAGTATAGTGGAAGCAGGGATCGAATCCTCAGGAAACAGAATATTATTTTTTTCAGAACAAAAATAAAAAAATCCAGTTTGTGGTGAATTAACTAAAAGTGCAATAACTAAAATAAACAATTCTAATAACCGAGAAAGTGTGATATCAAGTAGTGATGAAAATCAATAATAGGAAGGCTCCAGCTGAAGTTGATTATTTCCACCTCGATTTCCTCGACTGATCATTGACGCAAAAATACTCATTAATTTATTAATAAACCAGTTACAGTTACCGACATGCGCCAAGTAACCAGCCTCTTCTAAATTCGATAATTAAGACACGGTCGTTAATTATACTCTAACCGAAAGACACTCTTAGACACGGTCATAAGAGTTTGATGTTTCGGCATCATTAATATTTAAGAGACCTGATTCTGAATATTAACACAAATGCGGGTTAATTTTAATCCAGATTATTCACCTTCGTGGTAGTGAATTAACCAGCTGCGAACAAGTACAATCATACAACTCGTCACTTTATTAAAACTAATAAGCAATTACGGACTTATCGTTTCAATTGACAATCGATTAATTAGTTATATCAAATACTCTACAGAAATAATTAACCCAACTAATAATCGAAAAGAAATTATAGCAGAAGATGAACAAATACTAATAAATCAACGAGGAAGAAACACAATTTGATCTCATAGTCAATTACATCGAGGTTTCAATAAATCTTCAACTGGAAAAAACGAAATTAGAAACTATTGCGGATTATAATATATTTAAAATAATAATGACTATAATTTACATAGGAGAAGGACATAGTTGGTATTTTATGGTTTTAGGGTATCACCCTATGGTGTATAAATACTTGATGTTTGGATGAATGAAAGGGGAAGATGATGATCGTTTACTAAAATTTGTCATGGTATCAGAGAAAGGTTACGGTAAGTGAAAAAAATAAATAAATAAATAAATAAATACGCAGCAGGAAACTCCAATACGCTGCAAATTATAGTCGGCAAGCTCATCAAGCATGGCCGAAGGAGAAGAACAGGGGCAGAAGATGGATCCACATTTACTCAATACTAATGATAATCCTGATTACCAAAATTTGATTCAAGAAGAAGGACTTCGTGCAGGCTTTTACATTCAGCAGCAAGATGAACGTGATACAATGATGGGCCATAAAATTCAGGCAAAATCGAACAAAAATTAAAGCAGTAGACACTGAAAAATTCTGTAATCATTGTAGATGCAAAGGGCACGATCAACAAACTTGCTTTGAGATACATGGCTATCCCGAGTGGTGGGGGGATGGGCCACGGGGTCGACGTGGATCAGGTCGTGGAAATCGTGGAGCAGGTCGGACGGGAAACTCAGCAGGAAGGGGGACGTCAATTAATGTTGCTTCGGGCCGGACCGAACTGGGCTCAGCTCGTGTGAACAATGCCAATGTCGGCTCATTAGGTTCAAACTCAGCTGGCCCGAAAATTCCTTCAACAGCGGAGCAGGCCGGACTTCCTAATTTAACACCGGCTCAGTGGCAAGGAATCCTTGATGTTTTGAACCTCGCCAAACCGAAAGATCGCTTGATAGATGAGTATTCGTGGATCATAGATACTGGGGCTACCCATCATGTGACTGGAGAGATAAATAATTTAGTGGACGTACGGACGATTGAAATATGTCCTGTAGGCCTCCCCGATGGTCGAAACTCTCACGCCACTCATGAAGGAAATAGTATTTTGCCCGGGGGTTTGAAACTCGAACATGTTCTTTATGTGCCTCATTTAGCATGCAATTTATTATTGGTGACTCAGTTGCTAGATTCGTTTAATTGTCAGATTCATTTTACGTCTACATTATGTGTTATGCAGGACCGAATGACGAGGAGGTTGATTGGCGTGGGTGAGCGCGAAGACGGACTTTTCTTTTTCCGTGGAGTACCACACGTCAAGGTTATGGCAATCAGTGGAACAGAATCCATGGATCTATGGCACAAGCGTTTGGGACATCCCTCAGAAAAAGTGTTGAAACAACTTCCCAGTGTGAGTGCTTCTAGTTTTCTGAATAAAGATGGTTGTGATGCATGTTTCCGGGCTAAACAACCACGGGAAAGTTTCCCGATTAGTGATAGTAGAGCTAGTAGGATTTTTGAATTAGTGCATTGTGATTTGTGGGGACCATATGCGACTCGTTCTACATGTGGGGCCTCTTATTTTTTGACAATTGTGGATGATTATTCTCGTTCTGTTTGGGTCTATCTACTATATAATAAATGGCAAGTTGAGACAATTTTTTTAAATTTTGTGGCACTGATTGAACGCCAGTTTAGTGTGAAAATTCAGCGAGTTAGGAGTGACAATGGCACAGAATTTAAATGCTTGCTTCCATATTTTCAAACGGAAGGGATTATTTTTGAGACATCGTGTGTAGGTACTCCCCAACAAAATGGTAGAGTTGAGCGAAACCATCAACATATTTTGAACGTGGCTCGGGCCTTGCGGTTTGAAGGACATCTTCCGCTGAAGTTTTGGGGAGAATGTGTTATGACCGCATGCTACCTAATTAATCGGACTCCGTCACGTGTCTTGAATTATAAAACACCTTATGAATGGTTGTTTAGTAAACCCCCTAATCTTGATGTCCTACGAGTCTTTGGATGCTTGTGTTATGCCCATAACTTAGGACATAAGGGAGATAAGTTTGAAAGTCGAAGTCGAAAGTGTGTTTTTTTAGGATACCCCTTTGCGAAGAAAGGTTGGACCCTTTTCGATTTAGAAACAGAAGAAATTTTTGTGTCTAGGGACGTGAAATTTTTTGAACATGTTTTTCCTTTCAAAGAGTCATGTTCTACTTCCCCATCCCCAATAGTGTTTCCGGCAACTGACAGTGGGGAGGTTTATGCGGATGTTGGTGACCTTGTTGTGGGGCCGACCCCATCTAGTGCAGTTGTGAACGACAGTGACGCAGGGGGGGTTGTGGAGACCGATGAGGTAGTTGCAGACTCGCCGACAGAATCGACACGGAAATAGTGGAGTTGGGAAGAGGGAAACGGGCAAAAATTCCCAATTCTCGCTATCAGGATTTTGTGACACATTTAGCAGTGGATAAGAAAAGTCCTTCAGCGCACTCCTCTGCTCCATCAGACTCCTCAGGTAGTTTATATCCGCTTACACATTATGTTGATTATGCTTGTTTTTCTGATGCACATAGACAGTTTCTAGCAAATGTAAGTGCAGGGAAGCCACCAAAATCATTTAAGGAAGCGGTCAAATTTGAAGGATGGCGGCGCGCCATAGCTGAAGAAATTAGTGCCCTGGAGGAGCAAGGCACTTGGGTCCTGCAAGCATTGCCTCCTGGAAAGAAGGCACTGGGAAGCAAATGGGTTTTTACAGAAAAATATGATGAATTGGGGAACCTGCAGCGGTTAAAGGCTCGCTTGGTCGCGTTCGGTAATCACCAGGTCGAGGGGATTGACTATCATGAGACTTTTGCTCCTGTGGCAAAAATGGTCACAGTACGGGCTTTTCTTGCTGTAGCTGCTGTTAAGAAATGGGAACTTCACCAAATGGACGTACACAATGCCTTCCTCCATGGCGATCTGGATGAGGAAATATATATGCGGGTTCCTCCTGGGTTTGAGCATTCCAACCGTAATATGGTCTGTCGGATGCGCAAATCTTTATATGGCTTGAAGCAGGCACCTCGGTGCTGGTTCGCTAAACTGGCATCGGCTTTGAAACAATATGGATTTCGTCAATCCTACTCTAATTACTCACTATTTACTCTTGTTCGTGGGGATGTTCGGATTAGTGTGTTGGTTTACGTCGACGATATGATACTTGCCGGCAATAATGCTAAGGCACTTCAGGTGTTCAAGAATTATTTGATTAGCTGTTTTAAAATGAAGGATTTGGGACGATTGAAGTATTTCCTTGGGTTGGAGGTTGCCAGAAATTCACAGGGCATCTTTCTCTCCCAACGGAAGTACGCTTTGGACATTATTGAAGAGACCGGTCTATTGGGGCCCCGACCGGCCGACTTTCCCATAGAGCAGAATCACCGTTTGGCGATTGATGCGAGTGACCTGTTGGCTGATCCGAGTAAATACCGGCGATTGGTTGGGCGTCTGATTTACCTTGGAGTTACGCGCCCGGATCTGGCATATGCGGTTCATGTTCTTTCCCAGTTTATGCAAGAGCCGCGGCTTGCACATTGGGAAGCCGCATTACGGGTGGTTCGTTATTTGAAGAAGAACCCCGGACAGGGGATATTGTTGCGCGCTGATAGTCCGTTGTCCCTGGAAGGATGGTGTGATTCGGATTGGGCAAGTTGCCCTGTTACTCGTCGTTCATTGAGTGGGTGGTTTGTGGTGCTTGGTACTTCACCTGTGTCGTGGAAGACTAAGAAACAACAGACGGTGTCGCGGTCTTCCGCTGAGGCAGAATATCGGTCAATGGCTGCTATTACCTGTGAATTGAAGTGCCTCAAACAACTGCTAGGTGACTTGGGTGTTCGTGTACCGCATGGAATTCCTCTTCATTGCGACAGTCAGGCGGCACTCCATATCGCACAGAATCCAGTATTCCATGAGAGGACTAAGCATATTGAGGCGGATTGTCATTTTGTTCGTGACGCGATTACTGAGGGTTTACTTGCTCCTGACTATGTCTCTACTCATGCTCAACTTGCTGATATTTTCACCAAGGCGTTGGGTAAACAACAGTTTGAGTTCTTGCTTAGCAAGTTGGGCGTACGTGATCTCCACGCTCCAACTTGAGGGGGGGTATTGCGGATTATAATATATTTAAAATAATAATGACTATAATTTACATAGGAGAAGGACATAGTTGGTATTTTATGGTTTTAGGGTATCACCCTATGGTGTATAAATACTTGATGTTTGGATGAATGAAAGGGGAAGATGATGATCGTTTACTAAAATTTGTCAGAAACAAACCATTGTTGTAGCAAATACAAAATTATTTATATAATAAACAGTTGATGGTTTGCTCACAGATGAAGGAAATAGAAAATAGCAGCCGCCCTCCCCTGTAGTCGTACCCTAGGAGCTGATGATATATCCTCCAATTGATGATATGCCAAAATCTAATAACCAAATATATATGCTAGCTGCCTAGGTGATTCACGCCACTTGCCATTTTGAATGGATCCAAGTCAACGTTTATTAATTGCATAATTGACCCACCAATAAAAACTAAATAGACCAGCCAATAGGAAATGAGATCTTTCAGCCAATCAAAAAATAGCTTCACTTTAACATTCGTCTTTTTGCATTTGCAATTTCCAGTTTCAAACTAGGACAATGGTATAATCATACCATTTCCACACTCTTCTTTTAACACTCCAAACTTATCACAAGTGACATCTCGTTCTTCCTTATGGTCAAAACTTCACTCCCCAACATCTTTTCGATCCATTCCAAAGCACAAGCATCCTCCAAGTCATTAGCATCGTCAATCCTGCAAAACAAAACCAAACACCCCGGAAAAGCGCATATCTCTCTAGAAATAACCTCTTAAAAACAATAAAATATCAATCAAATATGTTCCTATCAATCAGTTAAATATATAAGAAAAGCAATTAAAAAGCAATCTCCAATGCTATGCATAAAGAAGCACACATTTGTAACTCTTAAGCTTTTCATAAAGGCAAGAGCATTAAATTAACCGAAACTATAAATCCTTTCACAAAGCGGCAAGAGCTTTGAGATTCACTTCTTGAGAACATATATATATTTCAGCCTCAAACATGCATGTAGGCAATCACCCATACGAAGATGAACATTTAACATGTTGGCCAAATTTAAAATAAACATAAAAGGCTATCTTTAGTGTTTGATCTGATAATTTGCCGAAGGTGAAACTTCATTCAAAGGATGCTTTTTTTTCACTATAAAACTATTGGTCATTCCATATACTACCTCCGTTCCAAAATATAAGTCATCATATATTTTTAGATTTGTCACACAATATAAGTTATTATACATTATCAATGCATCATTTATTACTGTTTTCTCTATCTTAACCCTAATTTATTATCAATCCAACCATTTTTCATTACTTAACAATTATTGTATCAATGATAGTCAAGGGGCATTTAGACCATCAAATTTATAACATTCAACCACTTTCTTAATCTGTATGAAAACACCTAGGATGACTTATATTTTGGAGTTCTGAGATACAATTTTTTCGCTTTTGAAATTTTAAAAAATGATAGTCATTATTGAGGATATTTGGCTCAAGGAGGGGCTAACAGACTTCAAAAGTAAAACAAAGAAAAACTAACCGGAATTGAAAATATTAAACTTTAAACCATGTTACATTAAAACGTCATCCACTTCTAATCCTTTGTGCAAGTTAGGCATAACCATAAAACAAATCTGCAAACAAAAACAACAGCATATCATTCTTTGTTTCAACAAAGAACACATCTTCCTTCAAAAAATAAAAAATAAAAATAAAAATGAGCACATCATTTGGCAGCCAAAGTTGCGACCAATTAATTTGCAAGAACAACATCAAAGCCAGTCATAAAATTAGCGAATAACCATTTTATCTTTAATTTGTGCAAAATAGAAATCATAACCATTCAATTTGAAAAGAAAGGATATTTGATAGTTCCACAATAACACTGAAATATAATATATATATATATATATATATATATATATATATATATATATATATATATATATATATATATATATATATATATATATATATATATATATATATATATAAATAGGGAAGGGACAAAAAATTAATAAATGGGTATGGAAGGACAAAAGTAACATTTTCATAATTATAAAGGACAAAAATCACAATTGTTACTTTACAATTGTTATTTCACGCTTTTAATGTTACTTTTGTATACAATCGTTTCTTCATATTTACTCTATTCCACATTTGTTACTTTATATTTGTTACTTCATAATTATTACTTTTGTCCTTATTAAATTACGTTTTCTATCCGGATTTTTAATATTTTTGTCCTTCCGGACAAAAATCTATATATATATATATATAATATGGAAAATTAGGGATAAGACACAATCCTAATATTTTTAAGAAGACTACATATTTTTATAGGAGAAGGACAACGCATAATTTTTATAGCGAGAAGGACAAACAGTGAATCCAAAAACAAAGTGAATCTCCTCATGAATCCCAAATCGTGAATTTCGTGAATCTCAAAATCGGTGAATCTCGACAATGAATTTTGAAAATTAGTGAATTTCGTGAATTTGATGAATTTAAACAGTGAATTTCAACACAAGTGAATTTGACGTTGAATAAATAGTTTTGTCCTTTACGCAAAAGTTTCAAAAAAAATGTCTTTTACTTAATTGATGAAATATTTTTCTTCTCCTCATTCCCCTATAAAATAAGGCAAGACATCTCCTCTTCTATCAACGGACGGATTTCTTATTTCTCCAATATATCAAGGCAATTTCATCAAAATTCAATCCATCTATGAGAATTATCATTGAAATCATTGATCAATATTACCAACATAAAAACTAATTTCATCATTGACGATTTCTGGCATAATCAAACATTGATGTCAATATACAAATACATCATTTTATATACATTAAATATACATAAAAGATCTAAACAACAGACTTTCAAGGTAAAAATTAGTGTTAATTTGATTTTAGTCCTCTAACTTTACTGCTTTTGTAAATAGTCCTCTTTTTGCTCCGGTAGCATTTTAGTCCTATAACTTTCTTTTTACGGATTTTTAGTCCTTTTTGCAATTCATCACCGGAGCTCCGCGAAGTGTATAAAAAAGGACTAAAAATCCAGAAAATAGAAAGTTATAGGACTAAAAATCCAGAAAATAGAAAGTTATAGGACTGAAAATTAGCACTTCGCCAGAGCTCCGGTGATGAATTGGCAAAAAGGACTAAAAATCCAGAAAAAAGAAAGTTATAGGACTAAAAATGCTACCGGAGCAAAAAGAGGACTATTTACAAAAACAGGTAAAGTTAGAGGACTAAAAATCAAATTAACCCTAAAAATAATCCCCATAAAAACATATGCGTTTCCTCTGTTGATAGTAAATTACATATTTTTTTATATACACCAAAAATGGCGTAATCCTGTAGTCTTTCATAATGTCTCATGATGCAAAAATCCAATGGGAACTATGAGATTATTACAGAGATGATCGTACTTAACTATCTTTTACAATGAGATTAATGAAAACCAAATACAATTAAGTTGTGGATGCTATCTTTGTCTCTTTCCCTTTCCTTTGAGCAACCTTTGATTTCTTCTTCGGTGGGGTCGGCACTTTAATTAATCACAAACAAATTATTCATCCAAATATGGTTTATAAACCTGCTATTGTATTTGCTAAACATGCAATACAACATGCTACGATAAATGACTGGGGAACAGGGGGGAAATCAATGTTGTTGTTGGACGTGTTAATTGTCATATTCGTTCATAGTGTTAAGATAATTCAAGAATGTTTAAATACTATATCCGTGCTGCCATTTACACAAATTTCAGAATGATTTAGACCCCTACGAATGAAGATGACAATAACCACATATACAATAGCAACATCACCGATTTCCCACCCGTACACCAGTCATTTTTTAAAGCATGCTGTAACGCACGTTCATCAAATGCAACAGCAGCTTTTTTTCAACCATGTTTGGATGAACAAATTGCTTATGATTTTCTCATTCTCTTCGACGAAATGGATCCGAGTGTTGGGTCCGATTATTTGATATGTTAAACGCAACAACCCTGCTTAAAAATATAAAAAAATATTCAATGATAAGAAAAATATTAAGTGTACATGACAAATAACTTACAATTTAAAGTCCCCCCTAAATAAAATAAAAAAAAACAAATGAAGGAAAATATAGACAACAAAGCATGGGTTTATCATAAAAGAAGTTAAAATTCAAGATTCAACGAAAATTTTAAAATAGATTCAACGAAAACATGAACAAAAAATTAGCAAAATAGATCAGTGGTTTAGAGATTAAACATACTCTTCACTGCAAAAAAGAGTCATCGGAAAATGGCTGTAGTGGAAGTCTGGAAGAGTCCTACACACATCAGCCTCAGATCTGCGCTGAAAATCTCCTCTCTTCCTTGTTATACCAATCCTTTAAATTTTCTCAAACTAATTAATTTCTCCAATGCTTATTATGAATACTTTTCTTTTCAGTTTCTTTACAATTTTTCGCAAAAGGGATAGAGGGGATTATAAAGGAACAAATCGGTCTTTAACCGATGGATAAAAAGATTCACGGGTTAAACTAAGGGGAGGAAACAACAAAAATGTACTGTATTTCTTTAATGTGGCACGTGAATAGCAGAGTGAAAATTTTGAAAAGATTTATTTTTGGTAAACACCACTGGTATCGCTTGCCACTACGGACCTTTCTACTCAACCCAGAAACAAGATCGGACCAAGATTGCCACTGGTAAACAAGATTTATTTTTAGGTTGTTGATGCGAAAAATGGCTTGATGAGGATTTAGTCCCCTCTGTCCTCCACAACCTTGTCCTCATTTTAGATCAAAAACTGTCCTCCACAACCTTTAACCTTATATATATATATATCCTCCAAAGTTGGGGTGGTCTTGAGACCCCACCCAACCCCCAGGTGGGTCCGCCCTTGTCTGAAATACCCCATATTACACAAATCATGCAATTAAAGAGGCCATTCATTTGTATCCCGGATCCCCTGTTGTGATACAGTTGTGAATGGTTTTTAGTGTACGATGTTTTCTTTTCACCAAGAAGAAATTACTACACACATGTAATTGGTGTACTGGAATCCAGAACATTTTGGTCATGAAGCGTCGTCACTACGCCTCTTTGGTAGATATATGGCATTATTAAAAAAGAATAAAAGATGTGAAGATGTGACACTGTTTATATCATTTTTTTTTGTTTTACATATAGATGCAGTAATTTACATAATATACTGCGTTTATAGTCTAAAATAATAATATAATGCATGAGTTTGGATAGTATGTACTTTTAAAATAATGGATTAGTACTAGTATTATCTCCGTCCAAAATAACAACTAGTACTTCTATTTGTTTGTATTGCAAAAATTTCTCGTGAATAGTAGTACTATTATAGGGAAAGATCGAGAAATAGGATATTAGCTCCTTAGGGCAAGTCCAATTCATGGTACCAAACCATAGGTATTAAAATCAAATTTTGATACCTTTGAACACTTATCACTTGAGTATTAAATATCCATCTTCAATGGGAGGGTTCAAATTAATAGTATTAATATTATTTTTTTGTTGTTTTTTTTAAAATATTTTGATGATTTGATAATAATATAAAATATTTTTTTGTGCTACTTAATAATTTTTTATGTAATTATAATTATTTTGAAAAATCATGTACAATATCTATTGTGTATAAAATCTATATTAAAATACACGGAAATGAAAGATAATAATAATAATTTTTCGGTGTCATTTCTAGCCCCTTTTTATATCATCTTTCTATAAAGACAATCCATATTCTCAAAAATAGCAGTTTTCAAGAAGGAAAACTAAAAAACACATTAGCAGTAACCGTAGTTTTTAGCCCTGAGATTGGGGCAGTGACATTGGGTGTTTGGAATTCCTGCTCAATTACAATCATAAATTGCTTTTAGATGATTTATTAGTTTATCAGTCACCTTTGGATTCTTTATGGGTGTGTATAACCCATCCTATTCAAGATGTTGCAAAAGCATTGACTGGTACACTTTTTGCCTAAATCTCACATCCTCATAGTTCATTAAAACTCATACATCCCGTATAATCCTTTTCCGAAATGTTCAAACCCGTCAATCATTTGATAGTTCTTCCCCAATAGTTCATGAAATTGAATTATGAGATTTGTTTGTTTTTGGGAAATGGATGTTGAAGGAGAAGAAGAACGGGTTGAAAAGAGGAAGAAGAGGTTGAAAAAAAGGGGTAAGTGGGGAGGGGTCGGTTATGAGCTGGGCCGGGGTTTAGGAATTTTGTTGGGGGTGTATTTATTATTTATAAAAGGGGAAACTCAAAAAATACACCATTTGCTTAAAACTTTTTTTTCTATACCCTTCTATTTTTCAAATTTTTTTTCTTACCCATCGCTCTAAAATTTGAAGGTACCGCTTTACTTTTGGACGGTACCGCTGAAATCGCCTTCCCAACCGCTTTTTGTTTTGGACGGTACCGCTGAACTTTTGAACGGTACCGCTGAACTTATGGACGGTACCGCTCTCAACCAACACAGGCCATCTCAACCAACTTCTTCATCTTTCTCGCCTCCTTTACTCTTTCAACCACATGATGATCCAAATCCATTACGTCTCAACCGTTTATCATTGCCGTCAAGCCAAGCTTCGACTCCATGGATGGAACCTTCATTCAACTTCTAACAACATCCATTTCCATGAATTCTCAACTTCTTCTTTCATGTCTCCTCTTCCAAACCCGGATTCTCAAAACAAGTTTCCTTCACATCTTCAGCCATCTTTTGATTCATCAGCACAACTTCGTGAGCCGGTTGCTAATCTTATGAAGTCACTTTCATCCACAGCCAAAAGGGTTGTTGTTATTCATGATTCGCTTATGGCATCTGTGGTTCAAGATTTCGTGTCTTTGCCGAATGCTGAATCATACGCTTTTCATAGCGTGTCTGTTTTTTTTAGCTTATTTTTAAAGAGCGGTACGATCCATAAGTTCGGCGGTACCGTCCAAAAGTTCAGCGGTACCGTCCAAAACAAAAAGCGGTTGGGAAAGCGATTTCAGCGGTACCGTCCAAAAGTAAAGCGGTACCTTCAAATTTTAGAGCGATGGGTAAGAAAAAAAAATTGAAAAATAGAAGGGTATAGGAAAAAAAGTTTTAGCCAAATGGTGTATTTTTTGAGTTTCCCCTTTAATAAACTTGGTAGTAGTAAAATCAAATGGCAAAAGTGTGTTTTTTTTTTTATAAATTCAATAATCTGAATGGGGTGTATAGGTAGAATTCGGGACCCGGAACATAAATGGTGTGGTGTATTAAAAAGATTTTTATTTCTCATAAACAATGGGGTGTATGGGTAGAATAGGTGGGGCGTAAATAAAGCACCCAACTGGCGAGTAGTGTTCAGTTACGTTGAGTTTACTTCAGAATTTATAGCTTTTATCTGTACATTTCTGAAATAAAGATATTAATTGTTAATAATTGTTTAATCAATTTTCGGTTCATTGATATTCACTTAAAAAAACGGGAATATATAACGACAGTGTTATCCATATCTGTTTGGCGTCATTCAGAACCAAGAATTGATACCCGATTTTCTGCTATTCCAATTGCCGTCTCCGATCTCCGTCGATCCTCTCCATCGGCATCACCAGAGCTATGGAGGAGCCATGTGTCGGCTAAATTACAATTTTCGTCCTGTAACTGGACACGTATTCAATTTTCTTACATAGCTTGATTTTCCATCTCTGCAACTAGCCACGGTACCTGAAGGGACACTGAATGCATTACCTTAATCTTGATCTCCATATGAACAAGACACTCCTTTACTTTTTAGAAACTTCCTTATCATCAATGTGATTTCCTCGATACAGTGAAGGTATTCTTATTAGCCAAATAGTTTGCCAAAATGTTTTCCTCCCGTAAATAGTAATCAACATGGCCGTATCCGAAACTGATCATCAGCACTCTATCACCATTCTTGCAAAACTGTAAGTTCTTCATAACTCCAACCTCACCCATCAACCGTAAGTTGATCCGACAACAGTCGATATCCGATGAGTCGTAGTTAGAAACACTGCCATTGAGAATCTTCTTCCAAGCTTCATTGATGTGTTTTTTTATCTTTCTTTCTCATTGGGAGTGACTTAGCAAATTGAGAACATTGGGAATTCAGGATATGATTACCGAAAGGAAAAGAATGAGATGGGTGGATCATTGTTGATAAGAAAGAGAAAAAAAAGTAAAGAAGCCTTTTCCGTGAGGGATTAAAATAATTTGGAGATGTGGAAAGAAGTGGGAGTGTCAAAGTTTGCTAGAGAAACCTTGAGTCACAAGCAAAATAATAATAAAGATTTATCCCGGTAAGAGTGCTAGAGTACTCACTCGTCAGAGTGGGACGGTACATTTTCTCCGAAGATTCATGCTACAGCCGGGAAAGCAAGGGCTGACGGTTGGTGCGTGGATCCTAGGGCATGGATAGGGTTAGCTTGAGCCGTGTAGGAGGTTTGCACGGTGAATGTTGATTCTTTTCCCCGACAATCGGCCGGAGTTGTCTGGCATGACTAGTTCTCGTGGAGTGCGGTTGAAATTCATATGGTAAAACAGTGTTTGGGCGGTACTTGACTCATCAGCTCGGCCAAAGCTGGTGCTTGTAAATAAAACTTGACATGATTTCTTAATGCTCGTGCACTTCAATATTAAAAATTGTACTTTTTATTTGTTCTATCAATTAATAAAAGATTTCCGCTGTTATTACTAAAAGTTGATCAATATATATATATATATATATATATATATATATATATATATATATATATATATATATATATATATATATATATTGTATAACACTTTCACACGTGGCTCATACCAGCCATTTTGCTGACGCCTCGTTTTTCTTGTTTCTTTGTTTTTTCTTTTCCTTTTATAAATACAAATATACAGGTTTATGATCGAGGGAAAAAGAAGAGTATAGGCGAAGATATTGTTCGAAAACCGAGAAAAAGGGGAAAATGGAAGCGCATCTTAAAATAGTTAGTTACAACTATTGTATTTCATTTGTGGAATTATTGTAATATAATTAATTATTGAAGTAATAGAATCCGTCACAGGGTATTGCAAATATTCTGGATATCGATTGTTATAAAAGTAATGTCTGAGACTAGCGGGTGGAATAATAAATACACATAAATCAATTCTCGTGACAAACATTATAATATAAATGAACTTGAAGTTCATATATAGTCATGATTCAATCACATAATACACACATAGTGTTGACACAATAAGCATTGTCAACCTTGTGGGGGGAATATGAACAAGAAATTCATTGTATTATGTTATTTTACCGAAACCCCTAAAATATGTCAAAAATAATATGAATGATTCTTGAAGAATTTGAAATGACATAGTGCTATATATATTGATATTTATACTAAACGCATGAAGCGTATGAGTTGCTTGTTTCCAAAAGATATAAATCTCATACATATGAGATAGTTAAATAAATTTTATAATCATTGGAAACAAAATTCAAACATCATGAGGTTGATTTAGCAAAAACCATTGTGTTTCGAAATTTATAAATCGCTTGAAGCGAATGACCGAGCATCAAGTCACACCTTGGTGCAATTACTACATTATTAATGAAGATCATTTCACGGCATTTGGGGGAGATAAGAAAACCCCATTTTATAATTAAGGAATGTCGAGAAATTTCATAAACTAAAAGAGTTAGGGAAAAGTGTAATTGTATTACTGTACGGAGGTTCCAATATTACACTTTAGAGAGTCGTGACTAAATCAAATACATAGTGTGAATGAATCGAAATAAATCTACAAAATAACTACAATATCTTTTATAATCAACATAATAACTACAATATCTTCTATTACGCCCCCGCAAGTTGTGCTATGGGAATGGAGGCACAACTTGTCACACCGTAAAGTGAAATCAATACGCAGCAAGGATTTTGTCGGAACATTGGAAATTTGATCGCCATCCGAACGTGGGTGGGGCGGAGGACACCCTTGGTGACTTGGTCACGAATAAAATTATAGTTGATAGCTACGTATTTCATGCGTGAGTGAAACACCGGATTTAAAGATCGTTGAGTAGCACTGAGATTATCACAATATATAACAGGCACTTGAGACGGGGGAAGCCAACATCGTTGAGAAGAAAAATGAGCCATTTAATTTCAGCAATGGTATCAACAACGGAGTGATACTCAGCTTTAGTGGAAGAGCAGGCGATGGTGCGTTGTTTCTAAGAACTCCAGGATATTGCATTGCGACCCAAATAAACAAGATAGGCACCGGTGGAAGAGTAGTCGGGTTTGTTGCCACCCTAATCCGCATCGGAGAAGGCATGTAAAACGAGTGGGGATTGGCGAGAAATATGCAACCCCGTGTCAATAGTCCCAACAAGGAACCATAGAAGGCGTTTAACAAAGGACCAATGAACCTCGGTTGGGGTATGCATGAACTGGGCTAACTTGTAGACAACGAAGGCGATATCGAACGAGTGAACAATAGGTATTACCGGTGACAACGACACTCCAAAACATAGTAGAATTAGAAATGGAGTCCCAAAAGTCGGAGTGAGAGAGGAAATGTCCGTAGGTAAAGGGGTGGTAACCGGGTTTCCTTTATCCATACATGTCTGCGCAAGAAGTTCGGTGATATATTTGAGCCGAGAGAGGAGAATACCATCCAAGTAGCAAGAACCTCAATACACAGAAAGTAACTCAGCCTGCCGAGAGAGGAGAATACCATTATGATGTGACTCATGATTTTTCATTAACAACTCGGTATTTGTGATATGTCCACTTTGACCAGATTTTGAAGATTATGTCAAAATCACTTCAGGGAATGGACGGGTACTAGTACAATGGGACTCATAATTTTTCATTTACAACTCACTATTTTTCTCGACCAGTAGACATGAAATCAGAATATCTCTTAAAACCTTAGTTAGGGAAAAAATATTTACTGAATACTACATATTTATCATTCTTCTGACGATAAAAATATATATATTTCATGAAGTCTAAAAATTAATGTATTTTAAATGAAAAATATATTTAATTTTTGTTATATATTTATTTTAAAATAAATACAATACATTAAAATTAAATATATGAATGAAGACATAGCCACACAAAAACTCATACAAACAAATGGCACGTCTGTTGTTTTGGTCAAAACAAAAAGTATTTTACTAACAAGTATATAAGACAAGCCAGACTTGACGGCAACCGAACAAATATTCGATCCATAAACGATTGACACCACCCAATATGCTCAGGACGTACGTAGCCACAATATATCCTCAAGAATTATCCTATGTGTTAAGTGTGTTACTCAGAGATTACCAAATATATATATACTTTATAAATTACCAAATAATGTCTAAAAATTAATGTATTATAAATGAATAATATATTTAGGCGGATTAATCAAGGAATTGTAACTTAGTATTAAAGATCGATGAAGTAATTATTGATATGAATCACATTAAGCCAAGACTTTTTTTTTTCTTTTGAGTTTTTACAGAAGAAATATGGAAAACACCACCTTTTTCGTGTACTTGATGTTTACTGTTGTCTTGATTACTAGCCTTTTCCCTATGGGGAAAAGTGAGCTAGACTTGACGACAGCCGAACAAATTTGCGATTCAGAAACAGTTGACCCCACCCTATATACTGGAGACGTAGCCACAGAATATCCTCAAGACTTAACCGAAGTGTTAATCTCGTTACGTGACATCTCACACAGCACGCATGTCATTTACGAAGAAGATTGGTCCTTTGGGCCATACAAAGGTACATATTCTATGGTGAGCGGTAAGGCCTCCTGCACTGGTTTAAGCACAGATGACTGCAAGACTTGTATTCAGGCTGCTTACGATTTCCTCACGACTTGTGATACCCTTGCGCTAAGTGGATCCTGGGAACACGATTCGTGTGACATGTCATTCAAAGCAACCCTACCAGATAAGATTAAAGAGTAGATAGCATTCTACTAAGCTTCTCTAAAAACTGTTAAATGCCAAAACTGTATAATGTGTGTGTCCGCCACTCGATCGATCCAGGTTAACTTTGCATATTGGTATTATGCAACATTTTCCCCTTTTACCGTCGTTGCATTAATTTTCTTTCTGTTTTGCTTTGTATTATCTGCATGCACATTTCTCTTGGTTTTCACTGGGATGTGCAATGACTTGTACCATTAGGTCGAATCCTATTCTTGTATGCATGCACTTTCTTTGCTCTATTATCTGTGTTAAGTCTTTGTCGTTTTTGTTTTAGTGTTTGCAAGAGAGGGAGCTTAGGTTTCCTCTTTTGTATTGTCTTGTTTAAGTTGAATAAAGTCCAATATATATGGTTCTTAATCATCCCCCCCGGTCTAATGTACCTTTTTATCTTTCTCTTGAATGAATATCATATATCTACATATTTTCATTAATGATTTTCAATTTATATATATACATATAAATTGGTTTATGTACATAAACTTGATCTGACAATCATGATGATGTACTCAAAGAAGAAAATGCCAGTTGACTTTCTGTAGGATTTACGTGAAACGTTATATTTGGGGCTTCATTAGCATCACTATGATTTTACCAGTGTATCATACTACATATAAATAATATGATTAGAATCGATCATGTTAAAGTCGTTTCTAAAGCGGTGTGTGAAATGATATTGAATCGACTCTGTGAGAAATCGATTTAGAATCAACTTTCACAGAATCAATCCTGTGAAAAACGGTGTGGTACGGTGCATCGGTAGATAGGTGCAGCGGGAACAACAGTTGTGGTGGAAATTATAGCTCATACCTATACTTTTGATAGTTGTTTTTTTAGAGTAGTGATACATCCACTACTTATTTTACCACAACATCCTACATAAGACAATCAACACCAATGATTTTGTCGATACCCATCACAATAAATAATTTATCACTTTAATCAATAGGAATAAAATATATAATGGAAAGTGTATTACACAAATGTATAGTGCACCTACCATTTCCCGTTTTTTTACGGGTAATTTTGATAGCTTTTAATGCAATATTTGACTGATGGATGGTTATGAAAATGATATAATTTCCAAACTAATTTTGTTGAAGACATACACTAGTCAAGTACATTGATGAAACTAAATTAAGGTTTATTAGAAGATTTTATCAAAGATAATTTCCCGTTTTTTTACGGGCCTCCTCAAGATCGTTTCTGGAAGATTAATGAATTTTGGGTTAATGGAAAGTGGGACCCTTACCTTTTACATTCTCTTCTTCCCTCACACATTGTTGAGGAGATTTTGCTTGTCCCCATCGTGCCTGGTACAGCTGACGAGCTCATATGGTCCTGTACCCCTGATGGCAGTTTCACCACTCGCTCAGCGTGGGACATGACGCGCACTCGCCAACCTGAGAACGTTATCTACAAGATGATTTGGAACAACCTTTTACCTCTCAAAATTTCTTTCTTCGCTTGGAGGCTCCTTCATAACATTTTACCTACGGATCCCAACATTCAGCGCCGGGGTATCCCTCTGGTAACTAAATGTTTTGCTTGCTCTCACGGGGAGGACATCCGACATCTCTTTATTGACTGCCCTTTCGCCGTTGCAATTTGGTCCTACTTCATGAATCATTTTGGCCTCAGATTCACACCTACTTCTGGGATTGTGCCGCTTTTTACCTTTTGGAGGAACTCGGCTAGTAGTATCTATAGCCTTCGCCTTATTGTGCCTGTGATTGTCTGTTGGGGTATTTGGGCGACGAGAAACCAGTGTCGGCATGATGATATACAACCTTCTACTCAGCGGACTATCATTCTTATCGAGCGGGCCGTCAGGCAACTTGCTTTCCGCCGGGATTTGGACGATCTGTCTTGGGAATCGATAAAGGGACGCCTTTCTTCAGCCGTTCAAATTCAAATCCGGTCCTAAACGACAGCTGATCTCCTTGCGGTGGAAACCGCCCCTCCCTAGGAACATTAAGTTAAACGTGGATGGGAGTGTTCGGCATGGCATTGCTTATGGAGGAGGTATTCTACGTGATTCTGCTGGAAGATTCATTTTGGCCTTTCATGCTTGCTTTGGCCTGGGTACCGTTGTGGACGCCGAGATTAAAGCTCTATTATTCGGTCTTCGGTTGTGTAATAAGGATCAGCCCGTGGATATTGAATCGACTCGCTTTATGTTCACCGCATTATATCGGGTGGGAATGGCGGAGGATGGCCTTTATGTCTCTTCATTACTCGGATGCATCACATCCTGCGCTCAATGTCGTATACCATTTCTCACGTTTACAGAGAGTGCAACGGGGTTGCGGACGGCCTAGCTGCTCTGGAAGGGGAGGATCGGATTTTCGATCAACAGAGGGACGTCCCACCACATATCTTGCATCTTATTCACGATGATCTACATGGACCACCTCATATCCGACATGTCGCTCAGGCACCAGGAAGCACTCTTCACTTGTGAAGAGTGCAAACCAGGTCGTGTTGTTCCCCTCATTTACTCCCCTATGCTTGTTACGATTCTACCTTTTACTGCGTTACACAGTGTTTACAGATTGACAGACTGCAGACAAGGAAGGCGCCCTGGGAGTCAAAACACACACATACAACTCACTCTGCTCACATGGATGCACCCCTCAAGTCCTGGTTGGGGTGCAAACCAGGTGTTTTTGTTCTTTATCTACTTTACTCATTGGAGTCTGCTTGGTATTTTCCACTTATCCTGTGTGCTGGTGATGTGGACAGAGTCTTTTGATACGCCTCCTTTCAACGGGACTGAATCTCTGGAGTGCATTGAGCTTTGGACGCACCCCTACCACTCTGATAGGGGTGCAATTCAGGTGTTTTTGTTCCTTTCGTGGTTTACAATGGTGCTCCCTCTTTTATTGCTTTGTGATGTTTTGCCCTACATGATGGTTTGCTCAGGATCGGAACTGGACGTTACATACTCTCAAGCGGATGCAGCGATCGAGTCACATTTCACTCCTACAAGATTCGAGACACACAGATGCCATCCTTTTACTTGTGATTTTCACCGTTGTACATATTTTTGGAGTTTGGGATTTTTTGGGAATGCATAGAGCGAGTACTCTTCCCTATGTGATGGATTTTCCTACACTGGGTTTGCCACACATAGGGTTTAAGGAGGCCATGCTATGCATTCTATCACGCATACTTGGGGCGGGCCGGGATATGGCAAACTTTTTGTAACACTTTATCTCTTCTTTTAATTAAATAAAGTTGTTTAAAAAAAAAAAAAAAAAATAGTTTAAATTAAAGTTTGATAGTCTGATTTAAATTTAGGTTAGGATTATTTGAGATTTTTTTCGAATTTAGTTTTTATCTCTTTTCTCTCCTATATAAAGGAGGAAGTACTGTAACAATTCAATCAATCAATAAAACAACTGTCTTTTCCATCTATTCTGATTTTCTTTATGGTATCAGAGCCAGGGGCAGGTGTTCGAATGCCTAACAATGATGAACCCTCGCCCGGTCTTCTTCCGCTTTTAGCCAAGTATCTTTCGTCCATTCAACTATCTGCAATAGTCCTTCCAAACCACCTCCATTGAAAAAAAAAAAAAAAAAAAAAAACCGCAGCTCCTTCTGTTTCTGCAAACCACCCACAGCAAAAACCATTCCGTTTGCTTTATATTTGAAGTTTCCAATTGCTTATGTTCAAGTTCAAACACCTTTCCGATGCAGCAAATTTTTATTTTTTTCCCGTTTATTCACCTTTACATCCAAACCACCAGAAAAAAAAAAAAAAAAAAATCTATTCGTGTTATAAAATAATAGAAAACAAACCAAAAATACAACAACAAAGATGTAGAGGAAAAAGGAAGAATGAACTTTCTTATTACTTCATCTCAACTTCTCTACACCCCATTCCAAAGATATGGATGAGGTATTTATACAACACCAAAGGTAGATGAACCAACTACAAATGATACAATGAATGATAATAATTGACAAGAAAACTTTTGGAATTTGTAACTTAGGTTTACATGATGAATGGTAGTGAATTCTAGAATTGAATAAAACCTCTTGGTATTTATGGTGTAAGTTAATGGACATTCACATCAATTATTTCATAACACTCCCCCTTGAATGTCCATTAAACAAAGAATATGCCTCGTTAAAACCTTACAAGGAAAAACCCTATGGAAAAAATCCAAGTGAAGGAAAATAGTACATATTCATTCGTGCTTGTATTACTCCCCATGATGAAAACGATATTTGAGAGCTTCGAAACGGCAAATGGAAATCTTATCTTCGAATGTAGTAGAAAACTATGCTTCGTGAATAAATCGATTGATTTGATCACTTAATTTGAACAACTGTGCATCGCCTTTTCATTTGTAGATCGTCTTCAAAAGTATGATGTATAATTCCTCTTGTGTCCTTTGAAATATCAGTCGAACACCATGTACTGCTACAATTCTTCATCATTTAAGTGTAATTGAATCTGTCGGGTCAACACTTTGGCTTGATTCATCGCATATCGATTTCACTTCTCTTTGAAGATCATGTGCTCTCCCACTTATGTAAATATTATTGAATTTGAGATGAACAATCTTCTTTGCGGTTGTAATAGTAGATAAAGATCATTGAATATAGAGCTGATTTGAATGCTCTATCTAAGTTGCATAACGTATATGTCATGTACTATTAACTTTGCTAGAAAAACCCAGTGGGACAAAAACTAGACAAGGAAAGTAGTTCATGACATATGCGTTTTTATGTGTTGCACTGACTGCCTCGTTAAAAACCTTTAACTAAGAAAACCCTGTGGGAAAAAAAACTTAGTTAAAGGGAAAAAGAGTACAGTCATTGTTCATACAGGACCAAAGCATCAAGATTGTTTTGAAGTTGTCGCTTCCCCTGACGACAACAGTCATTCAAATGTACGCATTCCAATACTATAAACATAATTCTCCAAAATAGATGTTGGAATGAACTTAGTGAACAAACATGTCGGATTGTCACTTATAGCGGACTTTTATAAGTCATATCTCTTTTAGAGTCCAATTTAAATGTAAGGGCTAAAAATTATCATACCCACTACTCATTTGTGCAACACTTGCAACACAATCAACATTATCTTCTAAATAAAAATAGGGGATGTAATATCACACAACTCATGTCATTATGCATGAGCTATTTATATATATACCTTATTCATAGGAATTTCTTGATTGATTTTCTTACCTTTAACCATATTTTAAGCAATATAATGACATTTGCAACTCAGCAATATATACAAGTTGCGATTTTCATGTCTAAAATCAATCATACATTTTCATATAAATATGTCTAGTTACCTATAAATATACGGTCACAACGTCATATAAAAATCCTTAGTTGCTGCCAGATTTATTAAGTAGCGGAACATGATGTTATCCATAGTGGGAGAATGTAATTGATCAAAATCAATAATTGGTTATTACAGAACCAAATTCTAATCAAGATCAGCCTCTATTGTTTATTTAATTTTTACCCAGTCTATATGCTTCCAGCACTCTATTATTGACATGGGTTCTGGATCCAGATTATACTAGCAAATTATGAGGCAAATATGTCGTCGACGACTGTGATAATATATTACCAATTTCTCCCGTGAAATACATTGCTAATTCGATATTAGCATAAACCGAATCCTTATCAATGCATGGATCCGGTTGTTCCGCAACCCCAATATTTTATCATTGGATGCACGTGCGAATTTATTTGGGGTTTCGTTTTCGAGACAAATCTCTTGAGATATTTCATGAGTGACTTAATATCAATAGTGAATTCACTTTCCGTGGATTTTATCTTTTACACCGATCGGTCTTATACACTTTCTCGTGTAGATAATATTATCAATCATATTTGATTGGGTGCATTTATAAATAGTCACTCTTTATACCCAGTAAAAGCATCTGGCGGTTCCTTGCTAAATATTGCATGTTAAACTATTTACACAATTTAGTTAGAATGATGCGTAGAAGATCTTTATAAAATTTCTCGGCATTCTTATATATTAAAATGGGGTTCTCTTATCTCCCCCTAATGCCGGGAAATGATCTTCGTTAAAAATGTAGTAATTGCACCGAGCTGTAACTTGATGCTCGTCATTCGCTTCAAACGATTTACATATTTTCTAACACAATGATTTTTGCTAAATCAATCTCATGATCAAGTGCTATTTGACTTTTGTTTCTAATGATTATAAAAGTTATTTAATCATCTCATATCTATGAGATTAATATCTTTTGGAAACAAAACAACTTATACGTTTCATGGGTTTAATATAAATATCAACATCAGTAGCACTATGTCATTTCAGATTCTTCAAGAATCATTCACATTATTTTTGACATTCTTCTGGGGTTTCGATAAAATAATATAATAAAACTTCATGTTCTTTTTCTCCCCCCACATGAGATTGACAATGCTTATTGTGTCTTATATTGATATGCTATATAGCTATTTTATGACATGTCTTTCGTGATTTTTATATTACCAGAACATTCATAATTGATGACTCTTTTAGAGTTCTTAATTCATCTCATAAATTTTGTCCACACTGTGTGTATTACGTGACTCAATCACGACTATTCAGAAATGAACTTCAAGTTCATTTATATTATAATGTTTGTCACGAGAATTGATTTAATTGTATTTATTTTTCCACCCGCTAATCTCGGACAATATATACAATCGATATCCAGAATATTTGCAATAACCCGTGACGGATTCTACATTTTAATGTGATATCCTCTTATGCGGGTATCAACAAACTTCATGAATATATATCAAGCGGGGGAATAATCTCTTCTAGAGTTTGACATTTCAATATCGTTTCATCCGTTGTCTCATTTTGGTATGACAACGGTAATTGATATCTCCAAAAGAATAATATATTTCCACGTTCACTTCATTGAATGGAATGATACAGCTTAAAATTTTTAATTTGGTGGCATGATGCATCTTACATAATTTAATTCCAAAAATGATGCATATAGTGTTTGTCACTTTATCTTTTAGGATTTGACATGTCTCATCATTTTCAAACATATTGTTTATACTCATTTCACCGACAAATGATATTCATAACGAGTAAATACTCTTTATTTCTCATAGTCTCGATATGATACCATAATTTTTTTTATAGATATCTCTAAACTAATATATTCGAGACTCGGGAGAGCATAGTGCTTTATTTCAAAATATCAATGGCTTTTTCGACGCCTTATATCAATATAGCACTTGCAACAATTATTATTTGCTTCTCCCATTTTTATTTTTTTTATTTTGAGACATTCTCTGTAATGTGCATTGTCGCACTATCGATGAGACATATTTTGTCATTGCCAACAATCAATCTCAAGTTTGGCTTTAATCTTTAGGGCCAAATTCAAATTCACCGCTTCGGCCACGATCGTTCCCAAATTTTGAAAATGGAGTCACATTCACTACATGGAATGGATGTTTACCAATTGATTGGGACATTTTACTCACTTGAGCTCTCATTGTGTTGATGTTACAAAGTCCACTAACATCAATATTACGTGCATATCATATAGGAAAAACAATTGTATAATCATCATAAAGAATAAAATTTTACCTCAAATTCTTACATTATTTGTTGTGTCCAAGTGCCGTAGATGATTTATCAATATAATATACAAACATGTAGAATGTGATTCTTAAATGACTGATCACCGTGTAAGAGGCTATTACCATATGATGACCAACTATTACTAACCGATGTAAAAGACAAGTATAAGCACTAAGCGAAATGGCCAACAATACATCCCGTAATGAGAATCTCAATACCTGCATCTTAAACTCATATCTCGATGTATAAATATGTTAGCAGTATAAATAATCAAAATAACATATAAACACATGTTATTACACATGGAAATAATTTCAATATGAAATACAAAATCATGCCAACAAATCAAAGGTATCCATTCATTCTTGTCCTTTTGAAACTCGATTGAGCGAACTAAACGGATTTCATTTCCTAATTATTTTGCTGCAATGTGAGTACCATATACTACACCGAGAGTCCATGCACAAAGGTGTGCATTCTCTTCCTTTTTTCTACCAATACTCAGGCATAATAAATAAATAAAAGGAATTCTCTTCCAAAGTTTTCTTCTCAAATAGTAGTGTTCAGTCAAGTAAATGCATATAACTCAACAGAATAATATTGTAAGAAGAACACCTTTAGATATCCTAGGAGTGATGAAACCAATTAACACATATATGCAACAATTCATATAGCCAATGCATTGGGCAAAATCTATGTACTGCACATTTCGAAAGAAGCAGTAGTAATAATATTCTACACAGGGTCATATAACAAGGTTTCACTCATTGGAAATTAGCATTAAAATCATCTAAATATAAAACCACAATGACAATTCCAATAATCTTAAAGATATCTAATGTCCTTATAATTCAAATAATGCACAACAACAAGTAATTCCATGGATTATGCTAACATTTAGTTTGTGTCCAAGAGAAAGTTTTATGTCTATATGCAATAATCATTCTCATCATTTCTTTTCAAAGCAACCATCTACAACTAATTGTATTAAACCAAAAACACAAAAAACGCAAGCCACATTTGCTGAATTGGAGTTAACCAATAGCATAGTAACAGTAGTAAACAAATAGTTGGCATCAAGTCATAATTCTAAATATGATAATATGAATTGCAGTGGGAAAGAAAAAAAACTTACAACAAATTTTGCTATGTAGTTGTATAGTCTCCCCGGTCATCCAAAATTGTCAAAAATGAATGCCTTCACCTAATCAAGAAGAATTGCTACGTTGATGTTGTCACAATTTGGGAGGTAATGCTTCATATCAATTACGGGAGAACCATGAGCTCAAAAAATGGTAGAGTCTCGTGCTGATAACGTGTTATAAAATAATAGAAAACAAACCAAAGATACAACAACAAAGATGTAGAGGAAAAAGGAAGAATGAACTTTCTTATTACTTCATCTCAACTTCTCTACACCCCATTCCAAAGATATGGATGAGGTATTTATACAACACCAAAGGTAGATGAACCAACTACAAATGATACAATGAATGATAATAATTGACAAGAAAACTATTGGAATTTGTAACTTAGGTTTACATGATGAATGGTAGTGAATTCTAGAATTGAATAAAACCTCTTGGTATTTATGGTGTAAGTTAATGGACATTCACATCAATTATTTCATAACAATTCGATGCTTCTGGTTGGCCATTTGCATCATATTAATCCACAACTGGTGCCACCGAAAATAAATAAAATGAAAAGAGAATGCTTCCAGTTTCATTTAGTTTTATATGAAGTTAATATTACTTTTAAATAAATACTTTATATATAGCATCTATTATTTGTTTATTTTGGCATCCATTCTACATCTATTTTATACATGTGATTAAAGAATGCAGATCCATGGTAACAATCACATTTGAAGGCCGACATCAGATCATTCTTCAACCCGAACCATAATCAATCTCGAACAATACCACTACTATAGACTCCGGAAGAACAGCCGGGGTGGAGATGCCCTCCAAAATCACAACTATGGACCTCGGAAGACCATCTGGGGTGGAGATGCCTCCAAAAATATCAAATCTATGGACTTCGGAAGAGCCGAAAGAGCTGCCGGAGTGGAGATGCCCTCCAAAACATCACAACTATGGACTTCGGAATAACAACCGAAGTGGAGATGCCCTACAAAATATTACAACTAATGGCAACTAATGGACTCCGGAAAAGCCTCCGGAGTGGAGATGCCATTTAAAACATCACAAAAGTATGCAAAGACAAACTCAGCCTCCAAACCCGGTCTCGTTTGAGGGAGGGTATTAGAAGATTTTATCAAAGATAATGCCAAAACAATAAATATAGTTGTTATTATAGTTTAAATTAAAGTTTGATCGTTTGATTTAAATTTAGGTTAGGATTATTTGAGATTTTATCATTATTTTTTTCATTTGTTTAGAATTTAGTTTTTATCTCTTTTCTCTCCTATATAAAGGAGAAAGTACTGTAACAATTCAATCAATCAATAAAACAACTGTCTTTTCCATGTATTCTGGTTTTCTTTAAGGTTGTGTATATCAGTATATGTTGGAAAATGACAAGGACCAAACCCATTAACCGGATGAAATAAAATATTCTTCCGTTTCATTTTATTTGGCTACATTTCTTTTTTGGTTTTTTCCAAATTAAATGTCTTTTTTATGTATTAATTGTCAAATTTCTTCAAATGTCATTCTCTCCCTACAATATTTACACTAAAAAGTGTGTAGTATTAATTGCTCCAACAACTATTTAAAAGAAATACATGTAAAAATATTGGATCATTTAGTGACATTCAAAACAATAACAACCTTTTTTTAATCCGTGTGAATAATCAAACGAGACGAATAAAATGGGACGGTGGGATGATAATAATCTCTCTCTCATCACCCTTTCTCCCTTATCGCTCTCACTTGCATGCGCTCTTTTTAGTAATCCCTCGACGCCGGCGGCGGCTTACGCTGCTGGCTTCCTCATTTCGTCTTCTCTTTTATGTTTCTTTACCTTCTCCTTCGTTCTTGATCGATGAAGCTTCGCGTTTTCTACAATCATTCTCCTCCTCCACTAAATCTGGTGCTTCCCCTTTAGGATATTGGTGGCGGCCTGGCGGGCTTCAGATCAACGGTTACTTGTACAGATCTAGCTTGGAGCTTCATGGATCCTTATCATTTTGTCCAATCAGCGGTCCTCTATGCTATTCAGATGGTATGTACTCTGATCAAGGTTGGTTTGCTCCGGTGGTCTCCCTTTGAGTAGTAGTACTGTCTGTCGCCGATGTCCGGATCCGGTGGTTCTCCGGCGATTGCTTCGCTTATGGTTCACTTTCTATTTAGTCAAAATTGGAAATAGATCCAATTTGGTCGAAAATAGCAGAAAAGAAAACTAGGGTTTTTCAACCCTTTTGACTAAATAGAAAGTGCAGCAGCGTTTCTATTTCTATTTTACGCGTAGAGGCGAAGTTGAGGCCCATCTTGAAGAGATATACCAAGAGTCAAAGTGGACTTAACATAGCGAAGAATGCGTTGGACTTGTTGCATATGGAACTGAGTCGGAGCTTGCATAAACTGGGATAGATGATTGACCGCATATGTGATGTCGGGGCGGGTAAAAGTCAAGTATTGAAGAGCGCCAATGAGACTCCGGAAAAAAGTAGCATCGGCAGGGGGAGATGTGTGTGGGACGAGAGGTTTGACGGCGAGGGGAGTGTTGGCCGGCTTACAATCTTGCTTGGAGGCGCGTTGAAGAATCGTAGTAGCATAATGAGATTGATGAAGGTGCAGACCTTGAGACATGACATTGATTTGTACTCCAAGAAAATGGTGAACGGTACCAAGGTCCTTCATGGCAAATTCCGTATGGAGTACGGTGAGAAACGAGCTGAGCAGGTGCGGATTGGAACCTGTAATAAGCATATCATCGACATACAACAAAAGCACTAGAGTGCTTTGATTAGCGTGATAATAAAAAAGGAAAGGATCAGATAAACTACAATGAAAACCAAACGAAAGCAGAAAGGAACTGAACCGATCAAACCAAGCCCGATGGGCTTGTTTTAACCCGTAAAGAGCCTTACTGAGTCGACAAACATGATTTGGAAATTGAGGATCACACATACCTGGGGGTTGTTCCATGTAGATAGTTTCGGAAATATTACCATGTAAGAATGCGTTTTTGACGTCTAGTTGTCGGATGGACCACTGACGAGAGAGGGCAAGAGATAGGACGACACGAATGGTGCTAGGCTTGACTACCGGAGAGTAGGTCTCAACATAGTCCAAACCATCGACTTGGGCATAACCTTTGGCGACCAAGCGGGCTTTGAGGCGATCAAGCGAACCATCAGCTTTAAGCTTAGCCTTAAACACCCATTTGGAACCTATGACATGCATATCGGGAGTTCGGGGAACTAAACACCAAGTTTTATTATCAGACAAGGCAGTCAACTCCTCAAGCATAGCGGACTTCCAACCATCATGTTTTAAGGCACTTTTGACCGTCTTAGGCTCGGTGGGAATGGAAGTGTAGATGGCATCAAGGGCATACTTAGGGTTAGGTTTAAAGATACCATGTTGAGCACGGGTTATTCTAGGGGAGGGAGGCGGTATAACTAGTTATGGGGAGTTCGGGGAAGCATCATCGGCGGGAAGGTCATCATTTGCGGCAGGAGTAGGCGCGGCTGGTGTTTGAGGAAGAGGGGGGAATTGTCATCTACGGGGTGGGGTAATAGAATCTGGGAGGTCTGGGGGGGCGAGGTAAATATCAGGCGGCTTCTTGGGTGCCGGGGGCGGTGTTGGCTTGGTCGGTATGCATGGGAGGAGTACTAACCGACATAGGAGGTGAAGGATCAATGGAGTCACCTAGCCAAGAATCAAAGATATTTAAGACATAAGGCCGATTAATGTGGGGCATAGTTTTATAGGGGAGAATGGTTTCATCAAAGACCACGTGACGGGATAGAAAAAACTTTCCGGAAGAGGGGTGAAAACATTTATAACCTTTATGTTGATTACTATAACCGACAAAAACACAAGGAAGGGTTTTAGGAGCGAATTTATGACGCTTAGTATCCCAAGTATAAGGATAGCACTTGGACCCAAAAATTTTAAGAGTAGTGTAATCCGGATGCTTGTTGTGCAATAGGAAAAAAGGGGACTCGGTTTTATTCGTGAGGGAGGGGACTCTATTCATCACATACACGGCAGGAGAAAACGCTTCAACCCACAAAAATAGAGGCAAACGACTATGAAAGAGCATATTAAGGCCAAGTTCACGTATGGTACGATGACGTCGTTCAACAGTGCCATTTTGTTGTGGTGTGTGTGGACAAGTGATTAAGTGGGTGATGCCGTGAGCAAGTAAGTGATTGATAAGAGGGGTACTGATAAATTCTCCCCCTCCATCCGTGTGTAACTGCTTAATAGACGTATTAAATTGATTTTGAGCATACTGTTCAAAATATAAAAACACGTTATAGAAATCAGATTTATGTTTCAACGGGACAAGCCAGACATACTTGGAGAAATCATCAACAAAACTGACATAATAATTAAATTTGCCTATTGACTCAACAGGGGCCGGACCCCAAAGATCACAATGTATGAGTTCAAAAATAGCAGAGGAAATATGTTCAGAACTAGAAAAAGGGAGCTTGGAAAGCTTGCCCAACTGACAACTTTCACAAATGTGCTCCTGTTTATTAGAACCTAACAAATTTATAAAACCTTTATTTTTTAAGGCATGAACAGTTGGTAACTGAACATGGCCAAGACGTTGATGCCAAATCTCCAGAGTGCTGGGCTTAGTCGCATGGGCAATATGAGCCTGATGATCACCAGTGAGGGCATACAGATCTCCTCTACATTCGCCCGTCAGAAGAATCTTGTCTGTGACGTTTTCCTTAAGAGCAAAACCATTATTAGTAAACAAACAGAGTGCATTATATTGTTGAGTGAGTTGCCGAATGAAAATTAAATTCCTAGTCATATTGGGAACCAATAACACATCGGAAACTATTACAGGGGTATCTCTATAATTAATATGAACCTCACCGATACCACTAATTGGAAGAGCAGTTCCATTACCGTAAATAACAAAGGCAGTTTTTGAATAAGGCTAAAAATTATGTAGAAGCTTAGGATTACCTGTCATATGATTAGTAGCGCCTGTATCCATTAACCACTCGGTGTCGGCGACGGTGTTATCTAGTGTGAGTGCGGAGAGGGCTTGAGGCAGAATATCCTCCTTGGCTTTGTTGTTCCACCAACAAATTGTAGACACATGACCCTGCACACCACAAAAATCACAGGTTTCATCTTTATACCTATCACGTTCAGCCCGGGACATGCGTCTAAACACCTTCTTTGGTTGATCGGAGGAGGAAGTTGCGCCTCTGGATTGCTGCGCCTGAAATCCACGACCTGAGGAGGTAAAACGCGGCTGCTGCTGATGATGATCATTGCGGGGTGCAGACCGCTGGCCATAGAAGGCAATATGCGAGCTGTCATGTTCCTTAGCGGCAAGCCAGCTGCGCCCACTACACCAAAAAAGGCCTTTAAGGGCGTTTCAAAACGCCCTATATATGAGTCTATCGGGGCGTTTTTAATATAGGGGCGTTTCCGTAGAACGCCCTTTCTGTCGACGTTGTAATAGGCAAAAACGTCCTAACACAACTTTGATGAGGCGTTAGAAACGCCCTAACACAACTCGGATGAGGCGTTTGGAACGTCCTAACAACTCAGATGGGGCGTTTGAAAACGCCCTTAATAGGAGGTATTGATGCAGGTTCAAACGCCCTTATTGAGTCCGAATGGGGCGGTTTAAAATGTCATAACATGTGCAAAATGTAACGGTCAACAGGACCCTATCAGGGCGTTTCAAAACGCCTCATCAGGAATTTTGAATAAAAAAAAATTACTGCCTATGTATCTATAATAGCACAATATCAGCTTTCTATACATCATTAAACACTTTTAGACTACAATAACCACACCTTAAAAGGTTCAATTAAACAAAACAATAAATAACACACTAGAATACCAAGTAAAATTTGAACGTTACTTAGAAAAATCACATGTAAAGAATAAATGAAAGATTTAATACAATTTGATGTAACAAAGATTCATCATTAATAGCCGAAGTCACCTCGCTTATGAAATAGTTGCGAATTCCGATGGAGTTGGTTTACTAGCACTTGCTCCGTCATCAGTACCTGGAATAGGGAGAGAAGGGTTTTGATAAAAAGTATTTAACAATGAGACTTATGTTACACAATTAAACTACTTCATTCTTCTTTAAAGTTGGTGGGTTATGGTGGAAATGAAATGATCATATCAGGATGTAAACTAAAGTCAAAACTCCAACAGATAGGATGCAGAGCATTTAGCAAGCTGGTGACCAAATAGGACTCAAGACTTTTACATATAGCAAACAAAGTGCAGGCAGACTTTAATTAAGTACATTTGACAAGGAGGTTGTGCACAATTTATCAAGCAGTGGGATATTATGGACCTGATCTACTAAGGCAGACCGAAACGGAGCATAAAAAAGCTTCAATCAAAGCATACGAGGGCTCACATTCAAGTCTACACTGACATACACAGTCTAATACAACATGACAGACCAACAGAGTCTAAAACATGTTGCAAACAACAACTTAAACCAACTAAACAGACTGCATATAAACAGGACATTACGAAACATGAAGGGCTCATGTTAAGGCTCATTTAAGCCTCCGAAAAAGCACACTAAGGCAAGTTCTCTTAAGAACATTATCAAGGTTCTCATGGCAAGAGTATAAGCACACTTTAACATGAAACGCGCGACTTTAAAGAAGAATGAAGACGCATAACTATATTTACAATGTCCAAATGGATAGCTACTATTTGTCCTACTTCATAGGTTATGTAGAGTGACACAAAAAGGTTTCACACATTCACACCTATTTTGTGGAGGGGGAAGGGAATGGTGTGGAACAAATTGGTGGAGGTTAGGTTGATTGAAAGTTTATGCTCATATAACTCCCAGAAGTCAAGTGCTTCTTCATTGTGTGGTTAGCAAAAAGAAACAAAAACAGTCATTTAAATACCTTAGATTCACGTCTTGCACTTCTGTTTCTAGGTTATTAATCTATCGCTTTTGTTTCTCAATTGCTTCTTCTATGGGGCACAAGTGTCCAAGAAATTCAACCACCATCTGAAATGAAAAGAATTAAATCAACCACCGTTTGAAGCACATATGGACCACCATTTGATATACCACAATCTGGACCGCAAAATGAAAAGAATTAAATCAACCACCATTTGAAGCATTCTAATATGTCATGCAAATCATAAGACTATCCACAAATATAAACTTTGAGAGTAATGTATGGAATCTGAATAACATTAAGAATCACATAATTTAATAAGGAGTGCCTAAATTGCACACAATGATGTAAACCAATTTAAAGAAAACCTATTCCAGAAACCATAGAATTTCAAGCATTTAGAAAGAAATAGCAGTCATACTTGAAACATTACACGACGAACAAGTTTCAAATTAGATACAATTCTTACCCAATATCGTATTAAGCAAGAGTTTCTTGATAGGTCCTGCTTTAATCTGAATCACTGTTATGCAGCACCACTTACCTCCATTATCAAGATAGAGCTAAGGAAACAATTAATAAAGTATATAAAAAAAGAGTACAATAAAATACATTCACTTGTTATTAAAATCACTTCTATTTTGAACAGATTATCCAACTGAACTCATGTATTTTTGTAGTTAATGCAACTAGCATTACATTCATTTTTGCAGTAGTTAGTCTTCAGAAGGAGAAGATACTGTCAGATAGCCAAACCAACATTTACATTCGTTGAACACATCGACCAATATTCCATAATTAAGTGAAAAGTTAAAATTTAAACACCACAAGACTCGGTTTCTAGCCACTATATGCATTCCCTAAGAAGACCTCAACATCCCAGCTAGTTAACGCTGAAATATAAGCCATAATCAGTATATGTCACCAAGCGTCCAGGCCTGGTTTTATTCAACCACTGAAGAAATCACTCAGCCACCTCTGCTGCAACTTTAGGCCCGTTGAGAGAAAATGGTCGATGATCTTTGCCCTACCCGACGCCCTGTTCTGCAAATGATTCACACCTTCCACTCGATAAGCAAAATCTGACTCTTTCAAGAAGGATTTTGGCTTTCTCGATGTCGATCCATTTCTCTCTGACCAAATGCTTCTCATTTCAAGTCTAAAAGTTTAAGAACAACAGAATACTTCACTTGCTAAACAAAAAATAATAACCTGAAACAAGTTCTGATAGACCAAATATTCTTTCATATATGTGCACCAATCTTCATGGTTATGTTCCAATCAAAGTATTTACTACAGTTAAATGAGACAAATAGATTATACTTCTTTCGTTTAATAAGCCAACATTCAGAAAGAAGAAAGAGAGAATAAATAACTGATCTAGCACTTGCATCATATCACCGGTCTAGCACTTGCATCATACAGTTTCATTCTTGCAACATCACTTTATCCATGTTTCAACTTTCATCCGATCACTATCATTTCTATAAGAACGAAAAACCCGCTCTAATTTAAGTAACAAACAACAATACTCCAAGGTAATGTCCAATCAGTATTCCCTAAAGAGATTGGTGTGAGATCTTAGAGACATAATTAATAAGGTCTTAAATATCATACAAAACATAGGCATCACATGTAACTACGACACAACAATTCTCATGGAAAGAAGAACATTTAGACCAAGATTCATCACTCAAGAAAGAGAGTTCAAGGCAAAGGTAATACATTTTATTCCTTATGTTGGATGATTCAAGGCCCATGCCTGCTTGAGTCTGTCACTGCTCAACCAAATCGAACTATTTTTCTCTGCCAACAAAGGAAAGTATATGTCAAACTAGCCTTTGCACCCAGCCTATATAAGATTTGCTGGCACAAATCAATTGCTTCAACACACACACACACACATGCAAAAAAAAAAAAAAAAAACAGAAAACAAAAAGCAAAAAACAAAAAAATTATGCACATTGACATGTACTCCAATCTTCAATCTTGACTACACCGCTACTCCCCCATATTAGCTCACCTACTCAAACTTTTTAGCATCAGCAGAAAGAATTGAGCACAAATGATCAAGGATTTTGTCTTCAAACCAAATAAAATCAAGATTTTTTGAATTTAGAATAAATAAAAGAAATCATAAAAAATACGAACAAATAAAAGCACAATTTTAGAAATTTAGAAGAAAAAAAGGGGATTAGGGGATTAGCTTTGCTTAGATATGGGTTATAAGAATTAAACCACATAGGAGCAATGAAAAAGAGTAAAGGTTTCAAAGAGCATACCTCCATGATTGTTGATTATTCTCCTCAATTGTACAGAGGCAAGAAAAAATGAGGAAAAGTGGACAATGCATAAATCAAAATCAAATTTTATCCCACCTTATAAATCAGAAGAAAACATGGAAATCTTCACCTAAACCTGCAAAAAAAATGAAGAATTACATGGAAAAAAATCATAGTGAAAAATAAACCAAAGATCCAATTTTGAAATCTTACACTTGATATCTAAATGATGTCGAGAATGTTACTAAGGAAAACAGTGTAGATATGATTAAAAAAGGAAATCGATCAATAGCGCACTTCCATTTACGGTGTGCCAGCAGATCTTGATTTGGTAAAGTCCAAGAACATAAACAGAGCAGTTTATAAACGGAGGAGACAAATTAGACATGGAAATCGATCCAGATGACAAACTTAGGAGGAAAGAAGTGTTACCGGAAAGCAGATGAAGAACGGCAGAAACGGATGAAGAATGGCGGAGGATGGAACAGATATACCCTACTGATTCTCTTGACCGATAAAAGGATTGGGGAAAAATAACGCGGGATATTGTCCCCGCTTTTCTTTTGTAAGCGAAAAAAAATTGGAAAACAAAAAAATAAAGGCTATATGCCGCTTCTGAACGCCTTTACAGCTATAAGGAATTTAAAAAAATAAAAAAAAATAATAATGTATTTACTGTAGCAAAGTGTACAAATCGAGTGAACGCCCCATTAAAGGCCTGAAAGGGCGTTTGGGACAAAATGTCCTAAATATAGTGTCTTAATATCCATATTTTGTAGTAGTGGCCGCTGATCAAGATTTTGAAGATGGCCGACAAGCTCATCATACGTAGGCTTGTGCATCAACATGGTAGTCGTAAACGTTTCGTATTGGGGTCCTAGGATAGTAAGAAGAAAGTATACCTTCTCGTTGTCGGTGATGGGTTTACCAATGGCAGCCAAGCTATCACATAAACCTTTAAAATAGTTGATATGATCAGTAATCGATTTTGAATCATCATTTCGCATATAGGTTACCTGCTGTTTGAGATTAAATTCACGCTCTTGAGAGTCCTGAGCGTATGCTCGTTTAAGAGCATCCCACACGGCCTTCGCTGTGTCCAAGCCGAGTACGATGCCGAGAGATTCTTCAGTCAGAGAACCGATTATCCAAGCCCTGAGGAGTCTGTCCGCTTTTTTCCATGAGAGATAGTCTGGGTTGATGTCTTGAGTTGAAGCCTGCGTTTCTGCATCTTTGTCCGATGCTGTTTGCTTCGTGCGTGGGGGTGAAGGGTCCTTGCCAGTAAGGTGACCTAATACATCTTGACTGTCGGCGAATGCAATAGCCTGTTCTCGCCAGAGAGGATAATTTTTTGATGATAGTTTGAGGGAGATGATGCTATTTACGTTAATGGAAGTGAGGGGTTGAGCCGCCATATTGAATTATGTGGTGAACAGACACCAATTGGCTTTGATACCATGAAGAAAAACTGAATATATGAATTGAGAATTCTTTATTATTCGATCTTGCTTTTTTGACAAAGACAATTACATGGATATTTATAGGGGAATACTACTAGAAGCCCTAAAATCCTAAAATACCATATACGCCCTTTTTGTAAAAATAAATAATTAAAACAAGCATATTCAACTAGTCTTATCGCTCTATCAGAGACCGAGTCACCATCCAACTCTTAACCATTAATGATATGATCAAAGCCTTCCTTATCTCTCCAATCAATCACCTTATTACTCCTTTGATCATGATTTCCGCTTGACTGAATATTATGATTGACGTGATTGTATGATTCACGTATTTATGGTGCATGGGCTGTTAATATGGTCGGTTTCCCCTGAACTCATTAATTGTTTCATCTTAGGGGAAATTAGGTAGCTGGGGAGAACTTTCGTTGAATATTGGCTTGGTTTCGCTTTGAGTGTTCTCTTTTTTGTTTCTTTTTCCTGACTTGTGGCAGAAAAATGGTGATTGTTTTATGTAGTAAATAGCATAACTATAGCTTGTGTTTGTGGGGGCAAAGATATCAACACCAATATTTTGTGTAATGTGAGAGTACATCTAATATGATTCAATCTTAATTTTTAATTTTTTTTTGGGTTTTTTTTTTTTCCCCTAACGGGGTCGAACCCTGGTCTCCATGACAAGTTATAGTCTAGCTCACCACTACACCGATGCACCTTGTGCAATATGATTCAATCTTGCAGCATCTATTGGAATACAAAGACAAGCCAGATCTTGGACGAGAATATAAAGAAATGGGATTGGAAGATCTGGTACTGTGCTTACACTTGGAAAAACAGTTATACATACACAGACACACACACACACACACACACACACACACACACACACACACACATATATATATATATATATATATATATATATATATATATATATATATATATATATATATATATATATATATATATATATTCATCGCTTGTAAATCCGTAAATATTTTTCTTTTAGAGGACAGAGGTTACTTCCATCTGGCAAACGGAGGCTAAATTACAATTTTGGCCCTCTAACTTGACACGTTTTTTTATTTTGGTCTTGATTATTCTCTGGCGATAATTTTAGTCCCATAAGTGGTCTTTTATTATAAAAAATAGTCCTGAACGCCGGAAAACGCTGACTGGACAACATTTCCGCCAAAACAATGCCACGTCATCCGAAATTGACATGTCAGCCTTCCACATCAACACACTTTCCATGTCAGCGGTTTTTTTTTTAAAGAAATAAAATGTTGCTTCTAAAAAGATTCAAACCAACAACCTAAGACTAAATATTCTAACACTTGGCCATCTGAGCTACAACAATACTTGTTATATATTACCTAAATACACATTCAATATAAAAATATTATAGAGAATTTAATGATAGTATGATACAGATAGTTTTATTTTTTTTGTAAAGTATAGAAGTATTTGTTATACGTGGTGATACGTTTATTGAATGTTTATTTTAAGTAATATGGGAGGTTTTAAATTTTTTATTGTTTTTTTTATGTATAATATATATAGTGTAAAATGCATTCGACTTAGTATATGCTTTTTATTCCCTTAAATTTGTTTATTAAGGTGGTTATGCTCAAATTTCTGAATAATATTACTGTTACAACCACGCTAACATATGTTATGTGACATGTCAGCATCTCGTAATTTAATGAACCATTCTTACGCACCGAATCATGCAATGTTATGTGACAATGGTACTATATACTTTTGAAGAAATGTAATATCATTCGATGTTTTAGTGTTACATCATATTACAGTTAATTGTTGTTTCAGACTGATCGTAATAGTATCGTTAGCTATAATCAGAGAAATTAATTTCCTTTTGTCAAAGACTTGCTTTTGTTTCCTTAGAATAATTAAAATTAATACATTCATTTTAACGTTTCATTTGTTAATTTAATTAATTATTCAGTTTAGTGACTATGAAAAAGAGTTGGAAGAAATGAAGAACACGACATGACAAAAATATGTTGCATATTTACGAAAAAAACATAATAAAAAAAGAACAATAAAAAATTAAGAACCTCCCATATTATTTAAAATAAACATTCAATAAATATATCACAACGTGTAACACATATCTATTCTTTATAAGAAAATAAAACTGTGTGTATCATTAGATTTTCTATAATATTTTTATACTGAATGTGTCCTTAATTAATATGTTGTTTCTTAAACAACAAATATTGTTGTAGCTTAGATGGTCAAGGCTAATGATTTTCAGCCTTAGGTTGTCGGTTCGAATCCCTTTAGAAGAAACATTTTATTTCTTTGCAAGAAAACGCTGACGTGGCAAAAAAAAGACCAATTACATGACTAAAATTGTCGCCGGAAAAAAACCCGGACCAAATCGAAAAACCTGTCCAGTTACAGGACTAAATTTGGAATTTAGCCGGCAAACGGATGAACTGAGGTGGCATAAACCTACTCCAGTTGATGAAGCAAGAGCTGGTAAATATGATTCACATGAACTTAAACACACATGCTTTCTGATTTCTTCATTCCTTTCTTAATGTTATAATGTCCCACCTCGCATTATGTCTTAACAATAATCACTTGGCATTTTAAGGTTTGCACATCGTTGAGCAGTCACTTTGGAAAGCTGTACCTCATTATTCTACGTCATCTCAGCAATGCACTGAAGAAGGTGTGTGTATTATTTTTTTCATTGCAATAATCACTTGAATATTGTTTTTTTATCTTTAAGAAAAAAATCTTAACGTTTACATGAATATTGTTTTTTTATAGCAGAAGAGTTGTCGTTTCAAGGCCATGAAGACGATTTCAGGCTGTTACAGAGCCTTTTGGATGAGGTTCTTCATAGAGAAGTCGGTTCTAAATTCATGGTGAATGTCGAAAGGACACGAGCCCTTGCTCAGGTGTTCTCTTACTTCCTTTTTATTTATATTATTCGTCTCAGTTTCAGAATATCAATGAACATGTGTATTGTTTTAGCATAATTGGAAGTCGTTTACCTTGTCACTTCAATTGTAAGAGTTTCATTTCTGACTTTAATGTTTGCCACTTTTTTTTTGCAGGATTGTGCCTGTTTTGTCTCTACATGCTCACTGAGAATTCACAGTTGATAAGCTTGTGTTTTTCACGGCTTTCTCGCAGAAGAGATGCCATAGGTTAGCCTTAAGAATTCTCTAATTGATACATTTACAGTGGATTACAAAGGTATAAATAGAAAACTAAAGGCAGCTGACAGCTGGCCATAAATGCCACTGCTAGACAAACTTAACGACCTAATTAACCCTGTAGTAATTAGCTGGCATTGTGATGCAATGATAGAATCAAAAGCAGCCCGTAAAAGCAAATGTAATCCTGCAGCTGCTGCGAGGAACCTCCAATTATACGAGGTTGATTTTATAATGATGTTGATATTATCGTACAATTTTGTGGGATTAGCCTTGATATGAGCTCACATTTTTTTAATAATGTTCCAACCAGAGTTTGATCTTAACATGGTATCGGAGCCAGAGGTCATGAGATCAAACCCTGGTTGAAACATTATTAAAAAAATTGTGCAAGTGTTGGGAGAGATTGCCCACACTTGAGGAGGGTGCTGGGTAGATTGCCCACACTCTTGAAAAAAAAAAATTGTGCAAGTGTTAGACAGATTGCTAACACTTGAGAGGGGGGGAGGGGGTGTTGGGACAGATTGCCCACACTCTTAAATGATGAGAAATATAGTTGCGCCTTTACTAACATCAATTGGTTGTAGTAGAATGATAAGCGCTTGATCCTGATATGCTATTAAAGCCAGAGGTCATGAGATCGAACCATGTTGGGAACAATATTTTCCCCCATTTATATTGTCAAGTGTTGGGCTGGCCTAGTTGGTCTTTGAGAGCCTAGGTGGCTCAGGCTTGTTATGTGTCTAGTTGGCATAGCCTTGATATGAGCTCACACTTGATGGGGCGTGTTAAAGATAAGGAAATAAAGTAGCACCTTTATTATCACCAATTGGTTTTAGTACAACGGTAAGCGCTTGATCTTTAACACATTATTGATTAGATAAAAGTCTATCGCATCTGACCGTATGAATGCAATTTGTACACAAACGTAAATCTAATGGTGTATAGAAAAGAGACTCGTCTTACATTTCCTCATGGCCGGCCCTATGCTAAAGCCACCGAGACCCGGGTCTAAAGCCCAACGGTGTCGGGGGACCCAACGGTACATGTTTCGCTAAAAGAAAAAAAAACCGTGTACATTTAATCCGATCCAACCTAATATAATATGTTAATTTTCTTTTTTGATAAAGGCCCAATTTTTTTTACTCCAATCGATAAAGGTCCCAATAAAAAAATTCACTTGGCTCAAAAAAAAAATAGACATACAAACAAGTTTTATTAATTTTTTGTATTTACAGATGTTAAACACGCGATAAGTGTTGGAAAAAATGTAGTACTTAGGATTTGACGGTGAATTAGAAACTCCAAGGCACGTTAATAACGTTGTCTTTAAGAGATGTTTCGTCCCACACGATTTGTCACTAAGGGATCAAATGAAAATCTCTTTCAGGATACAAACAGTGACTTGTTTGAATCAAACCCGAGGACAATCAAAGTTTTTCTGATGATGTTGTCAAACTTATGAATTTTCGTCTGCATACTTATGCCTTTTATAGGTTGCAAGTACCCCATAAACGAATGGAGGTACTCCTTGCATGAAAGGGTAGGGTTGTCACTGTTCACCAGATGAAAGCAAGCAACCCTTACACGAAAGGGTAAGTACATATCAGTTCGAAAATACATATCCCTTCATGAACTGATGCATGCATTGGTTTAGGTTTCGGGGGCGTTGCCCCCGAACACCCACGAGTTGGCGCTGCCCCCTCGACCTCTGCGAAGGGACGCTGCTCCCTCGACCCACCGTTTCGTTGCGATAACATTAATTCGTACAGCAACTCGTATGTAAATGATAACCAAAATATTTATTTATGAAAAAATATCTAACAATAAGTTTGTTTTAAGAAAAAAAAAAGGCCCAATTCGGGGACTTGGTCTTAAGCCTAACAAAAGCGAGGGCCAGCCCTGCATTTCCTGTTTGTATATATAGTTTTTGACCTCTGGTATATATTTCTATAAAGAGTCTGGCAGACAGCTACTTCCGATTAGCCATGGACCAAAGGCAACTCGTCTTCATGGTAAATTATTTTGCTGCTTACTCGAATATTTAAAAATGTGTGTTCATTTTCTGATCTTTTTGTTTAGATTTACACGTGCATGGTTTCTCTGGCAGTGTTGTTCATGGGTCAATTTTGTGATGCTCATTCATGTTCTTCTGGAGCGAAGAAACCGTTTTCTAAAGGAGGAAGGGTAAGCCTTTTTCTGTTACTAAACTGGAACAATTTACATGAAAAATATTTACGGGGTGTGGCTACATTATGTCCAAGCTATTGTATTGCGTTTTTCGGGAGCTGTATGTAAACTTTGGCTCATGATAACAGACTAATAATCACAAGTTTTTTGTGTCTACACAATCACACAAATGTGTTCTACTTTGCGATTTCTATATTAAGACATAAGTATGATGCTGCTGCCTATTTTCGGCTAAATTACAATTTTGGTCCTCTAACTAGACACGTTTTTCGATTTTGGTCCTGATTTTTCTCCGGCAACAATTTTAGTCCTGTAATTGGTCTTTTTTTTGCAAAAATAGTCCTGAACGCCGGAAAGACCACTTACAGGACTAAAATTGGTCTTTTCCGGCGACAATTTGAGTCCTATAAGTGGTCTTTCCGGCGACAATTTTAGTCGTGTGAGTGGTCTTTCCGGCGTTCAGGACTATTTTTGCAAAAAAAGACCACTTACAGGACTAAAATTGACGTCGGAGAAAAACTAGGACCAAAATCGAAAAACGTGTCTAGTTAGAGGATCAAAATTGTAATTTAGCCGCCTATTTTCCACCTTCTTTTCTATTTCTACCAAAGGTGCTTACTTTTTCTATCCTCTGAAAATGCAATTCCTCATCATTTTCCACTTTCCCAGAAAAGAAACATGAAATCTTGTTATGACTTATGTTATCAGGGAGATGAGAAAGGGAACTCAAAAACTGAAGCTAATCTCGAAACTCAGGCGAAAGACGAAGCCCTCTTGATTCAGAGTAAGTATTAACCTACTGTACTTTACCATGTAAAGTTGGTTATGAATTGGTATAAGGCTTTAGGTTCTGCTCTATTGCATCATGTTTTTGTTAGATCAAAATTTGAAAAGGTTTTCCATCTGTCCAAGTCTCTGTTATATTTTGGACAATAAGTCTGTATGCTCTTTTTTGTATGCAGTCTGTTTGTTAATGTCCCACTATGCCTCTTTGTGTTGCCTTGATTATATAAGCTTGCTTTACTTTACTTGGTGCATGTTCGTATATTGCTCTTCCTATGTTTATGTCTATATCTCACATTTTATTGGGTTAAATGCTATGTTGCACAGACACGGACACGGACACGGACACGCCGCACGACACGACACGGACACGGCGATACGGCTAATTCCAAAATTTAATGACACGACACGCCGCCGACACGTTACGATATATATATATATATATATATATATATATATATATATATATATATATATATATATATATTCGTAAACATCTCAAAAAATTGGAGAAAATAAGATATGTATGTATATATATATATATATATATATATATATATATATATATATATATATATATATATATATATATCTTTAAACATCTGAAAAAATTGGAGAAAATAAGATATGTATTACACAAACTCTATAATAGCTAGAATAGATATTCAACTCTATACGGTGCCAAAAGAAATTGTGATTGACCTTCAAAATATTATAAATTGTAAAAATGATTATTTATCAACAAAAAAACATATAAACTTGATCCGGCGTATTATTTATATAATTATAAAAATGAAAATCGGGTATTTTAGTGTTTCCATTGAAAAAACTTAAAATAAAGAAAAAAAATTAAAAAATTCGGTTCAGGAGTGTTGGGGAGTGTCGGTGCCGTGTCGGGGAGTGTCAACGGTGTGTCGCAAGCGTATCGGATATTTAAATTTTTAATAATATTAATTAATCAGCCGACACATGTCGGACACGGTGTCGGAACGTGTCGTGTCGTGTCTTGTGTCGGACACGGCGCACGGCGACCATATTGAAGTGTCGGTGCATCAAACATAGGTAAAATGTGTCCATATTTGACTGAAATGTGTGATTTGGTAGCCTGCCTTCTAGTTAGTCTTGCATCAGTTTGCATCATTTCTTGAGCAACAGTAAAATTCTCGTAAATTTAAAAAGTAATTTCCAGTGGTAAATTTTGTAATGGATTTCTTTGGCTGCGATTAAACCATTGGGGCATGACTTGGATTTCTGTGGCTTTTGAGGCGCTTTTCAGGGTTGCATCAGAGGCTGTGGAGGCGCTTTTTAACGTGTTAATAAATGGCTGTAGAGTCATTTACTGAACGAATCAAATGTGTAGCTTTAGAGTCGCTTAGTGAATGTATTTACTTTGATGATTTTGAGGCGTTTTAAATAGCATCGTTAAGAGTCTATTGAGGCGCTAACTAAAGTTGTTAAAAACAGTTTCAGCTATAGCGACTGGGGAATTAGTGGCGGTTGAAAGAGTCACATCCTTACTGAAACGCCTCCATATGTTACCTTTAAAGGCGTTTTTCTGTGTCAAATCCTATTTTTCTAGTAGTGATATTAATGACATAAATCAATTAAAGATATTTTCCTTATTTTATTGGGATTTGGTTTTCTTTCTCCTCTATCCATTAGATTGGGATTCACATATAGCTTCCCATCACCTATAAATATGAGGTGGGTGACAAACTATTTTGTATCACAATTACAAGTCTTATTTTCTACTAGAAAATTAAGTGAGCTTCTTGAGAGAGAGTTTTGGAAGAAAGAAAAATGCGACCTAGCAGCTAACTTTTTCCAGTAGCAATCCTATGGTGGATTCCGGCGGGTTGTTTGTGTGGATCAACGGTGAGGCCGAACACTTTGGCGGCTTCGTGCAAAAACTACAACCGTAGACAAAGCGACGATCTATTTTATACCATCCAAGGTAGTTCTTTCATCTACTTCTTATATGCTTATTGCTTAAACGAAGTCGATCTTGGTAAAAAAGAAATTAAATTTTAAATTCCACTGCGTTCCCGTGTAGATTTCCTAACATATTATCCTAGTGACAATTCGTTCAAGGTTGAACCCTAGATGAAATATTAAAACAGGGGGAGGGGGGTTCTTGTGAGTTTTAGACTGAGCTTGAGATATTGAATCCCAAGTTGTCTATGTATCTTGTGTATGAGTCATTAATTTTAATTATTCTAATGAAACAAAAACAAGCCTTGACAAAATGGGACAAAAGGATACATTAATTACTCCGATTATATCTAATGATATTGTTACGATCAGTCTAAAACAATAATTAACTGTAACATGATGTAACAGTGAAACATCGAATGATATTACATTTCATCAAAGGTATATAGTACATTTGTCACATAACATTGCATGATTCTGTGTGTCTGAATTAATTGTTCATTAAATTACGAGATGTTTTGTGTTAGAGTGGTTGTAACAGTAATATTATTCAAAAATTAAAGTTAGAGAAATAAACTAACCGGGAAATTAGTATTGGTACTAGTACTCCAATATTTCAATGCTGCAAAACCATATGATATAGCTACCTTTTCGTCCTCCTCTTAACCACCTTATTCAACAAATTTGAGAAAAAATAAGCAAATATTAAGTCACATGCATTATACAATACATATTATACATAAAAAAATAACAATAAATAATTAAGAACCTCTCATATTACATAAAATAAATATTAAATAAATGTATCACCACCTATAACAAATACTATCTATACTTTACAAAAAAAAAATGGATGTATCATTACATTGTCTAGAATATTTTTATACTGAACGCGTCCTTAAGTAAAATATGTTGTGTCTTAAACAAAATATGGTGTTGTATCTCGGATGGCCAAGTTCCTAAATTTTTAGTCGAGGTTGGAGGTTCAAATCTCATTAGAAGCAAAATTTTATTTTCTGTAAAAAAAAAAATGCTCACGTGTAAAGTGTTGATGATGTGTTTGGTGACATGTCAATATCGGATGACATGGTTAATTTTTTTGGCAGAAAAATGGTCCAATCAGCAATTTCCAGCATCGAGGACTATTTTTGCAAAAAAAAAAAAAAAAAGACCACTTACAGAACTAAAATTATCGTCGAAAAATACCAGGACCTAAATCGCAAAGTGTGTCCAGTTACAGGACTAAAATTACAATTTAGCCGCCAATCAAGCAAGTAAGACGAACCACTCCACCCATTCGAGCCAGAGTGACTTCCTTCTCATTGCCAATCCGGTGCAGGCACCCTTTTTAAAGGCTCTTTCCCGAGGATTCTAAAGGATCGTAGGTGATTGCAAACCCTTCGCCTAAGGGATCTTGTGAGTCAATTACCTCGACCCTAACTTTAGTGGATCATTTTGTTTCTTGACACGATTGTCATTGTGATATGTCCACTTTGACCAAAATATGAAGATTATGTTGCATTCACTTCAAGGAATGGACGGACTCCAGTATGATGAGACTCATTATTTTTCATTAACAACTCAGTATTTGTGATATGTCCACTTTGACCAGAATTTGAAGATTATATCGAAATCACTTCAGGGAATGGACGGGCACCAGTATGATGGGACTCATGATTTTTCGTTTAGAACTCACTATTTTTCTCAGTCAGTATACATGAAATTAGAATATCTTTTAAAACCTTTGGCGGGGAAAATATATTTACTGAATACTACATATTTATCAGTTTTCTCACGATAAAAATATATATACATAAAGAAGTCCAAAATTAATGTATTTTAAATAAAAAATATATTTAATTTTTATTATATATTTATTTTAAAATAAATACAATACATTAAAATTAATTAGATGAATGAAGACATATATCTAGTAAATTAAAAAAAATGCTAGGTAGAACAAAAAAGAAAAAGAAAAAAAAAACTCATACAAAAAAATATCACGTCTATTGCTTGGACCGGATGTACTATTACTGGTAGGCCTTTTTTGTGTTAAAAGAAAAGCTCAAGCAGGGACGGAACCAGGAATTTTCTTCCGGGTGGGCTAGAAGCCTAGAATCAAAATTTTCATTACGTTATACTATAGAGCAATTTTTTTAATGTCTACGATTCAAGAGAAAAATCATTTGAGTCCCTTAACGGGAACACCCAAAAGAAATTCATTTTATACAAGCGATAACGGTAACTAACAAAATGCCAACATGGCTATGTACTAACATCATTTCAATTGCATTCATTTCAAACAAATAAATTAATATAAAATCAGTATATGCAAATATTGAAATATATATTCATCTCATCTACACTCTAAGAAGAAAGCTATAGACTTAATTCCACTTCCTAGGTTCGGCGGTTCCACTTATCCTCAAACATCTCTGCAACAACATAAAAAGAATACACCTTTATTAATTATTATTAAACATCAACATCCCACAATCCAAAATCAATCCAACAAAACAACCCATTTATTTTTTTACTTACAAAGGGGAGCTTATCTATACCCAATTGGCAATTGCTGAATTACAGATGATGAGATGAAGATGTCAAGATGAATGGATGATTCAACTCTCAAGATTGTTTTTGTCTTTTTCCCCAATTTACCCAATTCACAAGACCTAATTTGCGGAAGATTGAAGCTGCCAGCATGCCCCTGCGTCCTTGGTTCTTTACTTTTTCCAATCGTTCTGTTTCTTTTTTTGGATTCATTAAGTAGGCGATGGATTTTTGATTTTTTTATTCAATAATGTTGTAATATAATTATATAAAATAGGGGAGAAACTAAATATAAAAATAAAATATAAAAATTGGGTGGGCTGAATGTAAATGGGCTGCATACTAGTAAAAAAAAAAAAAAAAAAATTCTGGGTGGGCTTAGCCCACCCCAGCCACCCTCTAGTTCCGTCCTTGAGCTCAAGTGTGTAAATATGGCCCTAAAGGGTTGGAGCATGAATGTTTTTGGAAATATAAGAGAGGAGGTTGAACGTGTCAAGAAGAAGGTCGAGCAGTTTGACATTTTGGTTGAAACAAGAAATCTTGACGATAAAGAAACAGAGGACAGGGTGATTATTGAGAGAATAGAATTAAGAAATTATTGTTTGTTTTATTCACACTTTGAAAGAATGAAAGTACAAGTGTATATATAGTACAAGGACTATGATACTACAATTAGTACAGAATATATAGTCATTAATACATGATATTCACAATAACTACCTAATATTCACATAATATTCACTAATACCACCCCTCAAGTTGGACGAGGGACGAGACCTAACTTGTCACGCTGATGTTGGAAAGCCGGGCGGTGAAGAGGCTTGGTTAGACAATCAGCCAGTTGATCAGACGCGTTGACATGAGCAATGCGCAGAGAACCACGTTGAACTTGATCACGAATGAAGTGATAATCAATTGCCACATGTTTCATACGGGAATGGAAAACATGATTGGAACAAAACTGTGTAGCGCCAAGATTGTCACAATAAATCACTGGTTGAGCAGACAGAGTAAGACCAAGGTCTTTCAAAAGGAAGGTAAGCCAACTGATTTCGGCCGTAGCAGCAGCAACGGCTCGATATTCCGCTTCAGTGGATGAACGAGCAATGGTGGTTTGCTTTTTCGAGCTCCAGGAGATAGCATTTCGGCCAAGGTAAATCACATGAGCACTTGTAGACGCATAATTGTCTTTATCACCACCCCAATCAGCATCGGTAAACGCATGAAGAGTAAGGGAGGAATGTCGATATAATTGAATACCATAGTTAGTCGTACCAGCAATATAACGAAGCAGACGCTTGACATAACCCCAATGAATATCGGTGGGAGAATGCATAAATTGCGACAGTTTATTGACGGCGAATGCAATGTCAGGGCGAGTAAATGTAAGATATTGAAGACTGCCAACCACCATACGATAAGTTGAAGGATCATCCAAGGGTGTGCCGGCAGTGGACTTTAAATCAGAAATGTCCACTGGTAAAGGCGTGGCTACAGAATTCGCATGTTGCAGATTAAGCTTGGTGAGTAATTCAGTCATGTAGCGCTGTTGAGAGAGAATAATGCCAGTGGAATTGCGAATGATTTCAATGCCAAGAAAGTACGCAAGTTTGCCAAGATTCTTGAGGGTGAATTTGGCTCCCAGAGTTTTAATAAATTTTTCCAACGCAACCGAATCATTTCCTGTAACAATCAGATCATCGACATAGACAAGAACATAAAGTAACACATTCCCAGAATTAAAAATAAACAAGGACGTATCAGCATGAGAATTTCTGAAGTGGGACGCCAATAAGAAGCGTTTAAGTTCCTCATACCAGGCCCTGGGGTCCTGTTTTAAACCATAAAGCGCCTTGCGAAGCCTGCAAATATGATTAGGACGTGTAGAATCAACAAAACCTGCCGGCTGGGCCAAGTAAACAGCTTCCTGTAGGTGACCCTGCAAGAACGCATTATTAATATCCAGCTGTCTGAGAGACCACCCCTGCGTTAAAGCCAGTGTAAGAACAACTCGAATAGTGGGGGGCTTAACAACAGGACTGAATGTCTCGGAATAATCGATGCCAGGGCGTTGAGTAAAGCCCTTAGCCACGAGGCGAGCCTTGTGGCGATCAATAGAACCATCAGGATGTCGTTTCAACCGAAAAATCCATTTTGAGCCAATGATATTAAGAGACGGGTCATAGGGCACAAGATCCCATGTGTGATTACGGACCAAAGCATCATATTCCTCCTGCATCGCGTTTCTCCATTGGGGAATTTTTAGAGCCTGGGTGATGGAGGTGGGTTCGGTATCATGGGCCGGGGAGAGCGGGATATGAGTATGAAGATTGAGTTTTTGAATTGGGCGATAGATATTATTCTGAGAGCGGGTACGCATAGAATGAGTTGGGGGCGGTGGGGGGGAGGGGGTGGGGGAGAGGAGGAGGACGAGTTTGGGCTGGGGGGGTCTTCGGCCAAAGGAGGAGGAGGAGAAGCAGAGGGTGTGGGAGGTGGTGTGGGAAGCCAGTCAGATATGTATGGAGTAGGAGAAACAGTAGGAGTGGGAGGGGACACGTAGGGAAACACGGTCTCAACGAATTTAACATGGCGGGAAACATATATGCGGGAGGTACCTGGGCCATAGCAGAAATAGGCGTGTTGAGTGAGAGAGTAACCAAGGAATATACAAGGTTTGGACCGAGGTTCAAGTTTATGAGAGGTGTATGGACGAAGCCATGGATAGCACAGGCAGCCAAAGACACGAAGCTTTTGATAGTTTGGGGGTTTTTGGAATATGAGTTCATATGGCGATTTCAGATTAAGAACAGGTGTAATCATTCGATTAATGAGGTAGACAGCGGTAGCAAAGGCATATGGCCAGAACGTGGTGGGGAGAGAGGCATGAGAGAGGAGGGCGAGACCAGTTTCAACAATATGCATATGCCGACGCTCAGAGAGGCCATTATGTTCGGGAGTATGCGGGGGAGTAGTAAAAAGAGAGATGCCGTTAGTGGAGAGGTAATCACGAAGGCCAATAAATTCTCCACCATTATCCGAATACAACACCTTAATTGACTGATTAAAGAATTTCTCCACAATAGCACGAAAGCGAATAAATGTGGGGGCAACATCGGATTTACGAGTGAGGGGGTAAAACCAAATATAGCGTGGTAAATGATCAACCAGAATTAAGTAATACTTAAAACCATCAGAGGATAAAACAGGAGATGTCCACAAATCCGTAAACAAATATTCAAGGGGCCGGGAAGAAGATAAAGTAGATAAATGAAAGGGGAGTTTATGACTCTTATTTTCCAAACAAGCAGAACAGTGCGACAAAGATGAGACAGTAGTCTCTAAATTAAACATACTAAGAATTTTATTAAAAATTTGAGAAGCTGGATGGCCCAAACGTTGGTGCCAGATGCTGGACGGTGCTTTGGTGGATGCAAAGGCAAGCAGGGGTTGATTGGGCCACTCATAGTGACCATTCCTAACTGGACCACGGAGAAGTGGTTGATTCGTCTGTAGGTCCTTCACAAGAAATTCAGTGGGTAAAAATTCAACAGATAAATTATGAGAGCGACATAACTGAGAGATGGACAATAAATTTTTAGACATTGCAGGAACACAAAGCACATTACGTAAATGAAAAGATTTGGAGGCAGATAAAGGAAGAGAGGTAGAACCAGTATGCGTGATATTAAGCCCCTTACCATCACCAACCATTATGTCATCAGAACCTAGATAAGGAGTGTGGAGCGAGAGATTCTGGAGATCATTTGTAACATGATGAGTGGCGCCACTATCAAGAAGCCATGGCTGAGTATCAGAGGAAGTAGGTGCAGGCTGAGCCGCAAGATGAGCTTGGTGCCGAGTGGGGAAGGGTGGACGGTTTCCTTGAGAAGCACTAGCTTGGAGCTGTTGAATTTGGACAAAACTTAGCTGAGTGTCCTTGAGTGTAGCAGTATTGACACTTACCGAGGTAGGGGCATTTGGGAGAGTAGTTTGGGGAGTAGTTGCCGGTTTGAGCATTGGGGCGAAAGGGAGGTTGAGCGGGTTGGGGCTGGGAGTAGTTGCGCCAGTTTTGCTGAGAGGGCTGTGGAGGGGCTGAGTTACGCCAATTAGAAGAGTTCGGGGTAGGCAGAAGGCCAGACCGAGAGGTAGGTGGACGGTAGGCAGCGGGGTGAGCTGATGCTGGGGTGAAATTGGCCGGCGTGGAGGAGTGTGTTTTAGAGACCTTAAAGTTCAACAGTTTCTCATGCAATTCTTCGAAAGAAATAAGAGTGTCACGTGCTTGCACTGCTCGAGCAATATCCTGATACTCATCACCAACGTTTTCCAAAATTAAATCAATTAAATCCTCATCATCCATGGGTTTATCAAGCAGAGATAATTCGTCAGCCTTGTTCTTAACCGCATACATAAATTCAGAGATAGATTGTGACCCACGTGTCATTGATTTTAGGGTATCTTTAACAGTTCGAATACGACCCCTAGATGCCTTAGCATAAGTATTTTTCAAAATTTCCCATGCTTCACGAGATGTAGTAGCTTTATGAAGGAAAGAGACTACCTGAGGAGTGCACGCAGCAATGATGGTATGAAGGAGAAGACTGTCCTGACGTTTCCACGTTGTGTAGTCGGGATTCACCTTAGTGATGCCGTCGGCCTGCACTATTTTTGGTGGGGGAGTTTTGGTGCCATCAACATAACCAATTAAATCGTAGCCAACAAGAAGAGGTTCCATTTGCAAGATCCAAATACCATAATTCGTAGAGTCGAGTTTGATCGGAGTTTGTGTGGCAGAGTTGAAGGTGATGGGGGAGGAGTCTGCCATTGGAGAGGAGCTTGGAGAGGGACGAAGAATCAAGCAGGAAGAAGGAGAGAGGATCGAATAGAAGAGAGGCGGCCTAGGGTTTGAAAAAAAAATGGAGAAGTGGCGATGCAAGAGTTTACTGAGGCTCTGATACCATATTGAGAGAATAGAATTAAGAAATTATGGTTTGTTTTATTCACACTTTGAAAGAATGATATTACAAGTGTATATATAGTACAAGGACTATGATACTACAATTAGTACAGAATATATAGTCATTAATACATGATATTCACAATAACTACCTAATATTCACATAATATTCACTAATAGTGATGGCCATTAATGAACTTTACGAAAAGGACAGGGTGTTAGAATGAATTCTTAAGCAAAAATCAAGGGACAAATGGGTTAAACGGGGGATGAAAATACAAGCTACTTCCATAATCATGACAAAGGAAGGCGGAACAGAAGCAACTTAGCAGGTATGGTTTTTGATGGACCATGGTGTGAGGACCCGGATATAATAAAAGATGAGGCTGCCAAACACTTCCAAAAAGTTTTCCATGAGTCACACAAGTACAGACCGATCATGTCTTCACGTAATTTCAAGGTTCTGAGCACTGATATGAAAGAGGCCTTAGAGTCGCCTATTCTTGATGAAGAGGTTAGAAAGGCTGTTTGGAACTGTGGGAGTAACAAGGCCCCGGGACCGGACAGTTTCTCGATTAAATTTTACAAGTCAAACTGGGAGCTGGTCAAGGAGGATGTGATGAAATGTATACATGAGTTCGACATCAACAGACGACTAGGAAATGGCTGCAACTCGTCATTTATAGCCCTTATTCCTAAAAAGAGATGTCCTACTTTGTTCACGGATTATCGTCCAATTAGTTTGATTGGATCCATTTACAAAATCATCTCCAAGGTACGTGCGGAAAGACTCAAGATTGTTCTTCACGGGCTCATTGGAGATGCACAATCAGCTTATATCAAGGGAAGGCAAATTCTTGATGGATTTTTGATAGCAAATAAGGTGATAGACCTCGTCAAGAAGAGAAAACAGAAAGCCTTTGTCTTTAAAGTGGATTTTGAGAAAGCTTTTGACTCGGTGAACTGGAACTTTTTGGATAACATAATGGAGCGTATGAATTTTGGTTTCAAGTGGAGGAATTGGATAAAAGGGTGTTTGATTTCAACTAGGATTTCTGTGCTCGTGAATGGTAGTCCTACTCGGGAATTTCCTATGTAGCGGGGCATTAGGCAGGGAGATCCTCTATCTCCATTCCTCTTTTTGTTAGTTGCTAAAGCGCTAAATGTTCTTCTAAACACTGCTGTCGAGAAGAATCTATTGAAAGGTATCAAGGTGGGTGGCGAAAATATATCTCTTACGCATCTTCAATTTGCAGATGATGCAATTTTCTTTGGGGAGTGGAGCTTAAAAATTCTTCAGAATTTAAAAAGAATTTTAAAGATTTTTGCAGCAATCTCATGTCTTAAAATAAATATGGAAAAAGCACGATTTTTGGCTTTAATGTTTTGGATAGTGATCTTGTAAATGGTTCTGAATTATTGAATTACAGCTTTGGAAAAATCCCATTCACTTACCTTGGGCTACCAGTAGGTAAGAATATGAATAAAGTCTCAGCTTGGCAGCCGGTTGTGGACCATGTTAAGGAAAAACTGGCGGGTTGGATCAAGACTTCTATCGATCGGGGGAAGACTGGTTTTGATTAAGGCGGTCCTTGGGAGCTTGCCATTGTATTACTTCACTATTTTTCATGCACCTGTTGCCGTGATACGTACCTTAGAAATGTTGAGAGCTTGTTTATTTTGGGGCGGGGATGGGAATGAGAGAAAACTTGCTATGGTTTCATGGTCTTTAGTTTTAAAGCACAAGTCTCGGGGGGGTCTTGGGGTTGGGGGGCTTAAGATTCAAAATGAGTCTCTTTTAAGAAAATGGTGGTGGCGGTTTGTTTCCAAAGAAAATGCGTTATGGCGACGAGTTGTTAGGGGGTTGTATGGGGAAGAGGGCGGCTTTGGGTCAAGGGAGCTTGTAGATTGGAAAGGTAGGGTGTGGAAAGAAATAATTAGTAATGCTAACACTTTTGAATCTAAAGGTGTTAATATACTTCATTCTTTAAATTGGAAGCTAGGCAATGATAACTTGATCAAATTTTGGGAAGATGTTTGGGTTGGGGATAGATCTCTTGCTATTTCTTTTCCTAGATTGTATAGTCTTGCTGTCGATAAATCTTGTTTGGTTAGTAGTAGAGGTTCTTATAGAGGGGAAGCTTGGAGTTGGATGTGGGATTGGCGGATGGAGCTGAGGGGATGGGAGTATGGGGAGTTTGTGGATCTTCTAGATATGCTTTCATCTTGTGATCTTAATGCATATATTGTCAATGCCCCTGTATGGAAGCTTACCACGAATGGAACTTTTTCGGTTTCTGCTCTCAAAGGGATGCTAATAAACACAATGGAAAACTCTTCCACGATGAGTGTTGTTATACCAACTAGATGGAATAGTTGGGTTCCGTCTAAAGTTAACATTAATTGTTGGAGGGCAAACCTTGACAGGCTTCCTACACGGAAAAATCTAGCTTTGCGGAACATTCAAGTTGCGGATGTCACTTGTCCTTTTTGCACGACGGTTGATGAGGACTCTCCACACCTCTTTATTCATTGCCTTTTCGCACAAATCACATCAAGCAAGACTTTTTTCTGAATTTTGAGTTGTTACAGAAGAAATATGGAAAACACCACCTTCTTCGTGTACATGTTGTTTACTGCTGTGTTGGTTACTAGCCTTTTCCCTGTGGGTAAAAGTGAGCTAGACATGACAGTAATCAAACAAATTTGCGATCTGGAAGAGATTGACACCACCCAATATGATGAAGAGGTAGCCACAATATATCCTCAAGACTTATCATATATGTTAAAAGTGTTACTCACGGAAACCCCATTAATGGCCCTTGACGGTGAAGATTGTTCCAAAGATGTCAAAAGTATTGAATTTACGGTGAGCGGTAAGGCCACCTGCACTGGTGTAAGCTCAGATGACTGCAAGACTTGTCTTCAGGAAGCTAACAATTTCCTCAAGACTTGCAATACCCTTGCAGTAAGTGGATTCTCAAATCACGGTTCGTGTTTGATGTTATTCGTTGCATTCTACTAAGCTTCTCTGTCAAAACTGTTAAATGCATGTCAAAACTGTGTAATGTGTGTGTAGGCGGGATCATTACCACAATTAATCTGCCACTGGATCGAGGTTAACCTTGCATATTGGTATTATGCAACATTTTCGCCTCTTACAGTCGTTGCTTTTTAAGTTTCTTTCCGTTTTGTTTTGTTTTGTATTTTGTGCATGCACATTTTTCTTGGTTCTCATTAGGATGTGCAATGACCTGTACCACTAGACCGGATCTGATTCTCGTGTGCATGCACTTTCTTTGCTTTATTATTTGTGTTAAGTCTTTCTCGTTTTTGTTTTAGTGTTTGCAACAGAGGGAGCTGAGGTTTCCTCTTTTGTATTGTCATGTTTAAGTTGAATAAAGTCCAATATATATGGTTCTTAATCTTTCCCCGTATTGACGGGTCTAATAGCTTGGCCTCCAAGTAGTCACAATAGCTAGGGTTTTTGCATTTAGTATTTTATGTTTCCGTTTCTACCCTTATTGTATTCTTATATAAACAACCGTTGTACACAATCATAAATCAATGGAAAACACTGTTATTACTTTCAATATGGTATCAGAGCCGTTCGAACTCGTTTCTCGTGTCGTTCTCTCAATCACATAAACCCTAATCCCTCCCTCCCAACTCGGCAGCAGCCTTTTCTTCTCTCCACCGGAAGCTATGTCCGGCACTCCTTCTTCTACGCCGACATCAACTGCGGCATCACCTTCTTCATCCACTATCTCTTCTTATCCCACCTTTAATCCATCTTCTATGATCCACATCATGAAATTAACACGTCACAACTACCCTCTTTGGCGTGCCCAACTTCTCCCCTATCTCCGAGGCCAAGGTGTGCTCGGTTATGTCGATGGCACCATCAAGCCGCCATCTTCTACCATTGTTAGCGAAGGAATTACCTCTTTAAATCCAGAGTATGAGCATTGGCTGAAACAAGACAGCCTTATTTTAAGCACGATAACGTCTTCTTTGTCCGATGATGTCCTTTCTCAGGTGTATCATGCAACCACATCGGCTGAGATATGGAGATCGCTGCAGACCAGTTTTTCTTTGCAATCCAGGGCCCAACTGGTTAATCACCGTACAAAGCTCGCGTCTACCCGCAAAGGATCGCTCTCTGCTTCTGATTATTTCATGACCATGAAGCGTCTTGCTGATGATCTCCGTATGGCTGGACATCCGATCAATGACGATGATTTGATCGCATATATTCTTGCAGGTCTGGACCGTGATTTTGATTCCCTTGTTACTATCCTCTCCACACAAGCTGGTGTTACTCTCGATGAGGTTTACTCGGCCCTCCTCACTACCGAAGCTCGTATTAATCACCTGCAACCCCCACCTGTTTCAGCCCCTCTTCCAGCTGCTGTTGAATTGTCTTCTCCGGCCGCCCATCTTGCAGCATCATCAAATCAGCCGGCCACTTACAGAAATCATGGCCAATCCGGTTATCAGCAGCCCCCGGGCACTTTTCAACCTGCATCTTCCGGCACTCAGCATAATCGGGGCCGGGGGCGTGGTTCTAACAAAAGTCGTGTACGGGGACCTCCTCCTCCCGGTGCTCCTCAATGTCAATTATGTGAAAGATATGGTCACACGGTCCGTGAATGTTGGTATCGATTTGATACGAATTTTGCACCCGGTAATCCACCTCCCCGCCCTCCTCGCCCTCAAAATCCGCAAGCTTACGCCATGATGCCGCACGCCCCACCTTACTCTTCCGACTGGATTGCCGACACCGGTGCAACTCACCACACCACCAACAATGCACACAATTTAAATCTATCTGCTGATGCCTATGATGGACCCGAAAAGCTCCGAATTGGTGATGGTACATGTTTGGATATTACCCACTCCGGTTCTTCTCTTTTATCTACGTCTTCGAATTCTTATATTCTTCAAAATGTACTCGTTGCCCCTTCCCTCTATACTAATCTCCTTTCCGTTTCTCAGTTTGCTAAAGATAATGATGTTTACTTCGAATTTCACCATAATTATTTCCTTGTGAAGGATTACTCGGGCCACATCCATCATAGGGGATACCTTAAGGACGGCCTCTACCACTTCTCCACCTCTTTCAACCGCTTTCCTGCTCAAGCTCTTGTCACCAGTCGTTCCAATGTCTCTCAGTGGCACCAACGTTTAGGGCATTGTTCTTTTCCTGTTTTACGTCTTTGTTTGAGTCAGAATAATATTTCGGCCCCTTCCTCTGCCCCTGCATCAATTTGTGTTGCGTGTCAAATGGCTAAAAGCCATCGTCAGTCTTTACCTTTATCTACTTTTACGTCGTCATGTCCTTTGGACTTGGTTTATTCTGATGTATGGGGCCCTTGTGCCGAAGACTCTATTTATGGCAATAAATATTATGTAAGCTTTTTGGATGATTACACTAAATTTTTATGGCTTTACCCTATGCGTAAAAAATCTGATGTCGAATCTATTTTTCCTCAGTTCAGTGCCCTCGTTGAGCGTCAATTTAACACCAAAATTAAAGCAATCCAGACTGACTGGGGTGGCGAATATCGTCGTCTCAATACGTACCTTACTTCCCTTGGAATTGACCATCGTCGCTCCTGCCCACACACCTCTGAACAAAATGGTGCCATTGAGAGGCGACACCGTCAAATAGTCAAAGTTGGCCTTTCCCTCCTTGCCCACTCTCATCTTCCCCTCCCGTACTGGAAGGATGCCTTCCTCACTGCTACCTATCTTATTAATCGCCTTCCTTCTCGCGTTCTCGCCAATTCCTCCCCCTATGAAATGGTCTATCACCGCTCTCCTAACTATACTTTTCTTCGTGTGTTTGGTTGTGCGTGTTGGCCCCACCTCCGCCCGTATAATAATCACAAAACCGATTTTCGATCAAAAACGTGTGTGTTCTTAGGCTATAGTCCCACACACCATGGTTACAAATGTCTTGATCTTAGTACTGGCCGTATCTATGTCTCGCGTCATGTAGTCTTCGATGAAAATTCTTTCCCCTACTCGTCCTCTTCCCCCACCTCTTCCTTCACCCCGGATAATATTGTCTCGCTTCCTCCTACTCTTACTCCTCCTGCTGCTCCTCCTGCACTCTCCCCCACCCCCTCTCCGCTCGAATCTCCCTCTCCATCTCCTTCACCAAGTCCCTCTCCACCTCCCTCTCCACCGTCCCCTCTTCCCTCCACTGCGGATTCTCCCCCACCACCGCCCTCTCCACCCCCTCATCAAATGGTGACTCGCTCTAAGACAAACTCCCTCAAGCCTAAAGCCCTCCCTGATGACTTTGTGCGATATCCTCTTCCTAAGGCCTTTTCTGTCATTTCTCAGCCCACTGAACCATCCAACTTCACTGAAGCTCTTAAGTCCCGTGAATGGAGAGACGCCATGAGAGATGAGTTCAATGCATTGGTACAAAATGATACTTGGGATCTGGTCCCCTTTTCTCCCCGTCTGAATGTTCTTGGTAATAAATGGGTTTTCCGGATTAAACGCCATGCCGATGGTCATATTGAGCGCTATAAAGCGCGTCTTGTTGCAAAGGGCTTTCACCAGGAAGCCGGTGTTGATTACTCTGAGACCTTCAGTCCTGTGGTCAAACCGGTCACTATCCGTCTATTGCTCTCTTTCGCGATTTCACATAATTGGGTTATTCGACAGGTTGACATTCAGAATGCCTTCCTTCATGGTTTTCTTTCAGAAGATGTCTATATGCAGCAACCACAGGGTTTCCAGCATCCTGATTTTCCTTCTCATGTCTGCAAGCTTAAGCGTAGTCTTTATGGTCTTCGCCAGGCTCCCCGAGCTTGGTTCTCACGCTTTACGGATGTTCTTCGTACTTATAGGTTTTCCCCGTCGCAGGCTGACACCTCACTATATATATATACTCGTGGGACTGACTCTGTTTTTGTCTTGATCTATGTTGATGATGTCTTAATTACAGGTACTTCGGCATCGCTTGTTACGTCCACCATCTCTTATTTATCCTCACATTTTCCGGTTAAGGATCTTGGTCCTCTGTCGTATTTCTTGGGTATTGAGGCTCTCCGCACCTCTGACGGGCTCCTCCTTAGCCAACGTAAATATATTCATAATCTTCTTTGCCGAGCTAATATGCAATCGGCCAAGCCCTGTATCAACCCCATGACGGGCTCCTCCTTTTGACGATCCTACACTTTACCGCAGCATTGTTGGGGGTCTTCAGTATCTCAGCTTTACCCACCCTGATATCGCATTTGCGGTGCACAAGGTTTGCAAATTTATGCATGCTCCTCGTACTACTCATTGGGTTGCCGTTAAACGCATCTTGCGTTATCTCAAGCACACGATCTTTGATGGTCTCCTATTGCGGCCATCTGCCTCTGCGCACCTACAGGCTTTTTCTGATGCTGATTGGGCCTCCGATCCCGATGACCGTCGCTCCATTGGTGCCTTCTGCATATTCTTGGGTGAAAATCTGATCAGTTGGAGCTCCAAACAACAGCACACAGTTGCCAAGAGTAGCACAGAAGCCGAATATAAGGCCCTTTTCCATGCAGCCGCCGAGGTACAATGGGTCTCGGCATTGTTACGTGAGATGCGTGTTCCCCAGCCTCAAGCTCCTACCTTATGGTGCGATAACATTGGCGCCACTTATCTTACCGCCAATCATGTTTTCCATGCCCGTACGAAGAATATTGAGATTGACTTCCATCACGTACGTGAACTCGTCGCTTCCCGCAAGCTCAGTGTTGCCTTTATCTCTTCCAAGGACCAACTGGCTGACGTCCTGACCAAGCCCTTAGGGCATGTTCGCTTTACTGATCTCAAGGCCAATCTCCACGTGCACTCCGTTCCCGAGGGATTGCGGGGGCGTATTGACGGGTCTAATAGCTTGGCCTCCAAGTAGTCACAATAGCTAGGGTTTTTGCATTTAGTATTTTATGTTTCCGTTTCTACCCTTATTGTATTCTTATATAAACAACCGTTGTACACAATCATAAATCAATGGAAAACACTGTTATTACTTTCAATACCCCGTCTAAACGTACCTTTTTATCTATCTCATCAATGAATATCATTTATACACATTTTCATTAATGATTATACTACATAAATTGGTTTGTTTTTTTTCAATTTTTTTTTCATCCATAGACGAAAGTTTTATTGCCGGATAAAATATTTATAACAAAAACTAGCTGAAACGACCAAAGACGCGGTCAAACGCCACACGACAACGCGGTCAAACGCCACACTACAACGCGACCTAACGCCGCACTACCATCTGGCCTAACGCAGGACAAACAAAACAAGAAAATAACACAACGAAGCAAAATAATAGATCGGAAAGAGTGTGCTAAACAAAAGAGAGAAAAAATTCTCCGATGGATAAGGCATTCAGACACGGGATCCTCTAAAAGCAATCTATTACCCGGGCTACACAAAGAACATACTAATACAAACTAAGGCAAAACTAATACAACAAATGAAAAGTAAAAAAACTCAGAAAAGGTCGCCTCCGTAGCTCCGCAAGCCAGATATCCCGTGTGAACAAGCAAACAACCAATCACGAGCAATCACGAAAGTTGCCACAGGTGACGGGGTAGACACGAAAGTTGCCACAAGTGGTGGACAACCACTCGAGATCAGCAGCGGAACAGAAAGCTGGAGACCGAACTCCCAAGGGACATAACCCCCGGGACCAAAAAGATCAGAATCACCGACCAGGGGAAATCGACGACAAGGACCACGAGGATCTAAAGCAGCGCAACAGGAGATAAAAACCTTCTCCAAAACCCAGGGGGAGGTTAGATCGGGTCAAGATCAGGCCGAAGACCAGCTAGTAGATGAGGAAAAGCAAGAGATCGGCGCTACAACATTAGATCGGAAATCGAACAAGCAAACTCAAGCGAGAACTGCCTCCTCAGATCAAGTTTATGTGCATAAACTTGATCCGACAATCTTGATGATTTAATCAACAAAAATACAAAACAAAAAAGAAACAAACAAGGCAGTTGAATTTCTTTAGGATTTAAGTAACGTGTTACTTTAGGGCCTTTATTTGCATCACCATGACTAGACGGGTGTACCACACTACCTATGCTCCATATTAGTAGAATTCACTCTATGAAAGACGATTCTAGAGTCAAAAATCAACTTTTCAATGTTGATTCTGAAATCGACTCTACTATAAAAATAGTGTGATGCATGCACCGGTAGGTGGTAGGTGGGTTGCAGCGGATAGAATAATTGTAGTGCATAGTCAAGTTTTGATGCTTTTATATGCATTATTTGACTGATGGATAGTCAAGTACAATGATGAAACTAAACTGAGGTTGTAGATGTTGGATAATGAAACCTTAATTTGGCATCACCCCGGTAGGTTCCCCGAGAGTAGTGCTTGTGGAACCGACTCATGAAGTTTCTTGGGTCCCATAGAATCAATTTTTGGTCGTTCTAGATATGACCTCATCAAATTCGACAACAAAAACGGAAAATTGTGCAATAAACAATTAGATCTAATGAATAGAGGTTTAAGATTTATACCAACAATCGGCAGAGAAGATGATGTGACGTGGAATCTAAGATCTTCCGGCACGGCTTTCTCTATCATAGATGGTGCCCAAATACATTTGGGACGTCTCGTTTTCGAATACCGAGTATTTATTCGTAAAAAAACGTCCGACATGTATACAATCAAATTTATTTTAATTTTATACGTAAGCCTGATATCATCGTAATAAAAAACCGGAGCGGAATCTAACGAGACATAGGCGAACTTAACAATACCGAATAAGAGTTACAACATATGTTATCCAACTGCCAAAAATCTAGTAGAGACTATTACAACATATGATATCCAACCGCCACTACAAACTGAACTCAACATACAACAAACTTAATCTTACAAGTTATCAAAATATTACATCAAATGTTGGAGATTACAATTGAAATACAATACAAAGATACCTATGTCTAATGAACGGAAGTAACACTAACGTCTCCAACATAACATAAGCAGGGGCGGATCCACCCTACCATGGGGGCACTCGTCCCCCTCGGATCCGGAAAATACACTTTTATATATATATATATATATATATATATATATATATATATATATATATATATATATATATATATATATATATATGTTTTGTATCTTTAATTTTTCCCCATAAAATTTATATCTGTCCTTATCATCTCTATTAAACAGATAATTTGGCATAAAAATTTCATAATGTAAATAAAAATACATAGTTATTGTCAAAGTGATACATTTAAAAAAAATATTAATCGGTTTGAACATTGGTTTCATTTAAAAACAATGTTTGTAGTGTTTTATATCTTTATTGATAAAAGTAGAAAGGTTAATATGTTCAGAACATGCGATATGTAGTAGTTTTTAACATATAAAACGAAATGTATAGTCGTGTTTTTTTTTGCGATGTATAGTATTTTTTTTTCGAATCATAGAGCACAGGAAAAAAAAAACCACTACTATATACCTTTTTTATTACAAAAAATCACTAGATTTTTCGCCCCCGTCGCCCGGGATCCTGCTTCTGCCCATGAACATATGCATGCTTATCTTTGATCCCTGGCCGGCTTGAAGTTATAGTTTGGCGGATAGCCTTGACTTCGTATGATTTGGCTCATTTGGGATCTTTGATCCCTGGCCGGCTTGAAGTCATAGTTTGACGGATTGCCTTGACTTCGTATGATTTGACCCATTTGGGTCTTTTGATCCATGGCCGATTTGAAGTCATAGTTTGGCGGATAGCCTTGACTTCGTATAACTTGGCTCATTTGGGATCTTTTGATCCCTGGCCGGTCTGAGTGGTTGCCTCGAGTCGGCCCCTTGCTTCATGTATCTGTTTCGGGCGGTTTTTCCTACCTGTAATTGATGCGACAGCTGACGTGATCCGCCACATGCTCTGATTGACTGTGGTCCTTTCGTCATTCGTGCCGCAATGATGGTAATTTTGAAATTCAAAACTCGGAGTTCCTGCCTTTGATCTTATCCATTAGATCGTTGCTATCGCGACCGTCGGATCCGTGCCTCCATGCCTATATAAGAGGGACGGGTTCCTGACCTAAATACTTTCTGAATTTTCAACTTCTTCGGCAATTGTTTATTATCGGCTTGTCAATGGAAACTCCGGCGAGGCGATTTCCGGTGAAAGTTCGAGGACTTGCTCTATTCTTTTCCGTTTTCTCCGTATTTCCCATGGATTACCAGGTAAAATCACTTTCCTCTTCTCCCGATTTTTCATGTTATGAATCGTTTCGCGTGTGCTCTTTACTGTCTTTCAATAATGTGGGGTGTCTTGGATTTTTCTGGGTTTGAGTCCATAAGTATTTTTGTCGCTTTCACCCTTGCCTTCAAGTTTTCTAGAATTTAGCCTTCATCATCATGGCCTTTGATTTTTGCCCTGCGTTGTTATTGTCTGACTTTAAGCATTTCCTTCGGTGCCCTTATCCTCGATTTCTGGGGCTTTATGTGTCTTAATGTGAAACGAAAGATGAGGTGTCAAGATGAGATGGCTCATCTTGGCTTGACTTCCACTGTCCTAGGTGATGGCTTATCCGCCTCGTCCTTTTGTTTTGCAGGATGCCTCAGAGCAACGATGACGAAAATGATGGCGTTGGCGGTTATGCCTCAGGGGATTAGGAGGAGGCGAGTTCTATCCAGACAGCTAGTGTCAGTGACGAGATGAATCTGGTGCAGCCTGAATCATCACGCGGCTGACGTCACAAAGCTAAAGTTCGTAGGGTAGTCATGGAGCGCACAAAATCCCTAAAACGACCACACTTAGGGGTCCCAAGAATGCTGCCCGGGTTCGGGGCTGCGGCCAGCAAAGGTGGGGATGAGGAAAGCGTGAAAAGAAATAAGACTCCCAGACCCAATAACCCTGAAGCCATGGAGGAGGAGAGGTTGGTGACTGCCATGGATAGGGAAATCGAAGGCCAATGGCCCAATATCCGTAAGGGTCTTGCCGCCTCGGGAACTTTTTCCAGCTATATTATTTCCCCAGATTATCTTTTCACTAGCTTTTCCGACACCGTGGCCGATGGTCCTGACCATGTAGAGAAGCGTCTAGAGTCGGGTGATTCTGCCGTGGATATAGATCGGGCCGGCCAACGCCTAGAGACGGATGACCTTATATTATTTTATGATCACTTTGTGTCGGGACTATGTCTGCCTTTTGATCCCTTCTTTATGGAAGTAATGGATAAGCTGGCCACCCTACCTTGTGACTTCGTCCTGGGGGCCGTGAAGATAATTTCGGCTTTCATTGTTCTGTGTTGGATGATGAAATATGAGCCTACCCTTCTTTTTTTCTTGAAGTTTTATACTTTTGGGAGGGCCGCGATGAATGATCCCCGCGATACCTGCAATTTATTGTTGGCCCGGGCTAATGTCAACACGTGTCGGCTGTTTTACTGGCTCCCCAGAAAGGTGAAGGACTGGGAGCAACGCGGTCTGATAGTCCAATCTGCATTGGGTTGGCCTCTTCCCAAGTTTGAATTGCGGCCAACGAAGTTTAAGGTGCTTGAGACGTATGAGCAGGAGTTGGTCAACAAGATCTACAACCTCCTCGGATAGGATGGTGCAAACCAGGAGATGTTTTTTAGTTGGAGGTCCTTAAATGATATCCGGCAGCCTTATAGTGCTTTGGCGGGCATTCCTGGCTCGGCCCTGATTGAGCTAAAATTCACCCTTCAAAAACAATTTATAAAGACTCGAAACCGTGGGCAAACTAACTCTCTAACCGGCAGTGTATCGGGTCGATTGCTAGAATAGCTACAGGAGTACGAGGTCGAACCCAAGGGAAAAGTGTTTGTGAGTACCAAAACGAACGTGTTACTTAGTCTAGGTGATCAATCTTTTTAAAGTGCTTGTTTACTACAACGACACTAAAGTGATTTCTACTGACGATTCTAAAGATAGAAAAGAAAGAAAGAAGATTAAACTACTAAGTTTTAAAGATTGATTAAGGGACATAGCCGAACCATGATCAAAATAGATAGTTTCAACCCCAAGGATAGACAAAACCGGGAGTGTGCATTAAAACAAACGAACTCTCGCATTCAATTTCACGGGTGCGTACTCCTAATTCTGGCGCTAGGGTCTGAACAACTCTCTCCTAACACCTTATGCCATGCTAACTACCCCTTCCCTAAAGAAGATTCACTAACAAGACATGTTATGCACTAGAGCCGCTTAAACGTTAAAACGAGTAACCTCACTTTGGACTCGGGGCTTAACAACTAAGCCGAGTCTATGCCACGATCTTAGAACCCCTTTTCCCAAACCTCCCCGCAAAATACATATGTAAGATTGGTATGTGAGATTACTAAATTAGGTGATCAGTCTAATCTAGCGATGCTATAACAAGTTCTAAGACATGAAACAAGCAAGATTAAACAATAAAAAGCACTACCCACTCCCAATTTCATCACCCAAAGGGTGATTTCACTAAATTTCACATGATTCGACTATGACAAGGGATTAGCTACTCATTATACTAGTTAAAACATAAAATAAACAGCAAATGAAAGACATAACAAGTGAAAGAGGGAAGAAATTTACCATAGAAGTGAGAAATTCGAAATTTAGATCCAAAAAATACAAAATGAAGAACTAATTAAAAGATGGTGTCTTAGTGTTTGAAGTAGAAATCTGAGCTAGAAAATGGAACGATTAAGCTAACATTATACTAGTTTAAGCTAAGGGAGTGTATTCTAAGCTATTACAAAATTCGAGCTAAAGAAGGGGTAGGGTTTTGCTAAGAGAATGGTTATATCTCAAGAAATAGTCTAAGAGGGGTATTTATAGGTGGAGGAAAATCTGCAAAAATCTGGCTTCAAACGCACGTTTGGGAGGCTGAACCTGGCGTTTCACATCTTTAAACGCGCGTATCGCATAGGGCAAGCGCGCTGATCTTCAACTGGAACGCGCGTTTAAGGTGGTTCAAACGCGCGTTTGGAGGATTTGGAACGCGCGTTTAGGGCAGTTTCAAACGCGCGTTTGGAGGGGTTGGACTCCGAATCAAGATGAAAGCTTTTGAAAAGCCCGTTTAGGGGTTCAAACGAGTGTTTGGACCCCATTTGCTCCAAAACTTCAACTTTTCTTCCCTTTTTGATCTCTTCTCTTGCCTTGATCATGCTTTTCAACCCTACAACATCATGAACGACCAAAAACATCCAAACAATTCCAGAGGGTAAAAGTGCTCGAGAATAGGGTTAATATCAACAAAAAGGATGATAATCCATCAATGTAGCGGATTCACTCCCCGTGCCATAAGCTCACGATATCACCCCGAAAACGGTCTAAATCACCCAAAAATGTGCTGAAAGTGTGGTAAACGGGGGTAAACAATGCACCGGAGTCACGTAAAGTTGACTCCCATCAACCACCCCACACTTAGCTAGGGCTGTAAATGAACCTAAGTATTCGATTCGATCCGGAGTATTCGGCTCGAAAAAGCTCGATTCGGGCTCGTTTCGTGGGTTCGAACTTCGAGCCGAACCTTACAAATTAGATATTCGGTGATCGAGCCGAACATGTTCGAACATGTTCGGCTCGGATATCATAAATTCATTTACAGTTCGAGCCGAACATGTTTTTTAAAACCGAGCCGAACATGTTCTGATTTTTTTTTAAAACCCAGTTCGAGCCGAACATGTTCGAACGGTTCGACATGTTCGAGCCGAACCGAGACGAGCTTTTTTCTCCAAATACCAGACCGAACCCGAGCCGAATAATGAAAATATAAGGCTTGGCCATTTCGAGCCGAGCCGAGCCTAAGGTTCGAACACACCGAGCCGAGCCGAACCCTGCCAGGGTTCGGTAGGGTTCGGCTCGTTTACAGGCCTACACTTAGCCTTTGCTTGCCCTCGAGTAAACTAGGCATTTTAAAACAAACCAAGGGATTCAACGTTGTGACGTAGGTGCTACTATCCACACCCTCGAGGTAACCACAAAGTAAGAATACGAACATATACACACCGGTACAACATTATCAAGAAAATGCTGTGTGTGTGGTGCCAAGTAAAAACCAAGTGCTCAAAATGATTGTCGGGGCTTGAATCCCGACCAAAAGTCTACCAACCATTTCATACCCACTAACCTCTCCACTAATCAAGGTCACTAAGTTTGGACTCGATCGGGTAGGACTTGAATGGTTATAACGTTAGGCTAGGGTAATTCCGGTTAACCGAAAGGGATAATTTGGGAATTGGAGAAAAAGAAGTACGAGTGAACCTAATCAACAAGTGTACCACCTTATCTCTACCATACAAACCTTCCAACTCCTCATTGGTTAATTTTAGCACTTGGGAACTATAGGATACTAACATACCCGAACTCATTGCCAAACTCAACTATGTTTCAAGCATTATGAGGTGAGGTCGAATACATTAGCACATATCTAACTATCCCCACTCTAACATCATATAAACACTCAAAAGCTTATTCCTTTGATTCCAACTTTTTATTTCTATATACTCCAAGCTTTTATTCATTGGGAGCTTCACAATCTATTTTGAACCTTTTCATTTTGATTGAGCTAAAATTCACCCTTCAAAAACAATTTATAAAGACTTGAAACCGTGGGTAAACTAACTCTCTAACCGGCAGTGTACCGGGTCGATTACTAGAATATCTACAGGAGTACGAGGTCGAACTCAAGGGAAAAGTGTTTGTGAGTACCAAAGCGAACGTTTTACTTAGTCTAGGTGATCAATCTTTTTAAAGTGCTTGTTCACATATAACGACACTAAAGTGATTTCTACTGACGAGTCTAAAGATAGAAAAGAAAGAAAGAAGATTAAACTACTAAGTTTTAAAGATTGATTAAGGGACATAGCCGAACCATGATCAAAATAGCTAGTTTCAACCCCAAGGATAGACAAAACCGGGAGTGTGCATTAAAAAAACGAACTCTCGCATTCAATTTCATGGGTGCGTACTCTTAATTCCGACGCTAGGGTCTGAACAACTCTCTCATAACACCTTATGCCATGCTAACTACCCCTTCCCTAAAGAAGATTCACTAACAAGACATGTTATGCACTAGAGCCGCTTAAACATTAAAACGAGTAACCTCACTTTGGACTCGGGCTTAACAACTAAGCCGAGTCTACGCCAAGATCTTAGAACCCCTTTTCCCATACCTCCCCGCAAAATACATATGTAAGATTGGTATGTGAGATTACTAAATTAGGTGATCAATCTAATCTAGCGATGCTATAACAAGTTCTAAGACATGAAACAAGCAAGATTAAACAATAAAAAGCACTACCCACTCCCAATTTCATCACCCAAAGGGTTATTTCACTAAATTTCATATGATTCGACTATGACAAGGGATTAGCTACTCATTATACTAGTTAAAACATAAATAAACAGAAAATGAAAGACATAACAAGTGAAAGAGGGAAGAAATTTACCATAGAAGTGAGAAATTCCAAATTTAGATCCAAAAAGTACAAAATGAAGAACTAATTAAAAGATGGTGTCTTAGTGTTTGAAGTAGAAATCTGAGCTAGAAAATGGAAAGATTAAGCTAAGATTATACTAGTTTAAGCTAAGGGAGTGTATTCTAAGCTATTACAAAATTCGAGCTAAAGAAAGGGTAGGGTTTTGCTAAGAGAATGGTTATATCTCAAGAAATAGTCTAAGAGGGGTATTTATAGGTGGGGGAAAATCTACAAAAATCTGGCTTCAAACGCACGTTTGGGAGGCTGAACCTGGCGTTTCACATATTCAAACGCGCGTTTCGCATAGGGCAAACACGCGTTTCGCTTCATTTCTGGGCAGGCTCTTGGCTGATCTTCAACTGGAATGCGCGTTTAAGAAGGTTCAAACGCGCGTTTGGAGGACTTGGAATGCGCATTTAGGGCAGTTTCAAACGCGCGTTTGGAGGGGTTGCACTCTGAATCAAGATGAAAGCTTTTGAAACGCCCATTTGGGGGTTCAAACGCGCATTTGGACCTCATTTGCTCCAAAACTTCAAATTTTCTTCCCTTTTTGATCCCTTCTCTTGCCTCGATCATGCTTTTCACCATAAATCATCACCTTCCGGGTCCTCGAGTACACTACAACATCAAGAACGACCAAAAACATCCAAACAATTCCGGAGGGTAAAAGTGCTCGGGAATAGGGTTAATATCAACAAAAAGGATGATAATCCATCAAAGTAACGGATTCACTCCCCGTGCCATAAGCTCACGATATCACCCCGAAAACGGTCTAAATCACCCAAAATGTGTTGAAAGTGTGGTAAACGGGGGTAAACAATGCACCAGAGTCACGTAAAGTTGACTCCCATCAACCACCCCACACTTAGCCTTTGCTCGCCCTCGAGTAAACTAGGCGTTTTAAAACAAACCAAGGGATTCAACGTTGTGACGTAGGTGCTACTATCCACACCCTCGAGGTAACCACAAAGTAAGAATACAAACATATACACACCGGTACAACATTATCAAGAAAATGGAGTGTGTGTAGTGCCAAGTTAAAACCAAGTGCTCAAAATGATTGTCGGGGCTTGAATCCCGACCAAAAGTCTACCAACCCTTTCATACCCACTAACCTCTCAACTAATCAAGGTCACTAAGTTTGGACACGATCGGGTAGGACTTGAAAAGTTATAACGTTAGGCTAGGGTAATTCCGGTTAACCGAAAGGGATAATTTGGGAACTGGAGAAAAAGAAGTACGAGTGAACCTAATCAACAAGTGTACCACCTTATCTCTACCATACAAACCTTCCAACTCCTCTTTGGTTAATTTTAGCACTTGGGAACTATAGGATACTAACATACCCGAACTCATTGCCAAACTCAACTATGTTTCAAGTGTTATGAGGTGGGGTCGAATACATTAGCACCTATCTAACTATCCCCACTCTAACATCATATAAACACTCAAAATCTTATTCCTTTGATTCCAACATTTTATTTCTATATACTCCAAGCTTTTATTCATTGAGAGCTTCACAATCTATTTTGAACCTTTGTTTTTTTTTTCTTTGGTAAAATACAGATTTTTCTTTTCTCCTTGGGTCAAATCAAAACACTAGGCCCAAATGAGCTCCTCCTCTCCTTATAGGTCAGAACCGAGAAACCACCAACCCGACTCAAAACACCATTTCCCCCACCCCACACTTGCCTTAGCAAGTGTGGTCTAACAAAAGACTAGGTCCACTCGTAGGGTATAAAATGAAGGAAACGTGACCAAAAAATAAGGGTTAGGGTAGGTTTCTGACTAAGTAACAAAACGGCTACAAAATGAATGGTGGTCAGACCATTCTATCAAGGCTGAGAGGGGCTAAGAAGGTCTAATGTTCGGGGTTAGGCTTATTTGGCTCTGGTAGGGTCAAAGAGACGCCAGGACCGTCATCCCGTATCCTACTTAGGTGATCCTTTCTATTTCGTCTCGAGACTAGTGGTATGAGAGGTGGTAATAATCAAATTGTGCACAAAGTGTAGCTTACGTGAAATTAATAATCTCCATTCTCAAGATAATATCAAACCACAGTGTACACGTTCGGGTTCCCTACTAAGGTGGTCACCACTCGAATATGAAAATAAGACACACAACATGGTGCTAAAAACCCTTGAAAATTTTTAAAAATTGCCCAAAATCGACTCGAGCCCGGTCATAGGCTAAGCATACCACATAAATAGCACATTTAACAACAAAAACAAGAAAAAGGCTAAGTCTCCCACCCCACACTTAAACGAAACACTGTCCTCGGTGTGTGAGAGATAAAAAGAGTAAAAGACTTAGTTGTTTGACCAAACCCGGCAGAAAGGCGCACTCGTAGCCCACATGATATCTTCTAGTAAGCTCCATATCGAGTATCTAAAACCATAGAAACAAAAACCAAGGCAAATACATGCACGGGAAAAATCCACGTGCCAAAAGATAGTGATAGATACGAGATATATAAAAATAGAGGCCATGCCACAAACAAAGTATCAAAGCATATCAACCATACCAGACGGGAATTGCACTGGATGTAAAGATAATCAAAAGAAACACAGAGCATCCACGCATAAAATAAGGCCACAGAGGCTCACATAAAAACATCCCCGTCTAAGTACAAAATCCAGAACCAAAAGGAAATTCTCACCCCAACCTCTCTTTTAAGCCAAACTCTCCCCTCTTGCACCCAAAGACCACTCCCAACGCATTATTACTACCAAAAAAGTGGGTTGCCTCCCCCAAGCGCCTTTGTTTTACGTCGTTGGCTTGACAAGATGACTTATACGGTGCCAATTTTTCCAAAGTTATACTATTGACACAGGCGAGAAAAGGTAGAAGTGCTTTGTTTAACGTCATTAGCATCGACGTAGTGGCACTAAACGGACTCATACCACAAAAGACTCAAAACAACGACCGGAACCACAAAGCATCACAAAGCACCCAAACACATAGCATATCAATTATAAGTATATTCATGAGAGACACCGCGAGGGGGTTTTAAAGGGGTAAAGTTAACACATGGGGTACCTCTTCTAGCTCGTGAAGTTACCTCTTGCCAAACACTCAATATTTTCTTTTCTGGTTCCCGCTCCGGTTTCTCTTTAAGGTGCCCTTTGCTTGGGGTGCTTCGTTTCTTCACATTGCCTTTGAGTTCAATTCCCGGTTCTATGATGAGTGGCTTATGGTCCAGTTGAGACAATGATGGTGAGACGGGCGATCCCGGTTTATCCTCGGTCTTGATCTTCACTCCATCAACAACCTTTTGTGCATTCACCGTGTCCTCTTCAATTAGCTCCATAACTTCCTATGGGTTAGTGGCAGCAACAACACAAGCAAAAGTAGATTCGACAAAATGACAAGCAAGAGATTTATACTTATAAACATTCAATGTCACGCTCTCCTTACCCATATGAAAAGTAATATCACCACTCTTCACATCTATGCTAGCATCACTCGTAGTCAAGAAAGGACGACCAAGCAAAACCGAAGTCTTAGAATCCATCGTCATGTCTAAGACGACAAAATCTACGGGAAAGGTAAATTTATCTATTTGCACAAGAACATCCTCCATTATCCCCATAGGTGTCCTAACCGACCTATCCGCCATTTGTAAGGTCATCCCCGTGGGTTCTAGCTCACCCAACCCTAACTTTTCATGCAAGGCCCTAGGTATTAAGCTCACAGAAGCTCCTAGGTCACACAACACATTTTCAATCACAGTATCGCCAATAGTAATAGGGATGGTGAACCCACCTCGATCTCTCATTTTCGGGGGTATCTTACTATCAAAAATCGCCGAACATTCTTCATTCAAACATACCAAACCTTCCATTTTACTCTTATCATTTAACAAGCCTTTTAAGACTTTAGAATAAGCAGGCATGTTTGCAAGTGCTTCAAGAGGGAATGGTCAAGTCAATTTTACGCAAACTTTCAATGAAACGGTTCTGAGCTTGGTTCAAATGACTTTGTCTATGAACTTTAGGTGGGTAGGGTAAAGTACTTAAATCAAAATCAGGAGAGGGAGGCGGGATTATACCTTTCACGCGTGGAGGTGCGTTCTCACTTATGCCCTTCTTCTCCATTGCTTTACTCGGTTCCTCTTCTTCAATGTCAATTGCCACAAACTCCTTCTCCTTGTCTGTCACTTTCTCTTTCTTTGCATTCGCCAACTATTCCTTTACGGCCTTCAATTCTCTTCTCATTTCTTCCAACTCTGTCTCAATATTTCTTTTTTCCAAGTCTTCTTCCTCAACCGGCCTATAGAAATCATCATCTTCATCAATACCCTTTTCTCTCTTTGACAGATTTTGAGTCCTTTCTCCTCGAGCATTGTCAACACCCACCTCTTTTCCACTTCTCAAAAATAGGGCCTTCACATTTTGGGGATTATTTTCCATGTCGCTCGGTAAGCCTCCTTTCAAGTTCACCATGGCATTATCAGTGATTTTCCCCATGTGTGTTTCGAGATTCGAATGGCGGACCCATGTTTGAAGTTCATCTCAACCATGTCCTTTTTTATCTCCACAAAGTTTTTGTTCATTTGCTCCAATATGACATCGGTTGCACTCTTTTGAGGAATGGGAGCAAGTGGTGGAGGAGTTTCTTGGTAAGTACCCCTTGTTGTTGATGTTGAGATTGTTGAGGATAGTATTGGGCTTGTTGGTTAGACGCTTGATAAAATGAACTTTGATTTTGCCTATAAGCTTGGTTCTGGCCTTGGTCAAAATACCGGTTCCAATTCTGCCCTTGATGGTTTTGATCCCAACCTTGATTATTATTTCTCCAAGAACCATCACTTTGTTGATCATAATTACCATCTTGACTTTGCCCTACATAATTCACCTCATAACATTGAGAATTATCCACAACCGGTTGCTCGTTTTGTTAGCCTTGTTTGGCGCTTTGAAATTGATTCGTAATCGGAATGTAGCCCAAGTGCCCCGCACTCAGTTGCCCCATGGCATACATGTTTATCATTTTCTTGGCTAGATCGGTTGGACTATCTTGTGACGAAAAACTAGCTTGTCCTTGCATTGAGGATCGTGGATATAACATATTTTGAGATTTGTGTGTCATCCCACAATCCTTAGCCGAATGTTGGCCTCCACATATTTGGCAAAGCCTTGCCTTTTCATTTTCTCTTTCAAGGTTCTCCAACCTTTTCTCCATCGTTTGCATCTTAGCTTGACATTGCTCATTTGTCTCCACTTCCTTTACTTCAACTGTTGGAAAGGTGTCCTAAACCCAATCGGGTTGGACCGGATCCGACCGGGTCGGGTCGTTTACAGTCTATTTAGTTCATGTAATAACTTTATTATGATTAATAAAAGCACTTATGTTATTATATATATTGTTTGTCTTCATATTATTTGTTGTATATATATAGTAACGTCCCTAGTATCAATCAGTGATAGAGAAACCATGATAGTGATTATGGTTGATGAGATTTCTAATCACTATAACAAGGTTGGTACTTAAATGTCTCTAGTCTTACATATTATCAAATAGGACATTGATAGTATAATCGGACTAGCACGTATTGGATGTCTTCTATCTTTTAGAAGGTAGGGATAGATCTCGTCTATCGAAGTGTAGGGACACTTGGACTGTATGTGGACGTGTATTAGAGAATGCGTACGTTAGACTGACCCACTTACATTAAGTGTCACATTATGTGGCGGTTGTGTAATTATCCTTTTGACCGGAGTCTTCATGGCATCACGGTGTGGGATTGGTCGTCCGGGAATCGCGTATCCTATGATTGGGATCGAATATCCGAAATGGCCTTCTTATAAGGAATGTCTAGCTCTCGAGAATCTTTGCAAAGTGGGAGTAAATGTGTTATTCCGAGAGAGCATGATATCCAGATTATAAGATACGATCGTCAATGTATTGACACTCGAGATACGATCGTATGGATATTATTATAGCGATAGGATTGTAAGTTACACGGTAACTGCTTCACATGAAAGGTAGTAGTCATTGCTTTTGACTCTTCCGATAATTGGGGGTCACGGTGTGTTGCTAGACGCTATCCCGTGATTTTTAGGTATGAAGGGCATTTTAGTAAATTGCACTTTGTGTCTACGGCCAACATATTCGAAGCCTATCGGGTCACACACATATGAACATCGAGTCGGATTAAAATGCGGTTATAGTTGATAACCAAATAAGGAAGGTTTATCTCTAGACTATAAAGGTTATAGTGGTAAATTAATATGGTGGTATTTATTTATTATGAATAAATAAAATACAAGATATTAATCATATATAAATTAGATTAATTAAAGAATGTTCCGGAAGTCAATTTGTTGACTAATGGGGCGCCACTTTTGTGTGTAAGATACACTTGGATTGTGCACTTTAATTAATAAATATTGCCATAATATTAATATAGGATATTAATTGATTTTGGAAAAATAGATTTATGGTAATAAGATAATTATAATCAATATATGATATTGACAAAATAAATTATAATTAAAGAGATAAATCAATCTAATTGATTTTCCTTATTTTTTGGAAAAAGGTTTTCTTCTCCTACACACCATTAGGGGCGCCACCTCCTCTATAAAAGGAAGTGGGTGTCAAGCTCTTTTGTACATCACAATTGCAAGAGTTCATAATTCTTGTGTGAAATAGAGAGCTCTCCATAGTGAGTTTGTGAGGGAAGAAAAGGTCCGGTCTAGCAGCCGGAGTTTTTCGATAGCAATCCAAGGAGGATTCCGGCAAGGGGTTCGTGTGGATTAGCGATAGAGGCCGGACGCGTGGACGGCTTGCGCATTGAACTACTCTCCGTTGGCGGTCAAAGCGACGATCTTGTAGATCATCTAAGGTATAACCGTCAAACTACTTAACGTGTTTATTGCATTAAACGAAGAACGATCTATTAAAGGAAATCAAATTTTAAATTCCGCTGCGTTAAACTAGTGATTTCCTAACAGTGGTAGCAGAGCCAGACTTCGAGCTTGAGCAATAAGCATAATTTAAATGCGTAGTATTTAATCGATAGATGCAAGATTTAAATCACGAAACGTTAAAACAAAAAAAAAAATTAGGGTTCTTGGGGGGTCGGCCGACTGGCGGCGCCCCCCTCCCTCTGCGGCGGCGGCGGCGGCGGCGGTAACCCTAGGGTTGCCGTCCGTCGGCTCTCCTCTTCCAATGGGGGAGATCGACCCTTTTCGTTTTGTGATATTTTATTGTGCATAGATATCTCGTTTGTTTAGTTGTGTCACATGGCCAACCAATGGTTCAAATAGTTTGGACCATTGGGAAACCATATGGCATGTTGGCCTTTCCAAATTTTGATTTGGAATAGGCCTAGGCCCTTTTCAAATATTTGTTTTGGAATAGGCCTAGGCCTAGGCCACTTCCAAAATTTTGATTTTGGAAAGTGGCCAGGCCTAAACCAAAACTATTTGGCCTTTCCAAATATTTGATTTGGAATAGGCCTAGGCCCTTTCCAAATATTTGATTTGGAATAGGCCTAGGCCTAGCCACTTCCAAAATTTTGATTTTGGAAAGTGGCCAGGCCTAGACTAAAATAATTTGGCCTTTCCAAATATTTGATTTGGAATAGGCCTAGGCCCTTTCCAAATATTTGATTTGGTATAGGCCTAGGCCTAGGCCACTTCCAAAATTTTGATTTTGGAAAGTGGCCAGGCCTAAGCTAAATTTAGTTTTGGAAAGGAAACAAATAGGAGACTTTATAATTTTAATTTTATTTTGGATAGTTCAAATTTAATTAAAATTGAAATCAATTTAAAATTAAATGTTAATTTTAATTTTCGGTTAAGTCATATAATTAATTAAAAGTTATTTAATTATTTGACGTGATAAAATAAAGACGCATGAGTAGTTAAAATTAGAATTTAATCTTTTTCATAAGATAAAATTGTATGGATTAGATGTGTAGATATAATGTGATTATATGGACCCCGATTGATCATGGACTCGACCAATAGGATAGATGGGAATGTTTTTCTTTATGTTGGTTTTTGAAAAATTGTCCTAGGCCGTTATGAAGAACGTGACCTAGTTTACTTTTGCATTTATCCCATTCCCTGAGCTCCCCCCCGTGTGCGGCGGGTGTAATTATTTATTATGTAACAAGAATGGAGCAAGAAGTTCAAGACCAAGGAGAGATAAAGAACCCATTGGCGTACAGCAATAAAGATCCTATTGGTGGTTGCAGATACCCTTAGTTTGTGACCCGCGGTTTCGTCAGTTTGTATTCGAAACCGCACCTAGGAAAAGTCCATGATCATACCGGTTATTTTATGCGCGGAATGTTGTGTATGTTTTACTTTATATGATATCGTAGTAATATGCACATAGTAGATGAGACCATAATTAAACAAAATTAATTAAGTGAATTGATTTAAAATTATTCCCACGCCAAAAATCGAGCCAAAATTGTCTCCCAATATTATAATGACGGTGAAGAGCCTTTGTTCGGATCCAACTGATCGGCCCTCGTCGGGAGTTGACCTACCACGGGTATATCGTTATTATTGAGATATGATCGTTACGAGATCTTATGAATATTGGGTTACGACTCGACTAGAATCTTGCGGTGATTGGCCCTCGTCAGGACCGTCTGATTTTAGAGACAAGGGGTTGACTATCACATAGAGATGTGAAATGTCAAAGAGTTGACTAGTCAGCCACTGGGAGTCGCATGCGATGCGACTGGTAAGAGTACCTACCTATCAAAATTATCTCGGTTGATCGGCCCTCGTCGGGGATCGAGGTAACTAGATGGGATCCCAGCCACTAAAGAATTAATTAAATTCTTGAAAGCCAATAGGGAATAGTTGGCTAGTGGGAGTAAAACCTTATAAATTTCTTAGTGCAAATTTAGGTTTTTATACATGAGCTTTTACTTATTCTATCTTTATTTATTGTTGTAGAAAATGTCAAACAAATTGAACCTTCGTTTTATCATCGAAAACAAGCTTGACGAAACTAATTTTCTCGATTGGGAAAGAAACCTCAAAATCGTTTTGAGGCACGAGAAGATTGGCTATGTCTTGGACGAGGCCCTACCGGAGAAGCCCGCTGAGGGTTCGGCTGCAGATGTTGTCGAGAAGTACAACAAGCACTGCTCGACAGTATTGATGCTACATGTATCATGCTTGCTTCTATGACACCTGAACTGCAGAAACAACATGAGTCCATGGACGCCTACTCTATCATGGTCCACCTGAAGGAACTTTATGCTTCTCAGTCTCGCACCGAGAGGTACGAGGTCTCGAAGGCCCTGTTTAGTTGTAAGATGGCATCCGGGACTGCTGTGGGGTCACACGTGCTTAAAATGATCGGGTACATAGAGAGGCTTGGGAAGCTGGGCCACAAGTTGGAACGAGAATTGAGTATTGACTTGATTCTGCAATCTCTACCTGACTCATTCTCGCAGTTTGTGATGAACTATCACATGAACAAGATAGATTGCTCCCTAGCGGAGTTATTGAACATGTTGAAAACTGCTGAAGGCACTGTAGGGAAGGGAAAGCAAGTGTTGCTGGTCACTTCAAACAAGGGCAAGGCAAAAGCCAGAAAATGTCCAAGAAGGCGAAGGCTGCACCTAAGCCAACGCCTAAGATAGCAAAAGACAAATCCAAGGATGCTTGCTTCCATTGCGGTGAGACCGGACATTGGAGGAGAAACTGCAAGGGCTTCTTGAGTACCAAGAAGAAGCATTCTGATGCTTCGACTTCTGGTATATTTATGATTGAGATCAACATTACTTCTTCTAAGTCTAACCACTGGGTATTAGATACTGGTTGTGGTTCTCATATTTGTACGAATATGCAGGCACTAAGAAGAACTAGAGATCCGAGGAAAGGAGAGGTGGACCTACGCGTTGGAAATGGAGCAAGTGTTGCTGCGCTGGCCGTAGGAGTTTATTTTCTTTCATTGCCCAGTGGGCTAGTACTAGAACTCAATAACTGTTATTTTGTTCCTGCTCTTACGAAGAGCATTATTTCTATTTCTGCATTAGATTTTGATGGATTTTCTTTTACGTTTGAGAATAAATGTTGTTCTTTTTCACGTGATGGAATCTTTTATGGTACTGGCATACTTAGCAATGGTCTCTACATATTAGATATGAATGTTGATGTACTTAATATAAATAACAAGAAAGCCAAAACAAATGACTTGAATGAATCCTACTTATGGCATTGTAGACTTGGCCATATAAATAAGAATCGCATTTCCAAACTCCATAAAGATGGAATGTTGGATCAATTCGATTACTAATCGTTTGATACATGCGAAGCTTGTTTACTTGGCAAGATGACAAAGTCACCTTTTAGTGGCAAAGGGATAAGATCCAATGAATTGCTTGAGCTTATACATACTGATGTGTGTGGCCCAATGTCAATTCAAGCCAAAGGAGGATACTCTTATTTTATCACTTTCACTGATGACCATTCTCGCTATGGTTATATATACTTAATGAAGTATAAGTCTGAAGCCTTCGAAAAGTTCAGAGAATTCAGAAGTGAAGTGGAGAAACAACTGGGTAAAGAAATCAAAACACTTCGATCCGATCGAGGTGGAGAATACCTAGATGGAGAGTTTCAAAGTTATTTAAAGGAGAATGGGATTCTACTTGAATGGACCCCTCCAGGGACGCCTCAAATGAATGGCATATCTGAGAGGAGGAATCGTACTTTTTTAGACATGGTACGTTCCATGATGAGCTATGCAGTTCTTCCAAAATCATTTTGGGGGTATGCTCTAGAAACCGCATCCTACACACTGAACCGAGTTCCATCAAAGACGGTTGAATCCACACCATACGAGGTATGGCATAAGAGGAAACCGAGTCTAGCCTATCTTAAACCTTGGGGTTGTCCGACTTACGTGAAGCGGATGATGCCTGACAAACTAGAAGCTAGATCTGACAAATGTCTGTTTGTGGGTTATCCTAGAGAGACTAGAGGATACCAATTTTACCATCCTGAGGAACAAAAGGTGTTTGTTGCCAGGACTGGCCACTTTCTAGAGAAAGAGTTTATTCTGGATAGGGTCAGTGGGAGTAAAATTGATCTTGAAGAAATTCGAGAACCACTTACGGATAACAGTCAGTTGATGGAAGTAGAGGACTTGCCACATACAGATGCGACACCATCCTCTACCGTGGACACACTAGCACCTCGAAGATCCACCAGGGAACGCCGTGAACCCGAAAGATACACTGGCATGTATCTCATGGAAGATGAGGACCCTAGAACTTATGAGGAAGTGCTATTAAGGCATGACAAAGAGAAATGGCTAGAAGCCATGAATTCTGAAATGGAATCCATGAAAGACAACCAAGTTTGGAACTTAGTTGATCCGCCTGAAGGAATAGTTCCCATAGGGTGTAAATGGGTCTTTAAGAGAAAGACCGACATGGACGGTAACGTGACCACCTACAAGGCTAGGTTGGTGGCAAAAGGTTATAAGCAAAGACAAGGAGTTGACTATGATGAAACCTTCTAGCCTGTTGCCATGTTAAAATCCATTAGAATTTTGCTCGCTATTGCAGCATACCATGATTACGAAATCTGGCAGATGGATGTGAAAACAGCTTTCCTTAACGGGAACCTGTCTGAGGAAGTGTATATGACACAGCCTGAGGGTTTCACAACCAATGATGCCAAGATGGTGTGTAAACTGCAAAGATCCATTTATGGATTAAAGCAAGCTTCTCGGAGTTGGAATCTTCGCTTTGATGAGATAATCAAACAGTTTGATTTCATCAAGAACGAAGATGAGCCCTGTGTTTACAAGAAGGTTAGTGGGAGTGCCATTGTGTTCTTAGTGCTTTATGTGGATGACATACTGCTCATAGGGAATGATGTGCCTATGTTACAATCAATCAAAGCTTGGTTATCCAAGAACTTCTCAATGAAGGACTTGGGTGAGGCAGCCTATATTCTAGGAATAAAGATCTATAGAGATAGATCTAAAAGGTTGTTTGGTCTGTCGCAATCCACCTACATAGACAAGATGCTGAAGAGATTCAGCATGGAGCAGTCCAAGAAAGGATTGCTACCCATGTCACATGGGGTCTACCTGTCAAAGGGAATGAGTCCTAAGACAGAGGAGGAAAGGGCACAAATGAGTAAAGTTCCTTATGCTTCGGCAATCGGGTCTATCATGTATGCCATGTTATGCACAAGACCAGACGTCTCGTACCCTCTTAGTATGACTAGTAGGTACCAGTCCAATCCAGGTGATGGTCACTGGATTGCTGTCAAGAATATCCTTAAGTACTTGAGACGTACTAGGGATATGTTCCTGGTTTTCGAGAACGATGATTTAGTATTACGAGGTTACACAGATGCCAGTTTCCAAACCGACAAGGACGATTTTAAGTCACAATCTGGATTTGTTTTCACGCTTAACGGCGGAGCAGTGAGCTGGAAGAGTTCCAAGCAGGAGACTACTGCAGACTCTACAACGGAAGCCGAATACATAGCAGCCTCGGAGGCGGCAAAGGAAGCAGTTTGGATGAAGAAGTTCATTATTGAACTTGGTGTGGTTCCTCCATTGAAGGTCCAGTGCCTATGTATTGTGATAATAATGGAGCGATATCTCAATCAAAGGAACCAAGGTCTCATCAAGTCCAAACATGTGCTACGGCGCTATCACTTGATTAGAGAGATAGTAGATAGAGGAGATGTAAAGATAGAGAAAGTCCACACGGATGATAACATAGCCGATCCGTTAACCAAGGCATTGTCTCAAGCTAAGCATGAGAAACATGTTCACTTGCACGGGCTTAGGCATATGGGTGATTGGCTTTAGGCCAAGTGGGAGATTGTTGGAAAGGTGTCCTAAACCCAATCGGGTTGGACCGGATCCGACCGGGTCGGGTCATTTACTGTCTATTTAGTTCATGTAATAACTTTATTATGATTAATAAAAGCACTTATGTTATTATATATATTGTTTGTCTTCATATTATTTGTTGTATATATATAGTAACGCCCCTAGTATCAATCTGTGATAGAGAAACCATGATAGTGATTATGGTTGATGAGATCTCTAATCACTATAACAAGGTTGGTACTTAAATGTCTCTAGTCTTACATATTATCAAATGGGACATTGATAGTATAATCGGACTAGCACGTATTGGATGTCTTCTATCTTTTAGAAGGTAGGGATAGATCTCGTCTATCGAAGTGTAGGGACACTTGGACTGTACGTGGACGTGTATTAGAGAATGCGTACGTTAGACTGACCCACTTACATTAAGTGTCACATTATGTGGCGGTTGTGTAATTATCCTTTTGACCGGAGTCTTCATGGCATCACGGTGTGGATTGTCATGCTTTGACACTATTGAGATTTCTCCTAACCACGGGGCGATCATGCGGTAGTGATTGGGTATGATATTGAAGCATGCGGAGTATACATGATTGGTCGTCCGGGAATCGCGTATCCTATGATTGGGATCGAATATCCGAAATGGCCTTCTTATAAGGAATGTCTTACTCTCGAGAATCTTTGCAAAGTGGGAGTAAATGTGTTACTTCGAGAGAGCATGATATCCAGATTATAAGATACGATCGTCAATGTATTGACACTCGAGATACGATCGTATGGATATTATTATAGCGATAGGATTGTAAGTTACACGGTAACTGTTTCACATGAAAGGTAGTAGTCATTGCTTTTGACTCTTCCGATAATTGGGGGTCACGGTGTGTTGCTAGACGCTATCCCGTGATCGTTAGGTATGAAGGGCGTTTTAGTAAATTGCACTTTGTGTCTACGGCCAACATATTCGGAAGCCTATCGGGTCACACACATATGAACATCGAGTCGGATTAAAATGCGGTTATAGTTGATAACCAAATAAGGAAAGTTTATCTCTAGACTATAAAGGTTATAGTGGTAAATTAATATGGTGGTATTTATTTATTATGAATAAATAAAATACAAGATATTAATTATATATAAATTATATTAATTAAAGAATATTCCGGAAGTCAATTTGTTGACTAATGGGGCGCCACTTTTGTGTGTATAAGATACACTTGGATTGTGCACTTTAATTAATAAATATTGCCATAATATTAATATAGGATATTAATTGATTTTGAAAAATAGATTTATGGTAATAAGATAATTATAATCAATATATGATATTGACAAAATAAATTATAATTAAAGAGATAAATCAATCTAATTGATTTTCCTTATTTTATTGGAAAAAGGTTTTCTTCTCCTACACACTATTGGGGCGCCACCTCCTCTATAAAAAGGAAGTGGGTGTCAAGCTCTTTTGTACATCACAATTGCAAGAGTTCATAATTCTTGTGTAAAATAGAGAGCTCTCCATAGTGAATTTGTGAGGAAGAAAAGGTCCGGTCTAGCAGCCGGAGTTTTTCCGATAGCAATCCAAGGAGGATTCCGGCAAGGGGTTCGTGTGGATTAGCGATAGAGGCCGGACGCGTGGACGGCTTGCGCATTGAACTACTCTCCGTTGGTGGTCAAAGCGACGATCTTGTAGATCATCCAAGGTATAACCGTCAAACTACTTAACGTGTTTATTGCATTAAACGAAGAACGATCTAGAAAAGGAAATCAAATTTTAAATTCCGCTGCGTTAAACTAGTGATTTCCTAACATCAACCAATCCCGGCTTTTTACACCTTGGCCCTTTTCTACTTGAAGACACATATTGCTTTGAGGTCTAGGCAATTTTCTCGATTTGATTCATAGCCACCTCCGGTACCATCCTCATAATATCCCCATTACACGAAGCATGCAAGGTCCCTTGGTGCACCGGCTCCAACCCTCGGAAAAATGCATGAACTACCTCAAAAAGGTCGCAAGCCGTGCCCCGGGAACTCTCTCAATAACGCTTTAAATCTATCCTAGGACTCATACAATTCTTCTCCTTCATAGGCATTAATCAATAAAATAGCCTCTTTCATGTCCAATGTCTTTGATGGTGGGTAATACTTGAATAGAAATGTCATAACCACGTCCTCCCAAGTGTGCAAAGAATCATGAGCCAATGAGTCATACCATGTCTTGGATTGTTCCTTCAAGGCGAAGGGAAATAGCATAGGTTTAAGCGCTTCTTCACCGACTCCATTTATCTTGGTAATGTGCACAATTTGTAGGAAATGATCAATGAACATATGAGGATTTTTAGTGGTGGTCCCTCTAAATATAGCATTATCTCCCAACAAATGTATGATATTTCTATTCAATTCCAAATTATTGGCGGCCGCCGGTGGCATTCGAATTGGAAAATGCCCCATGGTCGCCGTGGGAGCCATCACAAAGTCTCTACAAGTCAAACCGCCTTGATTCTGCTCTTGTTGACCGTTAAACCAATTAGGCATCGCATTTGCACCTTGATTGTGAGCTTGATTTTGGTTCTGTTGAAATTGGTTCAACATTCATGCATTGAACTATTGCATAACGAGGGGATCCATTTGATTCCCTTGGATCATGTTGAACATTTTACGGTATAGGCACATTCGCATTCACATAGTTATTTCCTTGTCCATTCCCACCTCCTTGTGCATTGTTGTTGACAAGAGGCGGGTTTTGATTCGGGACCCCATTGTCCCCTAGATTTCCTTCCAAACCTTGTTCACCGTTTTGTGTCATACCGGATCCTTCTTCCAAATCACCCATAGTCCAATATATATAGCGTGTTGGCTCGTTGTCGAAGAAGCAATCCCTATTTTAATTTTTTTTTAAACGAACAAAATTATACTAGGTTTTCTTTTTTTTGAAGAAAAATTAGGTTAAAACACAAAACTCGTCCACTTTATTTAACGGGTTAATATTAGAATTAATTAATGACCTAAAATTCTTTTTTTTTTTTTGTCGAAACCGGATATTTTATTAGATAAAACTGTACAAAATGTACACCCTAGTAGTACATTTGAAAATTACATGTCAAAAGCTGGAAAAAAATTTACTTCCAAGCTACTCTAATTTCACGGGCTTTACGGATTGCATGTTCACGCTTAAGCATCTCGTGAGCATAAAGAGGTGTCCGAGGCCGAGGTAAAGTGAGGCCAATGATGTTGGTGACCTAAAATTCTTTAAAGATTAATGTTTGAAACTTGGAATCTTTATTTACGGTACTTGATACTTTGGTTTTTTTTTTTTTTTTTTGTTAAATGACTCGAAAAGTACTTCAAAATAGTAATAAAAAATATACATGATTGTGTATTTATTTCTGGACCCGGGTGTCTCTCTCGATCCGGCCCTGAGTACACTAGTAACTAGTTTGATGACAACATCACACGTTTGAACCAACTATCCAGTAGGTACAATAGATCCTGACAAACTGCGATCAGTAACTAGTCTGATGACAATATCACACCGGCCTTTGAAAGAAACGAACTATCCACTAGGTACAATAGATCCATACAACCGCGACCGGTGCTTACACTTTCTTGGCCCCGCGGGCGAACTTTTACGTTGTGGGCCACCACCGACACCGTGATTTTGAGACAGAGATGGCATACGTTTTGGAGCCGGCCATGAATCAACAGACAAAGCATTCTTCCCAAGTGTCACTGGGGAATCTGGTGGAGAATCATCAGATGACTGTTGTGGCATTTGTTGTATATGAGATGGAGACGTGAAAGTCATGAACTTCGGTAATTGAAGGAATTCAAACAAATTCTTTAACATGTGTTTTTGGGAACAAAAGTGACCCTGGAGGGTTGTAGTTGGTGTTTTGAATAATTAAAGAACATGTAGAAAGATCTTATTAAGTTTATTTTCATTGTATTGCACCTCTGAGAAGCAGGAAAGTAATGACTCACCCCGGATAAGGGCCCGTCCGAGGGTGGGGTGTAACATATGCCGCCTGACGAGTTGAAATAGAGGTCCACCGGCTGTCCCCAAAAAAGGGAGAGGGAGGGGCGATGGAGGACTAGATCTGCACAAAACAAGACATTTCCAGACCCCCAACAAACAAGCTCTGGTCTACAGAAGCTGCTAGAGCTCCGATCGGCATCATCAGCCAAAGAAAGCTACTAGAGCTTGGGAAGAAAGCACAAAGAGGAGAGCTTGCTTAGGCCAAGGAGTATCAAAACAAAAAAAATAAATGTAAAATGAACTGAGAGGGGCGGACACTGGCAGCAAGCGCCCCCGGCGCCGGAAAACGGAGATGTGAGAGGCTCTAGATCATTAGAGAAGTTTTAGTGAGAGAGAAGAGAGAGAATTTGTTTTTCAGTGAATGTGTTCATTTGTTCTGTAATTGTCAGCAAATTGCCTTAAACTCTACATCTGGTGGAACTAATCTGGTAATCAGCAGAGTGATGGTCTGCTGATAAGTGTATCCAAGTCTATATATGAAAGTCAGCTGGGAAGTCTGCTGAGCTTTCCTCTGGTGTCAGCAGTCTGCTGAGGACAGTCTGCTGGAAGTCAGCTGAGTGTTTTGGATACAGCTGAGTTCTACATCGAGGCAATGATCAGCTAAGTTGGATCAGCAGAGTGATCCAACATTTGGGGCATTTATGGCAATCCGACAAAGATTCTTGGCGGTTAGGGTTTAAGGATCTGTGCCTATAAATACCAAATGTATTGATCATTGTAAAGTGTGTGTAATCTATCTGGATTTCAGTGCATAATAAAATATCTCTTCTCTGTCCGTGGAGTAGTCGGCATAACGACGGAAACCACATTAAATCATGTGTTCTTCTTGTTTCTGTTTCTCTGTGTGATTGTTTATGTTAGATTGCATCTGTGTTTATCTTATTCCATCTGGATTCTCTCTATCCTGTTATAACAATAATTTTGAATTATTTTCATGTTACACTATTGGTGTGTATCTTTTAGAAAAGAAATGTGTCAAATCAATATCTAACCTATTTGGTCGTATAATAACCCGGTTCGAGAATCTTCTGTCATTGATTCCATTCACCAAGTCATCGCCAACAATCAACACTTATCTCTTTAAAATGTTTCAAACTTTGAATCTTTATTTGAAGTACTAGTGAACGTGAACCGTGCAATTAGGCCTGTAAACGAGCCGAACCCTGGCAGGGTTTGGCTCGGCTCGGTCTGTTCGAACCTAAGGCTCGGCTCGGCTCGAAATGGCCGAGCCGTATATTTTCATTTTTCGGCTCGGGTTCAGTCTGGTATTTGGGGAAAAAAACTCAGCTCGGTTCGGCTCGAACATGTCGAACCGTTCGAACATGTTCGGCTCGAACTGGATTTTAAAGAAAAAATCAGAACATGTTCGGCTCGGTTTTAAAAAATATGTTCGGCTCGAACTGTATATGAATTTATGATATCCGAGCCGAACATGTTCGAACATGTTCGGCTCGACCACCGAATATCTAATTTGTAAGGTTCGGCTCGAAGTTCGAACCCACGAAACGAGCCCGAATCGAGCTTTTTCGAGCCGAATACTCCGGATCGAATCGAATACTTAGGTTCATTTACAGCCCTACATGCAATGCACGACGGGCCCAACATAAATCGTTACCGACGATAATATCAAAGAATAGATCCCCAACGTTAAATAAATCGTTCAAGCTTAAACCGTAATAATTCAAGGCACAAGACAAATAGAGCAAACCGAAACATATCACATTATCTGCAAGAGGTAGCTCTTTCTTAGAGACGTGAAAATTGTGAATCACTTCTCTTCCAGCCCTATCAAGAGTTTTCACCTATAAAATAAACCAAAATACGATGTATCAGAGAACAATGTCATAAAGTCGATCTCTTTAGCTTCGACTTTACGTAATGAAACATTATAGAAAAACAATAAGCGGACCATAACTACACGGTCAAATCTCCCGGAACGTCTTAGCTTCCAGATCATTAATATGCTTGAAAATGTGTTTCACTCATTTTCTATACGACATTTCTCTTTCTTATCATTAATTAATACGTCATTGATTTCGTGTTCATTCATTTTGGTGGGGAAAAAACACTTGTCAAACGGTCTGAAGAATAGAAAAAGTGATTTGGTATTCCAACGTCAATTTTAATGACGTTCGCATTGTAAATGGCCGTCGGTTCCACCGACGTTATGTTGTTCAAAATAATATAAGCATTTAATGTGGTGTCCACGTGGTCACATGTAGGCACACATTATTGGCACGGATATTTGTTTGCCCTTATTTTTTGCTGTTGTATTTTATAGCTAAACTTGACTCATCTTCCATCGTACACTACACAGTAGAACTTCAAATCCGTCGGTCTTTCCTTCTTTTTTTCCCCTTTTTCTGCACAAACTACTAACGATACACGTTTGATAAAAAAAAAAGTACACGGTTTTATTCAATTGTTGTGCTGAAATCGAATCGAAAATTTTCGGTTGATTGAAATTTAAAACTGAATCCGCACTGTCTGTTGGGGGTAATAAAAATAAACCATATCGAAATATACCTTTTGGTTCGGTTTATGTAACGGAGAGTCGAACAAAAAAATTTGATTTCTATATAACGCTAACCGAAATTCCGATTTTTACCGAAGGGGAAAAAAACCGCCATTAAAAAAGGAAAAAAAATGAATCGAAACGTTACACTTTTGATAAAAATTAAAATAAAAAAAAAAAACTACACGGTTTTATTCAATTGTTCTTCCGAAATCGAATCGGAATTTTTCTGTTGATTGAAATTTAAAACTGAATCCGCACAGTCTGTTGGAGGTACTAAAAAATGAACCGTATTGAAATATACACTTTGGTTCGATTTATGTAATGGGGAGCCGAACAAAAAATTAGAACTTCAAATCCGTCGGTCTTTCCTTTTTTTTCCCTTTCCTGCACAAACTACTAACGGTACACGTTTGATAAAAAAAAATGGTTTTATTCAATTGTTATGCCGAAATCGAATCGAAAGGTTGATTAAAATTTAAAACTAAATCCGCACTGTCTGTTGGAGGTAATAAAAATAAACCTGTTGGTCCCTTGGAAAGGCTAACACAAGTTTAGAGAAGGGGGTGAATAAACTTGTCACCAAAAACATTCCCTAAACTGGATTTAAGATAGATTGTGGTTCAGTTAAAAACTTGTGTGGAGTTAAGCTGAGTTTAAGTCAAACTGACTTAAGCAAAAACTGAGTCAACCGGCAGCGGATATAATTTTAGCCTTTATCTTGATCTTGTTATTCTATATGAAAGCTGTGTATGGTAAACTGAATATTGGTGAATGCCAGTTTGTGAACTGTGAAGTGTATAACAATCAACTATCAAATTGGCGTAAGTAAATACTGAGTAAATAAATAAATGCGTAAAGTAAATAAGCAAGAATTATAAAGGTTCCAGGTGGTGTAATCATGTACGTCCTCTCTTCCCCTATGGTGCAGAGGAAAATTCCACTAGAACTTCTTGAGGTGAACTGTTACAAAAAGTCCTAAACAATAGTCCTTGGCTAATCCCTAACTTCACTATCTAAACAGTTGTAGAACAGGTAGAATTGCTGCTCTTCAATTGCTTGAACACTGGTCCTTGAAGGGTAACGTATGCATCTTCACCAGCTACCACCACAAACACAGTCTACCCGACTGCTTGTAACAACTGTCCTTGGTGAAACCTTCCCGGTTTGCTTCACAGTCTAAACCTTTGATGTATAATCAAAGTTGCGTTGAGAATCAATAAATTGATTCTTGTTTGTGGTTCTTCAAAGTGTCTGATTCTTGATAAATTCTTTGTAGCTTGAACACTTGAAGAAATTCTTGATATGATCTTGTTATAGCGCAGAGATGATAGCAATTCGAATAAAATGACTAATGCACACAAAATGCTTATTAATCTAGATAATTCTTGTTAAATCTTGTTGTTTTGTTCTTGGTGCAAAGTCTTCTATTTATAGTGTGAGGTCCAACGTTCATCTGGCTTAAATTCGATTTGTATCAACGTCTATCTTGTAACGGATACATTTTGTGACCGTTCTGATCTGTCAGTATTCATCCAATAGAATCGCTTCCTTTATAACGTTCGACTGTACTATCAGTTTGTTGGATGACTGACATATAAGACTGAGTTTCCTTATCAGTTTTATACTGAGTTTATCACTTGTCAATTTCCTGACTGACTTGGAGCGTTAACTGAGATTTTACTCTTCTTCAAATATCAGTACTCTAGTTTTCATTTGATTATAATTGACTTAATCAGAGTACACAATGACTAATTATCTTCTAAGAATTCATTGTCCTTATGATTCTTAGGTCTTCATACAAGATCCATAAAGTCAGTTCAGGTCACCACAATCTTGTCTGAAGTCTAACTTTATAGTCTCGACTTGTAATCTTCTACAACTGAGTCTGTGACCCTCAGTTCTTCATTCTATTAGATAGGCCAACCGAGTTTGTGTCCCTCAACGAGCTTATCTTCTTCAGTTTTCATATTGGTGTATCCTGAGTCAGTTTGTTTATCTTGATGATTTCCAGTTTTCTAAATGACTTCCGGTTTTCAGTTTCACGACACACTAACTATTACAGTGCTTGTCTGATGTAACCTATACAATTATCAGACTCTAGTAAAACCTAAACATTCAGTTCTAGACATCTTTTAGCTTTTCACTATAACAGCAAGCTTCAGCACTTCATCAATAAGGTTAAGATAATACTTTGAATAAATATATGATGAATTATCATCAAAACATAAATTTTATTTCCAACAAAACCGTATCGAAATATACACTTTGGTTCGGTTTATGCAACGGAGAGTCGAACAAAAAAATTCGGTTTCTATATAACGCTAACCAAGATTCCGGTTTTTACCGAAGGAAAAAAAACCGCCGTTAAAAAAGGAAAAAAAAAATGAATCGAAACGTTACACATTTGATAAAAAAAATACACGGTTTAATTCAATTGTTGTGCCGAAATCGAATCCGCACTGTCTGTTGGAGGTACTAAAAATAAACCGTATCGAAATATACACTTCGGTTTATGTAACGGGGAGCCGAACAAAAAATTAGAACTTTAAATCCGTCGGTCTTTCCTTTTTTTCCCTTTTCTGCACAAACTACTAACGGTACACGTTTGATAAAAAAAAGTACACGGTTTTATTCAATTGTTATGCCGAAATCGAATCGAAAATTTTCGGTAGATTGAAATCTAAAACTGAATCCGCACTGTCAGTTGGATGTAATAAAAATAAATCATATCGAAATATACACTTTGGTTCGGTTTATGTAACGGAGAGTCGAACAAAAAAATTCGGTTTCTAGATAACGTTAACCGAAATTCCGGTTTTTACCGAAGGAAAAAAAAAACCGCCGTTAAAAAAGGAAAAAAAATGAATCGAAACGTTACACGTTTGATAAAAAAAATACACGGTTTTATTCAATTGTTGTATCGAAATCGAATCGAAAATTTTCGGTTGTTTGAAATTTAAAACTGAATCCACACTGTCTGTCGGAGGTACTAAAAATGAACCGTATCAAATATACACTTTGGTTCGGTTAACGGGGAGCCGAACAAAAAATTTCGGTTTCTATATAACGCTAACCGAAATTCCGGTTTTTTTTACCGAAAAGATTTAAAAAAAAACTGCAAAAAGTATAAAAAAAAAAAAAAAAAAAAAATTGCCACGTGTCAGCTCAAGAGGCTGCCACGTGACACAATGTGGGCAAACCTCTTAGCATCTTATAGATATAACTAGTTAACGTGAGCCGTGCAAGGCACGACGGGCCCAACATAAATCGTTACCAACGATAATATCAAAGAATAGATCCCCAACGTGAAATAAATTGTGTAAGCTTAAACCGTAACAAATTTAAGCCACAAGACAAACAGAGCAAGAGAAATATATCACATTTTCTCCAAAAGGTAGCTCTTCCTTAGAGATGTGAAGATTGTGAATCACCTCTCTTCCAGCCCTATCAGTAATTTCCATCTACAAAATAAACTACAATATGATGTATCGGAGAACAATGTCATAGCTTCGAATTTACGCAATTAAACATTATAGAAAAACAATTAGCGGACCATAACTACACGGTCAAATCTCCGGGACGCCTAAGCTTCCAGATCATTAATATGCTTGAAAATGTGTTTCACTCATTTTCTATACGACATTTCTCTTTCTTATCATTAATGAATACGTCATTGATCTCGTGTTCATTCATTTGGTAGAGAAAAAAAACACGTGTCAAACAGACTGAAGAATATAAAAAGTGATTTGGTATTCCAACGTCAATTTTAGTGACGTTCGTACTGCAAATAGCCGTCGGTTCCACCGACGTTATGTTGTTCAAAATAATAAAAATATTTATTGTGTTGTCCACACGGTTTTATTCAATTGTTGTGTCGAAATATAAAATTTTTGGTTCATTGAAATTTAAAACTGAATCCGCACTGTCAGTTGAAGGTACTAAAAATGATCCGTATCGAAATATAGACTTTGTTGTGTATAAGATTCAATTGTTGTGTCGAAATCGAATAGAGAAATCGAAAATTTTCGGTTGATTGAATTTTAAAGCCTCATTCGGTTTATATGTAAAGATAACCGAAATTCCGGTTTTACCAAAAGGAAAAAAATTTTGGGTGCCACGTGTCAGCCCAAGTGGCTGCCACGTGGCCTCTTGTGGGCAAAGTGTCTTAGCACTTAATAGATATAAGATAAGATAAGATAAGAAAACTTGATAATTTAGTTTCATTTTTTCGTTAAACGACTCAAAAAGTACTTAAAAAAAAAAAAAAAAAGGACATGATTGTGTATTTTCTTTTTCTGGACCCGGGTGTCTCACTAGGTCCGCCCCTGAGTACACTAGTAACTAGTTTGATGACAATATCACACCTTTGAACCAACAATCCAGTAGGTATAATAGATCGTGACAAACCGCGATTAGTGACTAGTTTGATGACAATATCACACCTTTGAACAAAATGAACTATCCACTAGGTACAATAGATCCTGACAACCGTGACCGGTGCTTACACTTTCTTGGCCCCGTGGGCGAACTTTTACGTTGTGGGCCACCACCACCAACACCTTGATTTTTAGACGGAGATGGCGCACGTTTTGCAGGAGCCGGCCAAGAATCAACAGACGAAGCATTCTTCCCAAGTGTCACTGGGGAATCTGGTGGAGAATCATCAGATGACTGTTGTGGCATTTGTTGTATCTGAGATGGAGACGTGAAACTCATGAACTTCGGTAATTGGAGGAATTCAAGATAACCTATGACTTCATTCATGGTTGGTCGGAATTTCCTTTCGGAATTTACACAGTGTAATGCTAATGTTGCTGCAATAAAAGCTCCTTTTCTTGGATATTTTCCTTCTAATCTATCGTCCATAATCCGAAGAAACGATTTCTTGTCACGCATGTGCGGCTTTACCCAGTTGATTAAATGTTGTTCGGATTTATCTTTCGTGTAGTCTACTGCACGACGACCCGTAAGTAACTCGAATAACACCACTCCAAAGCTATAAACATCGCACATTGTTGTCAATTTTCCTGCAAGGTTTTACAATAATTAATTAGCTTATATACATTAAATAAACCTGAAAAAATAATTAAATGTGACGCTCCGTTCCCGAGGACAACGAGTCTTTATTCGAAAATGAACCTTCAACACACGAAAATTAAATAAACAATAAATATCAGAATACAAAATATATACCTGTTCTAATATATTCAGGAGCAGCATACCCTTCAGTACCCATGACTGCTGTAGTCACATGAGTGTTATCTCCACTTGGTCCCTTTCTTGCCAAGCCAAAATCTGAAAGTTTTGCATTGAATTCCTGTAATCAAGAAAATATTTATGTCTCACGAATTAATCGCGATGCAAAATAAAAGTTCAAAAATATATATATATAAGCTCAATATCCGAAATTGGAATTAGTTTTACGGATCATCCGTAGAAAACAAAAAATATATATAGCATACCGAATCTAAAAGAATATTAGAAGCTTTGAAATCGCGATATATAACTTGAGACTCGGGTTCATGTAGAAAACACAGTCCTCGAGCAGCGCCTAGAGCAATTTTCACTCTTGTTTCCCAAGGAAGAGATTTTTTACTTCCTGCAAATTATGATGATTTGATTTTTTTAAACATTTATATAACCGAGATTTAAAAAGCCGACAATGCGACACATTTGAATTGGTGAAAAAACGAAATTCAATATGATGCATGATAGGTCTGGTGTTAAGTATATATACAGTATGTATTGTGATACAAATAAAGAACTTTTACGAAAACATTAGACTTACTTTTGAACAAATGGCTCTCCAAGCTACCTTGAGGCATGAACTCGTAAACTAGTAAACGGTTTTCGCCCTCGAGGCAAAACCCTATAAGTTTCACCAAATTAGGGTGATAAAGTCGGCCTAGATACTCCACTTCACACTGCAATAAACCGTGCGTGCGTCAATCGAGGAAACAATAAATAAAAACTAAAGAAAATGATTGTTAATGACACCATATACTATTGTGATAGGCAAAATTTCAAAATTCGTCTTAGAGGCTGTTTGTTAAATCTGAAATCTGAAATCTGAAATCTAAAATCTGAAATCTGAAGTCTGAATATGCTAAGTAACTGATTATTTTAAGTGCTGAAATCAGTTAGAGTGTTTGATAACATTACAAGTTTAACTTATTAATATCGTAAAGTTTAAATTTGTTCTTTCATTATTTTTTTACAAATCAACACATATTAAAAAAACTTATACTAAAATAGGGCTATGTATTTTTTTCACATATTACATCGTCAAGGCTTTTTTATGTCATTATTTATATTACTACTAAAATAAATATTTCATAACACTTTACGGGAAAAGTAAATGCATTAACTTTGTCTAATTCTATTTTATTTTTGAGGGTTTAATTCTAATCTTCTTAGGATGTTTAATAGATTATTTAAATGTAATTGTTTCATGATATATATTTGTATGATATTGTACAAACACCTTAAAAGAAAGAAATAATTTGGTTATAATGAATTTAAATGGGTTACGTGGGTCAACTTCGTATCTAAAAATACGGAAAGAAAAAAAACTTGAAGAACGTGTGTATTGCTTGTATATTCAGTGATAAGTAGCTAGCCTCTCCGGCACTGAATATTTTTCAAAGGAATTCAGATCCTCTTAAATAATTAAGTGGTGTGTTAAAATTTTATCAAACACAGCTAAACCTAACCACCACTTAATATATTAAGAGTAAGTGTTAAGTTGAGTAAACAAACAGGCCCTTAGCCTAGTTAAGAATTTAGGTCATTTTTTACTCCGGTATTAATCTTCGTCGTATATAACTTGTACATTTCTTTCAATTGTAGTCCTCTGACGCCGGAAGAGGCTGAATATAAGGAAAATCTGATTTTGGCCCGAAGATTAAAATTGTAAAATTTGTCCGGTAACTTGGCAAAAATTAAAATTAGGGTTTACGCCCTTTTTTTCCAAGTTAAATGACAAATTGTGCAATTTTCGTGCCAAAAAAAAAAAAAAAAAAACTTCCCCGATTTCAGAGACTTAAAATTCAGCCCGAATCATGTCAAGTTAGCATCCTCCAGCATTGAAGGATTAAAAGTGAAAAACATCTACAAGTTAAAGATGAAAATTGATACCGAAGAAAAAACCAATTTAAATTCCTTATCAGACCAAGTTACGGGACCAATTTCACATATTTGCATGTGGTAAATTTGTAATACCAAACCAATTTTCTTTTCAAAAGTTGATTTTAAACCGTAAGGTCAATTATGATTATCGACTTTTCAAAAGTCAATTATTATAGACAATATATATGATTGACTTTCGATGTCGAATATGCATGATGTCACAGTAAGGTTTGCATGGTGTCATTAAAGACTCCCTAAAATAATCAAAACAAAGACATCGAAAACCGAAAAAAAACGCACCAACCACTCTTTATGACCTTGAAGCCCTTGAGGCTTGAGTTTTTTAACAGCAACAGCAATGCCACTACCGGGGGCAGAAGCAGTAAAATCGTTCTCATCTAACCATCCTTTATAAACTCGACCGAATCCGCCTTCGCCTAATAGATTATCTTGATGAAAGTTTTGTGTAGCTTTCTTGAGTTCATTATGTAAAAAAGATTTAAGCTTTGGAGATGATAATATTTGATGTTCAGATGGAGAAACTTGTGAATTTCCATTTTTATTTTTTTGAACTTGGCTTGATGGATCTGGTATTGGCAATGGATTACTACATTGCTGTCTTGATACACCTAAAAAAATAAATGAACATAAAAATGTGACTACTCAGCAAAAAAACAAAAAAAAAAAAAAAATCAACACAATAAAAAAATTGTTTAAATAATTTTTTTTCGAGCGGATGCACACGGATTTAGAATAAGGCTATTAAACTCAAATTTGATGCCGTATTTATCAGAAATTGAATTCATTTTGAGGAACAATGATTATGCAAATTAAAAATTAAACCGTATGGAATTCAAGCAATACAAAAAGGTAAAATGGCAAATTAAATCTAGCAATAAAATATTAGAACAAAAATAAAACTAAGATAGCAGATATATATTTATTTATTTTTTATTTATTTATTTTTTTTTGGTTGAAAACAGCAGATATATATTCGGAAGAAAAAAAAAAAAACAGCAGATATATATTGTTGAAATGATACAACAAAAACAACGTTAAACTCAACAATCAATATAGAATATGGATCCCAAAAACATGGATTAAAATGGCAATGCAACAAATCAAATGAAAAAAAAAAACAGAATTTGCATAAACACAGAAAACAAAAACTAAACCAGCCCACCTGGTGGCGCGTGAACCGTGCGGCCATCAGAAAATTGATTTTGTGGGTTGGACATTGCTTTAGGAGCATAAAGGTGTTTGACATTGTCAGCCTTTTCAAAACTCCCAAAGCAATTCCTCATTTTGATGAATGTCATCTTGTTAATTAAAATGTTTAGAAAATAATATTCTTCAAAAGAAATAAAAGTTTTGTGTTATCTTATGGATCTTTTATAACTGAATTTGAAGAGAACCACAGTTTTCTCCTAAAGAATAGGACATTTTAGGATGACTTTAATTTATCGTTTCATGCGGCCAGGTAAGACCCGCGGATAAGATCATCTGTCTAACATTGGTGCTCGATTTCGGTGTCTAAATAAAAATTGTGTCGTTTTTTTTTTGGGGGGGATAGAATTTAAGAAAAAACAAAACCCAAAAATATAACATACATGAAAACGGCGTTGTTTTATTTAGACACCGAAATTAGACACCAACATTAACTTATTTTTCGACTTTGCACATATCTAATGTTATTAATTAAGATTTGATTTTTGAAAAAGTTGAATATTGAATCTACTCTCGGAGCGTCACACTAAGATTTGATTTCTGTAAAAGTTGAATAATGAGATGTTTACATTCGACTTTGCAAGGATCGAATGTTAATTTTGGATATTTGTAAAATAGAATATTTTCTTGAAGTTTGGTGCGGTTGGTGACAAAATAGATTCAATGTGATGCTAATAGCGGTGATCATATCAATTAATGACATTTGATTATTTCACAAAGAGACATGAAAAAGTTTGAAACGAAAGACAGTAATTGGATTAATGTCCTCGTATGTATCTCGAGATATTGAAGTGAATAAAAGAGCTAACATCTTATTTATTTCTCAAGGATGATAGTCTAACGAAATTAGATATGCATATTAAAAGATCCGTAATCACCCATGGCCTGATTGACACCCCAGGTCCCTTTCTCGACGACGATGGCTATTCAACAGAACGGTATGCAAACCCAAACATTTACATTGGCGGTGAGGAAGATGACAATGAAAAGGAAGAATTTAAGGATGCGATTGACAATCTCATCAGACCTGAAGTTGATGAGGACGCGATTACAATTCCTTTGGAAGAATGCCTCGGCCTTTGGCATCCATGGAGAAAAGCTTTGATCATCAAGCTCCTTGGTAAGTCTATATCTTACAAGTATCTTTGTCAGAGATTCAGTGAAATGTGGAAGCATAAGGGACGGATTGAAATTACTGATTTGGAAAATGGTTTTTACGTGGATCGCTTCACCAAGAAAGAAGATTATGAAATTGCCCTGGAGAATGGTCCTTGGGTTATCTTGGGCAATTATCTGGCTGTGTTGAAGACATTATTGATACGACGTAGTTTTACTTATAACCTAATTGTAATTATGTATTTACCGTCTTACCCATACCTTGTACTAGTATATAAACTGTACCATTGTAATACTTTTAACACATCAATACAACAACACAAATTACCACATGGTATCGGAGCAAGGTTGATCAAAAAAAAAAACCCTAGCCGCCTACAACCTTCTTCTTCCTCAAAAAAAAAAAATCAGCCGTCCACCACCGTCTTCTCCGACAGCACCACAGCCGGCACACCCACAGCCAGCAAACACCCTCAGCCGCAACACCACCCCTGCAACAACCCCTTACATCAGCAGCACCGCCAGCCGCCAATTTATAAAAAAAAAAAAAAAAAAACAAACCCAGCTTTTACAGCCGCCGTAAAGCAGCCATGTCCGACGATGGATCCTCCGTTGCAACCAGCAAATATCCCACCTTCATCCGCTCGTCCTCCTTGCACATCACCAAGCTCACTCGCACCAACTACAACCTCTGGCGTGCTCAAATCCTGCCCTACCTTCGTGGCCAAGGTGTTTTTGGCTTCATTGATGGCACTCTACCACCGCCGACAAAGACGCTTATCACTGCCGCTGGAAAGACTGAAGACAACGCTGAGTATGAAGATGAACTGGCTGCGTGGACCAAAACCGATCAGATGATCTTGTCCACGATCACCTCCTCCCTCTCCGACGAGGTGCTCCTTCAGGTGTATACCGCCACAACCTCGGCTGCCATATGGACTGCACTCCAAACCACCTTTGCGTCCCAAAGTCGTGCTAAATTGGTTCAATTACGAACCGAACTTGCATCCACACGACAGAACGAGCTCACCGCTACTGAATACTACTTTAAGATGAAAACCATTGCCGATGAATTGCACCTTGCCGGCCACCCATTGCAGGACGATGACTTTGTGGCCTATCTCCTTGCCGGACTCGGTCACGATTACGATTCTCTGGTTACACTGATCTCCACGCGTGACTCCATCTCCCCTGATGAACTATATGCGCTCCTACTCACTACTGAAAGCCGCATTCAGCACAACCGGCCGACCCCACTTGCTCCAGTCTCGGCCGCCTTTCCTCCTCAGGCCAATTTTGCACGCAACAGTTCCTACTCCGGCGGCTACCACGGCAACCAGAACAACTCCACTCCTACCCGTGGACGCGGCCACTCCCCTAATTATCGGGGGCGGGGTGGTCGTGGTCGTGGACGTGGCAACTCTCGTCAAAACAATGCTGGTAACGATCCTACTTCCTCTATTTGTCAAATTTAAGATATCGAAGTAACCGCTTAACCGCTAACCAATGCGCCTCGGTTGGTGCATGCATGTATTTGCTAGCCTTGTGTACCACAAAGGCAATATCCGGACGAGTAAAGCTCAAATATTGAAGACCACCAACAACTGTACGATAGAGAGCCGAATCCGAGAACAAAGGACCAGAATCATGGTGTAGTCGAGTGGAGGCAGCCATAGGTGTCGAGCACGGTTTAGATTTGTCCATATTAGCCTTTTGGAGTAGTTGGAGAATATATTTACGCTGTGTGAGAAATAGACCATCCGGGGTATGTAGGGCCTCGACACCAAGAAAGTAAGATAAGGTGCCAAGATCCTTGACGGGAAAATGGGTGCCAAGAAACCGAATGACTTCTTCAATATGAACATCGTTGTTGCCAGTGATGATAACATCATCCACATAAATGAGGATATATAACCGAGTAGGGCCGCTAGAGTAGACATATAAGGATGTGTCAGCTTTGGAGCCGACAAAGCCAAATCGGGTGAGGACGTCAGTGAACCGGGCGAACCAGGCCCGAGGAGCCTGTTTAAGGCCATATAAGCTCCGTTTTAAGCGGCAAACATAGTCAGGATGATCAGGATGGGCAAAGCCAGGAGGTTGAGCCATATAAACTGTCTCGGTGAGGTTGCCATAAAGAAACGCATTTTGAATATCCACTTGCCGAAGTGACCAGCCCTGTGAAATAGCAATAGACAACAAAACACGTATAGTAACAGGTTTAACAACAGGGCTAAACGTTTCAGTGTAGTCAATACCCTCTGCCTAATGAAAACCTTTGGCTACGAGGCGAGCCTTGTGACGTTCAACGTGACCATCCGCATGGTGTTTGGTGCGAAACACCCATTTATTTCCAACTACATTCATATTCGTGCGATAGGGCACTAGTTCCCATGTGTTAGTACGAAGTAGAGCATTAATTTCGTCTTGCATGGCATCACGCCACACTTTGTGTTTGGAGGCTTTGGTGTAGGAGGTGGGTTCAGGATTGGTTGTAGTAGCAATAAGGGCCTTAGGAAGAGGGTATTTGATAAAATCTGGGTTCTGTTTAGGCTTTAGAGTGTTGGTGCGGGTGCAGTGGTCATAGGGTGCCGAGGGGGGGAGGGGGTGGTGGAGGGGGTGTGGGTAGGGCAGGACTTGCGGGTTCAGGCTGGAGAGGGGGAGGGTTGGGGCTTTGGCTGGGTATCCGGACGGATGGGTTGGGGCTGGGGGCTGGAGGATGTGATGCGGGGGGAGGGTTTGGGATGGTGGTGCGGGGAGCAGTAGGAACGGGAGGTAAGAACGAGAGTAATAAAACAGTGTGAGTTGGAGGGGAAGGGAGAGGTGTTGAAGGAGTATAGGAAACACTTTTTCATCGAAGATAACATGACGAGCCACGTAGACACGACCAGTTGATAGGTCAAGGCACTTGTAACCATGGTGGGAAGGACTGTAGCCAAGGAAGATACAGGTTTTGGAACGAAAGTCCGTTTTATGGCGGTTGTAGGGGCGGAGGTAGGGCCAACAAGCACAACCAATGTTGCGGACCTCCTCACCAAACCGTTGGGCAATCCTCGCTTTGCCTCATTGAAGACCAATCTCCGTGTCTACTCTCTACCCACGGGATTTCGGGGGCGTGTTGAAGACATTATTGATACGACGTAGTTTTACTTATAACCTAATTGTAATTATGTATTTACCGTCTTACCCATACCTTGTACTAGTATATAAACTGTACCATTGTAATACTTTTAACACATCAATACAACAACACAAATTACCACAGGCTGTAAGGGGATGGAAACCATTTTTTCAACCTGAAGCTGAGAAGATAACAACAACATTAGCCTGGGTTCATTTTTTCAGGTCTGTCTCTAGAGATTTTCCGGAGGCCTCTACTGCAAAAAATCAGAAATTTGGTTGGAAAATTTGTGAAAATAGATCCTTTTACCAACACAACTACTAGGGGACGTTTTCCAAAGTCTGCGTTGATTTGGAGAAGCGGTTTAAAGGAGCTGTTGTCATCAATGGGTGTAGATACAAGGTGGAATATGAGGGGCTTCAACAAATCTGTTGGGGCTGTGGAAAGTTTGGACATATGAAGGAAGAGTGCCCTTTGAACCCGTTGAAATTAATGGAAATCAGCCAGTAACACCTACATGACCTGTTTTGCAAAGGCCTACAGTTGAGAACCCATATGGGCCTTGGATGATAGCCCAAAGGAGGGTAAGATGGACTCTTAACAAAGAAAAGAAGGTTGATCACAGAAATGATCAACACCAACCCCAAGTGCAAGTGCAACAGAATGAATCAACTGCAAAGAGCCCACGAGCTGTAGCACAAGAACATGGGTCAGGTTCTAGATTTAATATCTTGATTGATGAGGAAGTAGAAGCCGGAATCTCAATTCCGGTTCTGATGGATGATGTAGATGGGGAACTTGACGTACCTGATGTGGTAAAAGACTTGATAGAGGCTTCTAGGCAGCTGGAGTCTCATGGAGGTAAAGTAACGACTAGGGAAGTACACAAATCAACTTCCCAAAGTATGAACAACAAACATAAGCAGGTTCCCGAATAAGGAAATTCTAGCAATCATGGATCGAAAAATTCCAAAGGAAATGGCAGGTCAAATCAAAAAACTTCTGACACAGGGAAAGCTAAAGATCAGAGATCTGATTTGGGAATTCAAGGGCAGCAGATGAAAAGGTCTTCCTCCTCTAAACATAAATCCACAACAAGATCAGCTCTCTCGACCTTGTCAATTGACACTAATCAAAGGAACACCCATTCTTCTCAGAGACACCAGATTAAAATTCTGAACAAAGCCACGCATCTCCCATCTCAGCAATAGGGCGAGCATGTAAAAGTCAACCCTCCTGATGTGGTGCAGAATTAGGGGATCTCTCGGATGCATAATGCATTGGCATGCCTTAATCCTTCGTATGAAGTTGAGGAGGGGAGCCACCATAGCATGTTGTGAAGACGATCTACCATGGAACCCAAGAAGTACACCTTACTCTTCATGTGATGATCCCTAAGATGGAGTCTCGTGTGCAGAACTTTAGATTAACATGGAATTTTGATACTTTGTGATAGTTTTCTTCCCCTTTGAAATGTCTATATTTTGTAATATATGGATTTCCACTCATTGATTAATAAATAAATGATCATCTTAAAAAAAACGATGAGAAGATCGATTTCCCGTTCTTTAAAGGCGTTAAAACCAAAAAAAATTATGCTTTTCACGTTGTTTTCTCATATTTTCGATAAAACTTTCTTGTAAAAGTATTTTTACAACATTCTCAGTACTATTTTATATATATAAAGCAAAACCGGATATAGTAAAAATAATGCTGGGGAGGGGGGGACTAAATAATAATTTAACATTTCTGAAAGGAGGGTAACAATAGGTAAACTTGAGAAAAAATGGTTGTCAAGAATGGGATTCGAACCCATGCCCTTTCGGACCAGTACCTGAAACTGGCGCCTTAGACCAACTCGGCCATCTTGACTTTATATTACAGATCGTACAATCATTTTACATATATGTTTTTAACATCTATTTTCCTTCAATTTTTATTATTTACGGGTCTCGATTTCTCTTCAAATTTATTTTTTTGACGAATACGAAATATACGCACACATATTTGTTGTTCTCACCGAGACTTAAACCCGAAACCTCAGAGTTAAGGACCACAGTAATTACCACTGGGTCAGTGTCTTGTTTGATTGACTAAAAAGTGTTACAAGTTTCTCTCAAGGAAAAATTACAATTAAAAACTTAGAAGTATTTTACACTCATAATCAATCGTTTTGATGATTAAGTAATGACCCTTCCAAATAAAATAAAATAAAAAATTGATAAATAAATGAAATGACAGCATGGACAAAGAAAGAAAAAGGCTCATAATTAACATGGATGGTGCACACTTATTAAAATAAAACACATCAAATTTTAGAATAAGTAAAATTTGATGTGTTTTTGCTTTATTTGTTGAAGTAGAGTAGTGACAAATATAGCATCTTGCATATTATTTTGGTGTAAGAGATAACGTTTGTTGTGTTAAAAGAATTCCTTCATAGAAAATCTGCGGCCAAGAGATTGAATGAACTGTTGAAGAGCAACGCAACGTCGTCATTTTCTGTGACAATAATATCATCGACATATACAAAAAAAAAAAAACAAAAACAAAAAGTTGTTGATGGAGACTTATAAATGAACAAGATGAGTCAAAATTAGAATTTTGACTCATCTTGAATCAAGGAAAGGGTTTTTAACTAATGATACCAAACACGAGGTACTTGTTTCAAACCATAAATTGCATTATGATGTTGCCAATATGCGTACGGTGAACCCTGTCCTCAAAGCTTGGTGGTTGGGCCATGTAAACATGTTCTACGACAGTACCTTGTAAAAATGCATTATTTACATCCATTTGTCGAAGTGACCGACCAAAAGTGACTGCAATACTAATGCCCTGCTCGTGGCCTCCAAGGGCGTCTCTTTCTAAATTTAGGCTCGGGGCTAAAAAAAAACTAGACCCTTCGAAAAAAACAGTGAAAAACACGAAAGGTTATTACTGGACTGGTAGCAGGGGCGGCGGCACTCACACCATAATGGGTCACCTGACCCTCAATTTAAAAAAAATGTGTATTTTTTACACAAATTAAAATTTTTATGTACTAATATCTACTGATTGACCGGCTAAAATTTTAAAGTAAAGACTCTTGACCTATAATTATACATATATATTTTATATAATACATTACAAACTTGTAATATGATGTGTCGTTATAGATCTCTGACCCGTGTCACACAATTCCTGCAGCCGCCTCTGACTGGTAGGTTATTTTGTTTTTGCAAAAACGAAAGGTTTTTACACACGCACCTTTTTTAGGCCTAACAAGACTTGAATCTTGGTCACTGCCAAGTTATACCCTAGTGCTCACCCCTGAGACGACACCTTGTTGGTTGGTAGGTTATTGAAACCGAATGTAAAAATATGAAATATATATGCTATTGGGTAAAAAATTGACGCGACCCATAAATTCATCGATTTGGGGGTCGTGGGCCAAGGCCCCGTTGCCCCCCCAAGGGGCGCCCCTGGTGACCTTGGACGAAGCATGGAATAAGTATCAGATGTTCGACGAGCTCGAGACATGTGACTAAGATTAATAGGTGTCTCCAAACCTCTTACAACCAATCTGAGCCAAGAACTTTCTCGAGGCCTCATATGACCGGCATGATAGATCGTGGAACACTGGGGTAGAAGTCAGTCTCTCGTTGCCAGGGGCGGAACTATGTGGTTGTTGGGGTGGTCTCAAGCCCACCCCCCAAAAAAAAAACTAGTGAGAATATTTGTGTAGTACCCCGATAATAAAGACCAAACTGATAACCAAGACCACTCCAAAATAACCAAGACCACCCCGTAGTAAATTCCTGGTTCCGCCACTGCTCGTTGCCTCTGATTTGATCAAGTTTTTGAGTCCACTAATGGCTAGAATTCACCAAAGACTCGTAACTCAGCTTGTAAATGTTTCATGGCGTGCCGCCACGTGCCCGTAACGCTATGTATGACCCATAATAGTTGACAGTAAACTAGCGACATATTAGCGAATTGTTTGGCTGTTACATATGAATACATATTTTAAATTAATTAGCATTACATAATTTTAACACGTATAGTGAAAATATAGTCATCTTTTAGGAAACACTTATTGGCAACATGATGTATCTATTGGAGCACTATACTTCGTAAAAAGAATTCACTTTGCAGATGTCTAATCCTGTATTCGACATGCTTAAAAGTCGAATTTTGAGCTTAAATCCAACTCTAGATAAGTCGAATTCTATTATGGTGCCTTAAAAGTAGATTCAATGTGGCGGTAATAATAATTCCTATTTTCAAAATAGCCTTAAATGATGTTTTTTATTGTTCTCACTTTAACCAATACACAACTTAAGGATTTTTGTTTAAAACGCTCGTAACCGGAACTAACTAACACAACCAATCCGTGAATTGGTTTGGGTTATCATTATAGAGCCCGACTCTTCAACCCTTTTACTTAACGATTAGGTCTGACCTTGCCCTGTTTCGAAAATATGACATTTGTAAGCATTCAATTTAAGATTTTTTTATACTATTTATTATTATTGATTGATGTTGATAGAGAGGGGTAATTGGGACACAACATTACTCAACCTAGCCAAACACAAACGGCCAAACAAAACCGAACCCGTGTGGAGTAGACGGACCCATAAATAGCGAGACCTGATGCTTTAGGGTTTAAGCTCTCCTTTCTTCACAGTTTAGCTGAGGCTTAGGTTTCACTCGAGGGTTTTAGAGGAGAGAAGAAGAAGAAGAAAAAAAATGGGGGCTGACAAAGGCAAGAAGCAGAAAATTCCAGAGAAAGCTGAAATCGAAGCTAATAACCAGGAGCCTATTGATGGAGAACTCGTTCTCTCTATTGAGAAGTTGCAAGAGATTCAAGATGAGCTGGAGAAGGTAATTCCATTTTTTTTTCAATTAAAAAAATTCAGTTTTTTGGAATCTCTCTGTTTTTGTTTTGGTATTTAATTTGCTAAATCAAGAGAATATGCATGGCTGGGGGATCATAATTGTTGCTGTATTTATGCTCCTTTCTTGAATTGATGATATTTTTTTATTTTTAAGCAATATTTATAGCCGCTTGTTCTGCTGAAAGTTCCCAGAAGGAAGAGGCCATTGCCGTTGTTCTGCTGTTCAGTGACTTAGAATTTTGCATTTATTACGTTTTTTTGTTGGTTTTGGTATGGATGTGATGCTTTTTTTTTTCGTATTCTTACTCATAGCTGCTTTTGAGCTGTTGCGGGAATGAGTGTGTTGACATTCTTATTGCTTAACATATTCTGTTGCTATTTTAAAGAGGGTTTTTTTTTTTCTTCTGAAAGGTAGTTCATTTGATTAAAAGGTTTCCAAAAGCTCTGGGAAATTTACTCTGCACACAAGCTTTTATCTTTGATCTGATGCAAATGTGGTATGATTGCACTTGTGCTCGTGCTTAATCTTGATTGAATTTGTGAAAAATGGTTTCCTTTTTGAATTTAGTCTCCGGTCGTGTTTTGGAATCTCTATGCTATCTTTTTACTTTTTTGTGTTGCATTGATTGAGCATTATTTTCCCTCTGTTTTCATTTTGTGAGGTGTTAGATATGCCGAAATATATAGCCTGCTCATAATATTATAGCTGCTTGTGTCATTCGATCTGGATGTTTCATGGCTTTAGTTTGAGCTGCAGACCGCACTCTGGATTTTGATTTGGGTTTATGGGTAACGTCGTATGCATATTTGTTTGTAGTTTTTGCTATTAAAACAAGCTTTTGGAATGATTAAACTGGATCAACACCATTGTGGGTCTTTAGCTTTTATGGTGACCACTTGGTCCGAGGATTTCCCTTTTGTAAAATCGCAGTTTTGTATTTCTCAAGATTCTATGGTTTCAAGAATTTTTCCTTTTTTGGTACAGATTAATGAGGAAGCTAGTGAAAAGGTCTTGGAAGTTGAACAAAAGTACAATGTAGTGCGCAAACCAATTTACGACAAGAGAAATGCTATCATTAACTCTATTCCAGATTTCTGGATAACTGCGGTTAGTGTTTCATCTAAATCCCCTTATCATTTTAGTGATTGGACAACCGTGATTCTTTGATTCAAGATAGTTTCTATGGCTGATCTATCCACCATTTAATGCAGTTCACAAGCCATCCTGCGCTCAGTGAGCTGCTGACTGAGGAAGACCACCAGGTTTGCACATTGCTCTGCTTGCATAAAGATATAATTTTTGAACGTTTTTCAGTATTGGGCACCATCTCCTCTAATTATTGACCGAACTTTGTGTCCGCATCATGCAGATTTTCAAGTACCTTAAATCTATTGAAGTGGAAGATTCTCAAGATGTGAAATTGGGTTACTCAATCAGTTTTGTGAGTTTCTTCTTCTTTTATGTGCAATGGGGACTGATAAAAAGAATATAGATGAAAACCCTTTGTTTGGAAAGTAATTAACTTTCGATTTTCTGTCCTCTAGAACTTCAAACCTAACCCATATTTCGAAGATGCGAAGCTTACGAAGACTTTTGCCTTCCTTGATGAAGGAACTACAAAAATTACTGGTACTGCTATTAGATGGAAAGAAGGCATGGTAAGGCTCCTTTTCCTGAAATATATGCTATTGATATCGGGATGTACATTTTGCGTTCTTAATATTCACATGTTTGTTTGAGTATTTCAGGGCATACCTAATGGAGTTGCTACTGTGAAAAATGGAAATAAGCGCTTGAATCCAGAGGAAAGGTGGGTCCTTGATCCAATAAAAGTCTTGAAAAAATCTTCATGCTACCTTACTTATGTCAATTGCTTACTTGAGAAGATGCTTCTTCACCAAATTCTATTTTCTTAGGAACATTTACCAACTGATTTTATGATTGTTGCCTATTCACTTGTTTGATTTTTGAAATTAATTGCTAGTATAAGAAGGGTAGTCTTGGCATCACTTTAAAGGTTGTTGACATGTTATCAGAAGTTAGGGCTTCGAGTTTGGAAAAAACTTCCTGTACAAATATAAACTAGGGCTGTTTATAGTTTTCCATATAGAGGAAAGAGGTTTACCCATTGAAGTGAAAATTTGACCAGTTGATATGTCGTGTCCATGACTATAATTCATAGACACTTACACCAACACTAAGTTTGTGTAGATATGATTTAAATAAAGTTTGTTATTTAACATAAACGATTTTTACCTCATACGGTCCTCAGAGATAGATAAAATACAAAAACTCATGGTCATAACTGCAACCCTCACCCGTGGTGCGTAAATGTCCTGTTCTAACTTTTCACTCCCCTGTGTTCTTATCTCGCCCATCCGAATCCCTTTTTTTTATACCCTGTGGATGAGCTTGTCTCGGTGTCTTTTTGTTGAGATCTTTGTCCATGTACTACATACTGCTTGTGACCATCACATCACTTGTTCATGGTGTCTATTGCATTAAAGTTGAAGATGAGAAGATGTTTTTCCCTCTTTTCTTGTGGGTTTTATCGTAAATTATTGTTATAATTCCCATGTGTAAGGACGGTGATCGGCTGATCGCATTTTAAATTTCAGTTTGTTGTTTCAATCTGCGTTAATGCTTAACATATAAAGCATTTCTGATTGTTCTTGGCTTGCAGCTTCTTCACCTGGTTCGGGGATGAGGGTGATATGGAAGAACTTCATGAGGAGGTAATGCTATTTCTGTTGTTAATTAATGACACAAACAGGTCAACTTCTTATTTTTTTCGTCTTTCTTTTGGATAAAATTCATCTCTAATGATGTTTGAAATTATTTTGGACAGGTAGCTGATATAATTAAGGATGACTTGTGGCCGAACCCCCTGACTTATTTCCACGCTGTAAACTCTTCTTCTCCTTTCTTGCTTTTACTTATTCCAAACTTTTCTCGTATATATGCGCTTTATGTTTCCTCCAATCCACACTCTTTACTTGAATTTTGAATCAATCAACAGTTATAGTACTTCTGTTTTTTGCATAAATGCGGTAGCAGTGAGGCTTAAAATTCGTAATTTATACACAGTATATGTTCCAACATTTTGACTGGGTTTTTTTTTCTTTGTCAATTTTGTGTCTTATGTTATTTGCTTACTCTTTGATGTAGGATGGTGATGAAGAAGAATTCGACGAAGAGGGCAATGATGAGGTAAATGAACATAAAAGATAACTTATCTCCATATTAGATTTATTTACTTCACATCGTTTAGTTAAAAGTCTGAATTTACTCGATAATTATTGTACTTCATAAGATCTGCCTACATCCTCATCATAATCATATTGTTTTGGTTACTGTTCATGTTAAGTTTCAGACCAACTGACCATTCAGAATCGTTCTCTTTTATAATTAGTGTATATGTATATTTGGTATTATTTGCATCTAATTTTCCCAAACCTTTTCTATCTTTCTCTCTTTTCTTCTATGTACCCGATTGATAAAAGCCCTATCGTGTCGATGTGGTGGCACTAGTCTTCCACATAACCTGACAGATTCCTTGAGCCGTGGCTCTGAACTCTGTTTCTACACTATTCCTTGTCACTACACTTTGCTTCTTGCCCTGTCATGTTGCTAAGTTACCCCAAACAAACGTGCAATAACCCGACACAGGTCTCCTATCCTTGGTGCAACTCCCCCAGTTAGCATCAGTGTGAACTTTTTTTTTTCTTTACCATTTTTTAATGATTTCTCGAAGATCTCAATACTAGGTGTACCTTACGTATACCTCAAAATTCTGTTAACTGTGTCTTGATGCATCTTCATAGGATTTTGCATGAACTGACTATTAGGGCTGACATCATAGGATATGTCGGGACAGATATATTAATTTTCCTACCAACCTCTGATAACTTTCTTTGTGAATAGGAGCTTTTTCTTGAACATCACCCAACTTAGAAATAAATTCCATACGAGTTTGTGAAGGTTTTTTGCCAGTTAAACCAGTTTCCTTCACTAAGTTCAAAGCGTACTTTCTTGGGATACGACCTGTCTTTCATCTTGCCACCTGCATTTCTGAGAAATACTTGAGAGGGCCGGTCACTTCATTTGTGGAGTTGTATCGTGTGGATGAATCTGGACCACACAGTTTGAATTTGAATTCAAACTTTGTGGTCCAGATTGATCCACATGTGTCTACCCCACAAATGGAGTGACTAGGGAAGAATTTCCCCAAAGTCAGTTGTTTGAAATTCAGTAGCCAACTTCTTGACATCTTGAGCTCCTTCCACGTCATTACTTGTGAGCATAATGTCATAAACGTACACAATTATCAATAGCTAGTTCACCAGTTTTAGATTGCTTACTAGATAATATATAGAAATAGAACCCCGATTTCTTTAAAAATTTCACTATCTATTAAACCAGGCTCGAGGGTTTTGTTTCAGTCCTTACAAAGACCACTTGAACTGAAGGACAGATAGATGGCCTACACACTTTTCCTTGAATCCTGTCTTCAAAACCTGAGGAACCCCCCCCCTGGCTCTCCACATAGGCTTCCTCCTTACGATCTCTATGCAGAAATCCCTTTTTTATACATCTAACTGGCTAAGAGTCCAGTCCAAGTTTACTGCTATTGATAAGATAAAAGTGCGGATGGTGTTCAATCCCAACGGATTTTAAATCCGTTGGCTACAAGCCCGTGTATCATAGTCGAAGACTGTGAATCATCAAATGGATTTTCATCTTTGATACATGATCTTTGTATTAGTTGCGCAGACATTCATGAAAACGAGGTTTTGCTACAAAATGATGAAAAAAAAGAATACAGTAGACTCTTATACGGGACAAATTAAGCTTACTTTGTGGTTTACACATGTGTTGGGGTACATCAGATGGGACCTACTTGGCTTCTTTGCTGACAACCTTGTTTTTTTTTTTTTGTGTGTGCAGGAAACAGATGATGACGAGGACAACGAAGATGATGACGGGGACGAGGATGATGATTGAGGCGCGATAAGTGAATAGTTATAATTATAATTGTTTTGATGGTTCTTAGAGTTTTTGTGTTGGGGTGGCCTTGGGTGTCCTTGGTGAGAGGTGGGGTTATGTATGTAGTATGAAAAAAAAGGAGGTTTAAGTTTTCTTTCACAAAGGAATATTAGTGTAAACTGCAAGCTGTGACTTCATCTTTGTGTTGATGGATCCTTTTGCTTTTTGTTCTCTTTTTTTTTTTAAGGTTTTAACATATTTTGGCCCGTAAGGTTTTCTCATTTTCTTGTTTTTCGTAATTGAATTCGAAGAAATTTTATCGTATAATTGTTGTATCAGATGGATGGATTCGATAAGAAAAAACTTTTACACGGAGTTGCTTTGTGAAAGCGTAAAAATAGTTATGTCTATCCATTTTGATACAACAGTTGTACCTTACGATTTCAATGCTTACAATAGCTTGACCAATGGGAGCCTAGACGGGTGTTTGTTATGTATATTTTCGAACATCATAATTAGTCCGTCTAAAGTGTACACATAAACGATGCAATCATACAATGTTTATGATGAAAAAAAAATTAATATCAACCTTTGGATTAAGTTTATGTGATTCTTTACGTGTGTAAAGTGTGCCTAAATCACTCTCCAAAGCTTTCAAAGGGTGAATTTGGTGAATGAGGGAGGTTTTATATGTTGCTGGCTGATGGGAGTCAACTGTGTAGTTTAACCTCCGTTTATTATGTTATTGGAATGTTTCGGGTGCATTTAGATGCAATTTAACGCTCCTTTATCACTTACGGTCCGACATTGCACTTAATTGAAAATATCGTTTTATCGATAAAATGTGGACATTTATAGCACACACGGATACTTTGTTCCCTACGGAATTACACGTGTTGGTTACCGAGCCACTTCTACGAGACAAGCCCGTGCATCATTTGATTATGTCGACCGAATTGCTTCAAGTATTAATGTATAATATTAAACCTTAAAGGGCAGTAAAAAAAAAAAGAAGGCGGCGGCAATAGTATAGTATAGTATAGTATATATATGCTATAGACGACCAAAGGGGAGGTAATTTAGGTTTGAGAAAAAGAAAATAAAAGGCGGCGCAGAGCGTGAACAGCAGCTCAACATATATATACTTCGTGGACGGCAAAGTATTAGGTGGTTGTTATTGATACATACTACAGCCGTGGTTTTCCTTTGGTTCATTAGAACAAAATTATTTTCCTTTTCCGCAAATTATCATCGGCAACTGCAGTATTATTTATTTTTGTTTTAACACACCGAAGTGACGATTCGAGTGGTAGATTGCTACACTTTTATCGGTAATTTTAATTATCCTTTCATCATGTCTTTTATCAATTTATTTATGATTTCTTGTGTTATTGATTTGATTATGAGTAGCTAAATAGTTGTGTAGCCGAATTATGTAAAAGCGGATGAAACGCCCTAAGGGGGATTAGACGGGAGTAGTGTAGCGCTTAATTAAACGTTTGTATGATTAATCCACGTCCTAAAACTTATTTTAACGTCTTTGAATTAGATTGATCACCTAGTTCACTGTCACACATCAAACTTATAGATGCATTTTGCGGTGAGATGTGGGATAAGGGGTTTTAGGATCGTTGCGTAGATTCGGCCTAGTTGTTAGGTCCGTTTCCAATACAGAGGTTTGTCATCGTTGTTCGAGCGACTCTAGAGCTTAATCATGTTAGGTTAATCGGTTTTCTAAAGGGAGAATTAATTAACTTCACATAGGGTGTTAAGCGAGAGTTGTTCAGACCTTAACACCAGAATTAGGAGTTGGCACCCGTGGATGTCATATAAACTGAATTGGATAGGTAGGTCGGTTAAAACACGCTCCTTGTCGAGTCTTTCCTGTGGGGTAAAAGTAACCCGCTGGATCGTAGTTCGGCTATGCTTTTTAATCATATAAGTAAAACCAGTAGTGTAATAGTTAATTCTGCATTAGTTGTTAATCTTTCCACTATCTATTGACCTGAACCAAGTTCTACGTCGACTTTGGTACTTCACTATTACTCCCTATGGATTCGACCTTGTAACCACTATACTGCCCTAACCCGATACTCTGTCGGTTAAAGTTAGCGGTTAAGTATTTTGCTATCAAGAATTTTGGCGCCGTTGCCGGGGAGTACATGGTGAATATCTTGCCAGTTGACTGAAATCTTGGACTTAGGTCGTTTTATTTTTATTTTTATTTTTTTTTTATTTTTTTTCCTTTTCTTTTCTTGACGGAGTTCGTATATTGAAGCGTCACACCACCTATTGCTGTGGTGGTGGTGATGAGATACTTTGATTGTGTGGTGTTGTTTCCTGAGATCTTGCAGTGTAAGCTACAATGGATAGAGTCTCACCTCCACACTACCAACCTGAACAACAAGGGATGACAATGAACCAATATGCACAACAATGGTATGCTCCTCAACCTATATATCAGCAGCAGCCCTAGTGCAAACCAGAATCAATACTACGGTTATTCGAATGGAAACAGTAATGGACAGTTTGGTGGGAACATGCATGATAGGAATCCGGGGAATGGGATTGGTGATTTTCAACCAGTCCAACAATATCAACCGGTTCAGCAGAATTGCCAGAACTTTAAACCGGAGTTCAACCAAGCGAATGTCAACCGAGTGCTGCAAATGCTAAGGGATGAGGGGTATCAAGACCATGTCTCCCAACAACTCCTGCAACAACTTATACAGCAGCATCAGAGTCAGTATGACCATTCTGTATCTCAACCGCAAGATGAATACGAGATTGATCCCGGACATGCTGAAGAAGAACGGGAAGTTGAGATAATAGAGGAGCTGGCAGAGAGGGTTTCTGTGGCGAAAGTCGAGAGAGTGCGGATAGACCATAATTCTGACTGGGAGAAGCGGATGGATGAGTTGCAGAGGGAGATCACAGAATCTATGGATCGGATTTGGGCACTCCACCGAAGGAGTGTGCGCGGTGAGTATAGAACCTCCACGACTAGAGCAGAATGGGCACGTAGGAAGAACATGTTGCTAGACATATCCAAGGATCTCGTCTCACTTAAGGAAGCCCGGGAGCTAGAACATGAAAAAGAGGCTTGTGCACATGAGGTGAATAAGGTTGCAGAGGAAGCTGACAGTGAAGAAGTTCAGGTGGAGAGTGAGGTTGATGAATCGGTTAGTGGTAGAGAGCTGGGAGTTGCCCAACCAAAGAAATCAGCAGAGCGAGAGAGGATGGAAACTGAGTTGAAAGCTATGCAAGAGGAGTTAGCTGCTGTTCAGAGGGATCTCGTGATTTTTAGGACGGAGCAAGTGACTGAGTTGGGATCGCCCATAGCACCATCACATTCTATTGAAATATCAGATGATACCTTGGTGGAGTGTACAGTGGAGCCGACTATTGTTTTGAGTGAGCAAGAAATCTTTGGTAATGAAACGTTATGGGATGAAAAAGAACTGCAAAATTTTGAGATGGAAGCGGTGCAACTGTTGTCTACTACACCGCCTTTCCATGATATACAAAATGATGAATTGACAGAGAGTATGGTAGATTCGATTGTGGTCGTCGATTATGTGGAGATCGAGACTAAGGAGATGTTGGGATCGCTCATTCTACCGTCAAGCTCACTTGTGGATCGAGATCAAGTTGATGAGCCACTAAAATTGAAGCCACCGGATGGATTGGTGATTCCTGATACGATGGTCCCGGACTACTTCACTCATCCACCTTATGATGATGAGTATTATGAGATCAAGTTTTCACTCCCTCCGGTGAATGCGGCTCAAAGAAGTGTGAGAAAGAGACCACATTGGTAAGAGGTAGCATCAAGAACCAAAAGAGGTAAGTTTTTAGACAATTCAATTTCCATGGTTCTCGCTTTGTTCACTTTTCTTAAGCTATTGGTCTTCTTGAGTCTAGATTTTGGTTGACGAGTTTTGATGCTTATGTGAAATATTCTGGTTTGAGTTGTTTTGAGTCTTAAGTGATTTGAGTCTGCTTAAGTGCCATATGGTCGAGCCAACGACGTAAAATACAGGCGCTTGTGGGAGGCAACCCACCTTTTTGCTTTATTTATTTAGATCTTATTGGGACCCTGAGAGGATATTTTACACCCGATTCTTGTTTTTGACATGCATGCTATAGCCGATATTTTCTTTATATATACATCTCCATGTTTGTGTTACCTACACTTAAGGTTTCGGCCTTTCATTGTAGAGAATTCTTTGTGTTTACTTTGTAGCACAGGCACCTTGGGAGATATATTTGCGGTTGTTGCTTTGCATTGGATGAGCTTTGCCGACAGTTCAGCTAAGTTTTTTTCCTTTCTCACTCACACATAGAGGACAATGCTTCGTTTAAGTGGGGAGTAGGAGACTTAGCTTCACTGTTTTTGTTGATAAATATTTATGCCATGTTTTCATATACTTGAATGATTTGTAGGCTTAGTTTTTGCTATATCGTGTGAATTTGGGCCATATTTTAAAAAAAATTCATGGATTGATGTTGTGTTATATGTTGAATCATGATATCCTTAGGTCAAGTGTTTTACAATTGAGTAAATGCATGCGAGTTAAGTCGTGATCTTGTTATAAAAATGGACTACACACGCACTTAATAGCTTCAATATCATGTGTTATGGTAATTAGTGATGCTTATAGTTGTCATAGTCTATTCTGTTACCTAGAACTTATATGATTAACTTCGAGGCGAAATAGAAAGGTCAATCTTGGTAGATTAAGGGATGACGGTCCTGGCATTTCTTTGACCCGACTAGAGCCAAATAGCCAACCCTGTACATAATTTCCACAGAAACCCCTCTGAGCCTTTGTAGGGTGGTTAGACCCCCACCCGAACGTAGCCATTCGTTGATTAGCCTATAATTTCCGACCCTTAGCCTTTATTTGTGGTCTACATTTCTTTGGCACCCTACGAGTGAGTTTTAATCTTATTTTGGGCACACTTGCTAGCACAAGTATGGGGTGGTGAAGATGTGTATCAAAGTGTGGTGTTGGTGAATATTTTGTACTACGAAAGAGAATGGGTAGCAAAAAGTGTTGGTGTTTGGTTTATTAAAAAAAAAAGAGAAAAAGAAAAAAATCAAAATCAAAATCAGTCAAAAAAAAAAAAAATGGAACGAAGTGTTTGGAAAAAGTTGAGTCAAAGAATGTTTGATGAAGGCCGTGTATTAATTCTTCCAAAGTGGCGTTGGTGGACGAGTTTTCATTAAAGTATGTTGGAATTTGAGAGTAAAGAAGGAGAATGCTTGCTTGAGCCAAGCTAAGGAGGTGAGTTATGAGGCAATGTCAAGAAGTTTTGATTAAGCTCACTCGTTTTTCTCGTTTGATATTCCTTTTATCCTTTCGTTTAGCCCCGTCCCTAGCCTAACGTTACAACCGTGCAAGTCCTGCCTGACCTTAGTTAGCCTTGATTTGACCTCGATTAGCGGAGATGTTTATGAAGTATAAGCCTATGGTGTAACAACAATAGTCATGCATCTATAATCTGAACCGGTTAACTGTGATGAATGAATGAGAAGCTATGCACACACTCACATTCCGTTTTTGTAATAAGGGAGGATTAGACTCAATTGCATTTGCCTGGTTGTTTTCACTTACCCTTTGCATATGATGATCCCGTGTATGACTACAATGTTGACTCTATGTTACATTTTAGAGTCGCTTTGTTTGCTCGAGGACGAGCAAAAGCTAAGTGGGGGGGTAGTTGATGGGAGTCAAATTGTAGTGTATTTCTTATATGAGATTACCTCCTTCTACGAGTTATTCATGGTTATTTTGGGCTATTATGGGTAGGATATGAACGATATTCACTTATATGCATGTTTCGAGACTAAAGGCGTTTTCGTCCTAAAAATTCGTGTTGTATGTGGATTTCATTACGTTTCTGTCAATGTATATTATGCCTTGGTGCTCGTGTCTTTGTTTTCAGGCTTATATTGATGTATAAGGTTGAGAATAAGGAAGAGATTCTCGAGAAAGAACGAGATTTGGGGCCAAGGAGGAGAAAAGAGTGAAGAATCATTGACGAAATCTGAACCAGTCACTTCAGGGGCATTTTGGTCACACTTGGAGATACTTTCAGGAAGAGTTGTCTGGATGAAAGTTTTAGAGCGTTGAATCATCTTTCCAACGCATTTTGAATCATCTCATTTGGAGCCCTAGAAGTGAAGTTATGATGAAAATACTGAAGCCTACCCCAAACTGGCGTTTGGAAGATCCAAACGGGCATTCGCTTGTTACTGAAAGTTGGGTTTTCAGGCAAACGGGCGTCCAAATGACCTCAAACTGGCGTTTGTGAAGGTTCAGCCCGAAAACCAAAGCTCATACAAGGCAAACGGGCGTCCAAATGACCTCAAACTGGCGTTTGCAAGGATGCAAACTCTAGTTTGGCCCCGACAGCAGATTTTCACCATGCCTGACCCTTTAATCGTCATTTTGACCCATCTAGGAGGCATTTTCTGGTCAGGTCGTCTTCATGAAAGTTGTAGGTAATTGAACGAGCTTTCCAATGCATCTTGAATCATTCAAATCGGAGCTCTACGCAGGAAGTTATCGCTGATTTACTGAAGATAGGTCAAGTTCGGCCAAACTAGCGTTTGCCAAGATCCAGACGGGCGTCTGGGACCGACAGGAGCATATTTTCGACCTACATTATAAATACGCAGCTCATTCAGCCCCTATACGATCCGGGACGACTTTGGGCATCTTAGGGGCGATTTTAGGGCGGTTTTTGAGTAGTTTAAACACCCTTTCATCCCCATATTCCATAGATTAATTCCATGGATTCTACATACTTTCTATTAGATTAAATTTCTGTTTCAACACCAAAGATTCGACTTTTAGTGCAGTACCTTTACTCAATATTCAAGGTTTGATTTTTATGATGATTATGCTTTCGTTTATTATTGTTCTTAGTATAATTTCCTTTAATTACTTCGTTGTTAGTATGATTATGGGTAGCTAAAGTAGTTGTGTAGCCGAATTATGTGAAAACGGGTGAAAATCCCAAAGGGGGTTGAGATGGGAGTTGTGTAGCGCTTAATTAAACGTTTGTATGATGAATTCATGTTCTAAAACTCGTTTTGATTGTTTTAATAGCTTTGAATGAGATTGACAACCTTGTTCACTGTTACACACACATCGAGCTTATATATGTATTTTGCGGTGAGGTGTGGGATACGGGTTTTAGAATCACTAGACTTAGCCTTGATTGTTAGATTGACAACCTAGCTAGACGTTAGGACTATGCCTATGTGAGGTTCTTATCGGGTTCCCGAGCGGCTCATTATTTTGGTCAACCATGTTAGGCGAGTTAGCTTTCTAAAGGGAGGGTTAATAAGCCTAGTATAAGGGGTTAAGCGAGAGTTGTTCAGACCTTAACGCAAGAATAAGGAGTTGACACCCGTGGATGTCATATAAACTGAATTGGATAGGTAGGTCGGTTAAGACACACTCTTTGTCAAGTCTTTCCTGTGGGGTAAAAGTAACCTGTTGGATCGTAGTTCGGCTATGCCTTTTAATCACCTAGACAAATCCGTTAGAATAATCTTTATTTTCTGCATTAGCTATAATACTTTTCACTTAATATTGACCTGAACCAAGTTTAGATGTCGACTTTGGTACTTCACTATTATTCCCTGTGGATTCAACCTTGAAACCACTATACTACCGTTGACCCGATACTCTGTCGGTTAAGGTTAGCGGTCAGTTATTTTGTTATCTGCTCATCACACTCCAAAGCTTTGAGAATGAGGGAGGATTTATATGTTGCTGGCTCATCACAGGAGGACCTTTGTGTTCGTGTGTCACTTTTGTGAACGAGGGAGGAGCATACGCATGGGAGGACCTTAATGTTCGCTGGCTCATCGCACACACCTCATTTGTGATCGAGGGAGGACCAAGTGCATTGGAGGACATAACAAGCCTCATTTTTGTGGATGAGAGAGGATCTTGATGTCCACTGGTAGACCTACATGCATGTTGGATCACCACACTCTTGCATGCCATCCCTGCCTGGCCGTGTTAGGGCTTGGACTGTTACAATTTTATTTTATTTTATTTCATTCCTTGATTTCTTGGTCAATTAATCAATTCTTTTGACGATTCGGCTTGGGTGTGGCCCATCTAGTAAATATTGGCTCATGTTGACTAAAGTCGATGAGTTCGGAGGAACTCTACTGAAATACATCTTATCGAGCAGTTTTATTAGATAATGCCTCGTTTAGTGCTCCATCAAATCGGGATTAGTGACCTTTTGATTACATTGAACTCATAAAATCGTTATATCTTACGAACAAAGTGTTGCACTTATCTTTGTGATCGTACATTTTATAATGTGATTAATATTCTTGCCAAGTGCATTTTTCGTTTACAACGAATCTATTCCCTCCGTTTCGAAAATAATCCTTTGAAATAATTTGTTCCATTTTATTTATTATTATTATTATTATTATTATTATTATTATTATTGCCCTTAAAAAATATAAATTTGCGACAAACCCATTAATGGAAAAGTCTTTTCAAAGGCTGGTTTGGTATTTCCATGGATAAGAAGATGAAGATGGGACTTTAGTTAGTTACGTAGTCACTCATTCGGCCACTTGGATGATAACGACTTTTCTGCTCGAAGGCAAAGGACTTCAGTTATTGATCCTTCTCTCTTTGTGTAGGCATCAAGAATCATATATATATATATATATATATATATATATATATATATATATATATATATATATATATATATATATATATATATATAAAACTAATCAAAGGGTTTTTTTTGTTTTTGTTTTTTTTTTTTTTTGTTGAGAATTATCAAAGGGTTTATTCTCTAAATATCTAAAATATGCATTTATCCTTTCCCATCCTTGCATTGTTGGAGCCAGGGACGGACCCAGCCCATTAAGGGTGGGTGCACGTCCCCACTCAAATTTTCGGGTGAAGTTACTAAAATATCCCTCTTATAATAATAAAACTGTGTACATATATTATTACAGACAATTTTTACAACAATCACTCATTTAGTTCAACTGGTTGAAAGCTTTGTTACTTATCTTAAGGTCATGAGTTCAAGCCTTGGCCGTCACCCCCCTTCCTCCTCATCATCATATAAAGGTAATGCAAGGGAGTTGTATGTGACATTTGATACCAAACCGCCCCAAACCAAAACGACCCAAATCAATCTCAAATCGAACTAATTGGTTTGGTTCGAAACCACAGTGAATTCTATACAACGGATTGGCATTGGTTATTTTTATTCGATCCGAACCTAACCCGAATCCAAACCACTTTTTTAGTTTGTCTATTTACTATCATATGTGTTGCTTATTATACATTCATAAAACCAATTTCCTATGATTGTGTTTTTTCATTTGAGTTAATGTGAGAATTGGTTAGTTAAAAAGACACGTCTTCTATTGAAATATATATAAAATATTAATTATCTACTTCAACATCAGTTTAAATTTTGGAAATATATGGTAGTTCAACATGCTATCAGAGAATGATGTTGAAATATATAAAAATGTTAATTACTACATCTGTCCCAAAATCTAAGTCCGTTTAGGTTTTTTCACACAGATTAAAAAAATTGATTAAATTGGTTATGTGTCATTAATTTTGATGAAAAAGTCTAAAATGACATTTGACAATTATTAATGAAAAGTAATGAAAAGTTGGTGAGTATATAATAACTGAGGGGTAAAAGGAGAAATATGTAATAAATGCTTAATTGATTATCTAAATGGACTTACGTTTTGAGACAAATCCAAAATGTAACATTTTGGGATGGAGGTAGTATTTAGTTTCTCACCAGCTTAAGTTATTAGGAGAGATGTCAGATGTCTCACTAAACAAAAACTAAAAAAAATCAAGTGTTGGCACTTAAGGAGGCGTGTTGAAATATATATAAAAAATATCACTACAACAAAATAAGCCTTTTGTGGCACAAAATATATGCTGGGAAATGGAAAATAAGCGCCGTAAAGAGCTATCCCGGCACATAAAATGGCGGTTATCTAAGTGTCGTCAATACTGGCATCGGCAATGTTTTGCGGCAGTTTGTTGTTTCGCCGGGAAGCTTTTGTGGCAATTATATGACACATAGTAAAAATGACGCATGTTTTATTTGTGGCACATATGCCGACGCTTTCCCAATGTGCCGGTTATTTTTTATGGCGGTTTTTCCGGTGCTTGATTAATGTGACTGACATAATTTCACGACAATTTAATGGCACTTATTTTGATTGTCGGGCAATGTTTATGACAAATGTGCTGACACTTTTTATTTAGAGGAACATATATTTGTGGCACGATACTGGAATTTATTCAATTTGACATAATTTTTCAAATGCTAATTTACCGACATTTATTTTAGCGGTAAATCCCACGACAATTGTATGGCACATATTGAAATGTCGGTTTTGTTTTAATGGTGGTTTCATGGCATGTGATATGTTGGTAGGAAAAATATTGACCGTCTTCCTTATGCATTTTCTTGTAGTAACAAAATTATATATATGTCACAATTTATCAATATATGAATGAAACATTCATCTACAGTAATCATCACATGAACAAAGATAGAGAAGAAAATGAAATTATTCAAAAGATTGAACATAAAAGTTGAGGTTGAGGACGGAGAGGAAATAAAAAAATAAACACCAAAAACAATTGTTATCCAAACATTCAATCCAAAAATAAGTTGATATATCTGGAAAAATGAATGTTTTCACAATACATGACGCGACTATCTCCACAAAAAAGAACGAGCAACAAATCTCAATAATATCCAATAATTCCAGTAACATGAATACGTCCTGCATAAGGTAAATTGAATGTTATTAAAATTTGTATAATTGACAAGAAAATAAAGTAATATGTATGATGTGCATGTATATTTACCTTTCATTTGCAACCCTTATATTTCGTTTTCCCTTTCGTTGCTCTTTTCTGCATCCAGAGAGAAGAAAACAAACAATTGTTCAGGACAACAAATATCCATATACAAGTTTTTCTTGTATTTGACAAAGTAATTTTATAATATATCTGCAATTATATAATAAGTAATTTTATAAATAATTAGAAAAAACTTAAAGTGAACTTAACATTTGAGCAAATAAGCATATATTGTGGCCATGCATTCAACCATCAAAACAAGAAATAAGAAAAAGTGAAAAACAAGGGAAAAATAAAACTATGCAAATTGATTTAGTTGCAACATACTTTTAAACCTTCCCAAACTCAAAATGCCACAACACGACTATCTGACGCAATTTGAACGTTAACCTTTGACCATTGAGGAAACTTTAATAATATTCATATACTTATTGTAATGTATCTATTACTTTACAATCTCATTGGGGTATGACTAATGACATCTAATACAACATGTATTTCAAATGAGAGGTTCATCGGTAATTTTGAACATATACTTTTCCATAATACCCGAATTCTAAAGTAGATGAAAGCATATACAAAGTGATTAAAAGAGGTACAACAACGTACTCAAAACCAAAACATAATCATGTAAGTATGTGTATGAACCTTTCAAGAAAAAAATATATGTGTATGAATATTTTGATTGTGATAAAATTACACCTTTTTACACGCATAATTGGTTTGAGATCTTTTACCTCAAACTTCAAAATAGATTGATAGTCAATCACTTAATATAAGAAATGTAAAATAAAATGTTTTCAGTACTTATAGCATAATGAAAAAATAACATTAGGCAGGTGAAGGTCACTCACAACTAACCAAATTCTATAGGCTCGTATGACGTTTGTGAAGACCAAACATAAACTGAGGCGAATCTTACAAGCCATAGCTTCCACAAAGTATAAACTAGTATTACATCAGACTACACAAGCATAAAGTCAATTAAAGGCCATTCAATGAATTCTTTCCAACGATAAGTTCAACATTTTACTTTTTATAAACCAAATCTTGTCTTTTAGTTGCGCACAGCAACAAGTTTACGGCTATATATGTTGATTCAAAGAAGTGACTTGAAACAAAGTCAAAATGAAGATTCCTACAGACAATCAATTTGGATAGGTCAAAAAAAAATTTTGCATCAAGACATATTCTTATATTATCTAATAAATAGACATGATATAGTCATCGAACTACAGTATAATCATCCATAGTATAAAAACACTTATAATCATTTAATAATTATCCAAAAAGAAAGATAATAGCCTCAACCACTTTTACCTCTATGGAAACCACTTTTTGCTGCATCTTATTAGCTATACGATAGTTTATAAGTGTTCCCATCATTAAGAGTCCATGAAAGGTAGCCCAGTTGTTGCTCACAACCTTGAATATCTCCATCATATTTTTCTATCTCGAACTGATTTTGAAACAAAGCCTTCCGCTATCCTGTGAGAAAAATCGAAATGATGCATTACTGTACTAAAAAGAGTGGTAAATATATATATATATATATATATATATATATATATATATATATATATATATATATATATATATATATATATATATATATATATATATGGAAATATATCACTCTCGTGATCATCCTCATGATCACCTCTCATGATCACAGCAGACTATGTCGTGCATAACTTTATTTGTACACTTTATTTATTTGTAAAAGACATATTAATTGTGATACATATAAACAATTAATATGTCAAACTCTAGTTTACTTTATGTCATAGACATAGACATAGATTGTACTTTTACTTTTTGCTTTTGTGCCGCCCACATCTACATACTCTAGTGGCCGCCCTAGCTAGCTAGTCTCTTTCCAAATTGTATCTATTTATACTCCTTCATTATCAATGAATAAAAGATAAGTTGAAGTTTACTCTTGTGTTAACACATTCTCAAACTCTCTTCATGGTAGCAGAGCCAGTTGTGTTCTAACTTTTTCCGCTGCAAAACTCATATTTCAAGAATGTCTTCCACATCCGACATTACTTCAACCTCAGGAGACTCTCAGCACCCTCAGCTGACTGGGAGTACTGACAACTCCTCTTCTTATACAAACCATAGACTTGATGGTAACAACTATCTGTTATGGTCAAGGTCTATGAAAATGTACATTTCGGACAAAGTAAGATGGGATACTTGTCTGGAACAAAACCTGCACCTGTTGAAACTGACCCCGGTTTTGAAGCATGGGACACAACAAATAATCAACTCATGACCATCCTCACGAGGTCAATGACAAAAGAGATAAGTGAAAACTTTATGATGTATGATACTGCCAAAGAAATCTGGGATAATGCCAGAGATCTTTACTCCAAGAAGGATAATACATCTGAGGTATATGAACTAGAAGCTCAGATTCAAACTTGCAGGCAATGGGATATGTCTGTAACTCAATATTTCAATCAACTATCTAAGGCTTGGCAACACTTAGATATGTTAGAAACTCACTCATGGAATGATGTCAAGGATGCTGCTCTTTATAAAGACATCATAGAAAAGAAGAGAGTATTCAGGTTCCTCACTGGGCTGAATCCTACTCTTGATGATGTTAGGGGAAGAATTCTTGCCACCAAACCTCTTCCAAATCTCAAATCCATGTTTGCTGAGGTCAAACATGAAGAAAGTAGGAGAAAAGTCATGCTTCTGAATTCCACTACTGACAACCCTACTGAAGGTGCTGCCCTGCTGACTGTCAAGAAGGCTGCTGAGGTTGCTGAGACATACAAGAAGCCTACTGAGAAAACTGGAAAACTGTTCTGTGATCACTGCAAACGCACAAATCACACCAAGGACAACTGCTGGAAGCTCCATGGCAAGCCTAACTCCTCAAAAACCTCAAAACCTATCAGGGAAAGTCAAGGCAGACACATCAGTGAGGAGGCGAATGACAACCAGATGAATGCTCAGTTTGCTGCATTCAAAGCCTTCCTGAATCAACAAAAGGAAGGTAGTCACTCTACTGATGTTGCTACTCATACTCATACAGGTAAATTCTACTCTTCCCTTAGCAATGAAACATGGATTGTTGATTCTGGGGCATCCTCCCATATGACTGGTAATAAAAACCTTATAACCAACTATATGCCTTGTCACCAAATTCATAACATTAAAACTGCTGATGGATCTATCTCTCGTGCAAAAGGTGTTGGAAAGGTTAAACTCACTAATAAGATATGCCTACAGGATGTCCTATTTGTTCCAAACTTAGACTGCAATCTTATATCTGTCAGTAGACTCACTAAAGATTTGAATTGGACTGTTGTTTTTAAGGAAAATCGGTGCACATTCCAGGATCCTACTTCACAGGAAGTGATTGGGAAGGCTAAACCTTGCGCTGGATTGTTTCTGGTCAACCCTGCTGAAGACAGAAGACTGAAGACTGAATCTGCCTCAGCAGCCTCCTCCTAGACTTTAGACAATATCATGTTATGGCATTATAGATTAGGACATCCAAGTTTTGGTTACTTAAAATCTTTAACTCCTGAATTGTTTAAAGGATGTAATCTGAATGACCTTCAATGTGATATTTGTCAATTTGCTAAACTTACAAAATCTGTGTATGCTAAGTTACCTCATTTGCATTCCTCACCCTTCACCTTAATACACAGTGATGTGTGGGGACCCTCTAGGGTGAAAAGTATAACAGGGAAAAGGTGGTTTGTCACCTTTATTGATGATCATACCAGAACACTTGGGTTTTTTAATGAAAGACAAATCTGAAGTTGGTCATATCTTTCAAGAATTTTATCATATGGTCTCCACTCAATTTGATACTAAGGTCAAGATCTTAAAGACTGATAATGCTCTAGAATACTATGAGTCTAATCTCAGTACCTTCTTGACAGATAGAGGAATTGTTCATATCAGTAGTTGTGTGGAAACACCTCAGCAGAATGGGGTTGCTGAGAGAAAAAACAGGCACCTGCTGGAAATGGCCAGATCAATCATGTTCACCACACATGTTCCTAAATATATGTGGGGTGAAGCTATACTGACCGCAACTTATTTACTCAACAGACTTCCCAGCAGAGTGTTAGGTTTCAAAACTCCACTCCAAACCCTACTGACCACACACTCCTGCCATCATCTTGTTTCCCAGTTGCCTCCAAAGATCTTTGGTTGTCCTGTGTTTGTGTATATCCATGCTCAACACAGAAGTAAACTTGATCCTAAAGCTCACAAGTGCATTTTCCTAGGTTATGCAAAGGACAAAAAAGGTTACAAGTGTTATTCCCTATTGAAAAGAAATTTTACAATTCTATGGATGTAAAATTCTTTGAAAGGACCCCTTATTACAGCAAACCTATTGAGCCATTCACCGATGGAAACCTGATTGAAATTGACCTAAACCCCTTCCCTCAGCAAACTCTTAACCCTCAGCAACCTACTGATCCTCAGCAGACTGAACTTCAGTACCCTATTGACTCTCTACAGCCTAATACTTCTCAGCAACCTCCTGAGCAAGAGTCTACGGACCCAGAGCCTGTTGAACCAGAACCTCAGCAGTCTACTGAACCAGAGTCTGCTGGACCTCAGCTTATTGACTCTCAGCAGTCTGCTGAAGTGGATGACAGACCTATTGCTCTAAGGAAAGGGAAAAGATCATGCACTGATCATTCTATTCATTCTTATTTATCTTATGATCAGTTGTCTCCTGTCTTTGCCATGTTTACACAGGACCTGGACTCTCACTCTATCCCTAGAAATATTCAGAGGCCCTTCAAAATGATAAGTGGAAGGCTGCTGTTAAAACAGAGATGACTGCCCTCCTGGATAATCATACTTGGGATCTCACAACTCTTCCAAAAGGCAAGAAGACAGTCATCTGCAAATGGTTATTCACTATCAAATACACTGCCGATGGCACTATTGACAAGTACAAAGCCAGATTGGTAGCCAGGGGATTCACTCAAACTTATGGCATTGACTATAAAGAAACTTTTGCACCAGTGGCAAAGCTCAACACTGTCAGGGTACTAATTTCTCTAGCTGTCCAACTTGACTGGCCTCTTCATCAATTGGACATCAAAAATGCTTTTCTAAATGGGGACCTTACTGAGGAGGTTTATATGACTATACCTCCTGGTTTTATCAATCCTCATACTCAAGGCAAGGTGTGCAAACCGAGGAAATCTCTATATGGCTGAAGCAATCACCAAGGGCATGGTTTGGAAAATTAACAACTGTGGTCAAAGCTGCTGGATATCACCAATGCAATTCTGATCACACTATGTTCATCAAGACAACCAACCGGAAGAGGTCTATTCTTATTGTCTATGTGGATGATATCATCCTTACTGGAGATGACCCTGCTGAGATCCAACACTTGAAAGAATTGCTGGCAAAGGTATTTCAGGTTAAAGACTTGGGTTTACTTAAGTATTTTCTTGGCATGGAAGTAGCTAGAAACATCAAAGGAATCTCGGTCTCCCAAAGGAAATATGTCTTGGACCTGCTGAAGGAAACCGGCATGCTGGGGTGCAAACCTGCTGTATCCCCAGTAGACCCCAGTCATACCCTGCTACATGGTGACATTTTTGTAAGAAAGGAACAATATCAAAGACTTGTAGGAAACTCATCTACCTATCCCATACAAGACCGGATATTGCATATGGTGTCAGTCGGTTAGCCAGTTCATGCATTGCCCTCCTGAGCAACATTGGGATGCAATGAATAGAATACTGCGGTATTTGAAGTCCACTCCTGGCCAAGGGTTACACTTCACCAAGTCTGCTGATAGATCCATCAAGGTCTATACTGATGCTGATTGGGCTGGATGCCACATAGATAGAAGGTCTACCACAGGCTATTGTTCCTATGTATGGGGCAATCTTGTTACTTGGAGGAGCAAGAAACAACCTACTGTGTCTAGAAGCAGTGCTGAAGCTGAACTCAGGGCACTTGTTTTAGGCATTTGTGAAGCTCTTTGGCTCAAAAGAGTACTTACTGAACTTCAGCAACCTATTCAGCAACCTATCACACTATGTTGTGATAATAACTCAGCACTATGCATGGCAGAGGATCCAGTCCATCATGACAAAACAAAACATGTGGACATTGACAGACACTTTCTGAAAGAGAAGATTGATGCCAAGATTATTCAACTCCAGTATGTTCCCTCAGAAGATCAAAATGCTGATATTCTTACCAAGGCTATTCCACCTCTTACGTTCAGCAGACTAAGTAGCAAACTTGGCTGCATCAATATATACAGCCCAGTTTGAGGGGGGGTGTGGAAATATATCACTCAGCGGTCTGCTGAGGCTCAGCAGGGTGATCGGCAGACTGCTGATCCTCATGATCACAGCAGACTATGTCGTGCATAACTTTATTTGTACACTTTATTTATTTGTAAAAGACATATTAATTGTGATACATATAAACAATTAATATGTCAAACTCTAGTTTACTTTATGTCATAGACATAGACATAGATTGTACTTTTACTTTTTGCTTTTGTGCCGCCCACATCTACATACTCTAGTGGCCGCCCTAGCTAGCTAGTCTCTTTCCAAATTGTATCTATTTATACTCCTTCATCATCAATGAATAAAAGATAAGTTGAAGTTTACTCTTGTGTTAACACATTCTCAAACTCTCTTCATATATATATATATTAAAGCGTACCAAAAGTTATACGTAACGATAAGTAGAATGAAAATTCAGGTTCTCAAACAATCAGTTTTAATGCAAAAAGTTAGATTCAAACTTCATGTACATACAACCGAATCTCTATTGTTTTCTCTCTTCGATTTCTAGAGGCACTCGTTTGATATTGTTCCTCGATTGAATCTTAATCTCTCACGGATTATCATTTTTGATTGAATGAATCTCCACCGGATTTCCTCCTTTGATTTCGTCATCCATCATCTTTGATTGAATGAATTTCCACAAGATTTTCTCCTTTGATTTCGTCTTCCAGACAAACACCATTTGAATTTTCGATTGATTCTTCATTAAAAAAAAAGTGAAATCGATTAAGATCAAAAGAATTAACCTTGATAAAGGTAAAATGCAATTTAGCCCTGATGTGAGCTCTCACTTTAGGCGATCTTACTTGTAAGGTGTTGGAGAAGAACACAAGTGACTACTGAATTTTCTGAATCAAGATAATCATGGAAGCTATAAAATAAAAAAATAAAAAAAATAAAAAAGGATCGTGCGTTGCAGGGAAAGAAACTAATATCGGGAAATTGAGTTTATCACTAAGGAGTTTAAATTTTTTTTTATAAATATCTTTGAGGAGTTTAATTGTTAATGGTAACTTTGTGTTTTCACAAGCTTTTAAATTTTTGGGGGAAAAAACGCGCCAAAATCCCACGTTTTTTTAAAAAATATTTTATGAAATGGCGCCATTTGTTTTTAAAAGATAAAACGCTTCTATTTTTTAATTTTTTTTTTGAAAGAAAGATGCTTTTTTTTAAGTGATAAACTTCAAGCAATTTTTTCGTTAAAAAAACTTCAAGCAGTTTTTGTTTTTGTAAAAACAATTTTTTTTTTAAATTATGCATAGTTCATGCTATCACATTAACTTATACTTAAAATATATAGTAGTTTTTATAAAACACTTATATTTGAAAAATATTGTTGTCGATATATTATTGATAACATTATTGTTGTAGTCTTTTATGAGATTATTATACTTAAATTAGCAATAATGATTATAACTTATATAACTTATATTATATATACTTATATATAATGTATATTATATATACTTATATATAGAGTGTGTGTGTAGGTGCGCGTGTGCAAGCGTGTTTGTGTGACATATGCACAACATATCACATGTCACAACAGTCATTCACATACATTTGACCACGGTTTAGATTCAGATCTTCAGCTCATGGGTAACCGCTAGTTCAACGGTTTGGGTCAAAGACCCACCAGCTCATTAGTAGTAGGATCATGACCCGACTGTTCAATCACTGGTGAACTCACAATTCAGGTCATTGGTCAACAACTATTTTGACCCTTTTCACACACATTAAAAATTGTTTATTTTTATAAATAGTTAATCGAATTGAACTTCATTTAATAACAATTTGGTGTTTTATTCAAATTGGAGCCATTATTATGAAGTTGGTATTTAATAATCGAATTACAGTATTGACGAAACCGGATTTTACCACCCCACATTCCAGGTACGTGACACCCAAATACTAATGAGAATAAACCTAACACCCTAACCATAAGGGCCAGGAGCGCTAGCCCATCATAGGCCTAAGAGTCGAATTGAGTCCTCACGGAAGAAGATTGCTCAAACCATCCCCCGATCCACCGCAGATCGGTCAGGGCCGAGAAGGGGTAAGCCTACGCGGCTCGGTCGAATTAGCACCTCACCGCAGGTCAGTTAGAGAGAGTGATGATAATAAAATCTAGACAATAATCTTAAGCCTTTAAGTCTCCAATCTTTATAATTTAATACGAATGTCTCAACATCGTAATTATATCCTAAAATCACGGCATAATCCCAAAATTATCTCTAACTTGAAAAACACGAAAATAAGAGTCCACATTGGACACGGCCCATGCAGGCCTAAGGCATAATCACCCCTATATAAACATCCATAAGAACTATGACAGACTTGATTCTAACATACTCATTGGATACGTAGGTACCCTGGAGAAAATCTCAGGCTCGGTCTCAATCCTCCCAAAAACACCATCCCCTAATCTTATTTCTTTATATTGTTCTTTCCTTCAAACAATTGCCATTAGATCAAACGGCCCGCATTGATACCCGACGAATCTTGTTTAGTCAAGTATGTATTATAAGGGGTTAAAATGGGATACGGGGGTAAGGGATTTATTGTAATGTCATATCGATATTTTAATGATAAAACATCACCTCTACTAAAAAATTGATTGAACTGTCATATTGATGGTTTTAGTCGCAAACCCACCGATTTATGAATAACGGGTTCTTGACCCAATGATCCGGTCATGATGCGCTACGGTTCAAATCGCGGTTCATGTCATTGATCAATTAATATTTTAATTTTTCACACACTTCAAAAATAATTTATTTTATAAATAATTAATCGAATCGAACTTCAAATCATATCATTATGGTGTTTGGTTTTCGAATTATAGTGCGTATGGTTTATATGGGTTTTAAATGGGTAAATGATCTATTATAATGTCATAACTATATACATCAATGATACTCAAAATCAACCAAGCTGCTTGTTTGACTGTTTTGGTTAATGACCCACCGGCTCATGCACAACTGGTATATGAAAAGACGTTTTAGGTCAAATCTCAGGTCATTGATCAACAAATGTTATTTTTTTGAGCCATAGTTATGTTTTTTTAATCACACTTACCAACAATAAATTTTTTATAAATAATTAATCAAAATGAATTGAAAATAATATCAACTTGGTGTTTGTAATCGAAAGTCCACTGTCCAACATTCTTTTTTCACACACTTTAAAAAAAAGTTTATTTTGTAAATAATAAATCTAATAAAACTTAAAATAATATCATTTGGTGCTTGTAATTTTAAACTTCAAATTAGAGTCATGTTGGTATTTGTAATCGAATTACAGTATGACTTTTAGAGGCTAAAACGGGACAAGGGGTAATGAATATATTGTAGGGGGAAGGGGCTACAAGGACAAAAAAACACATAAATGGGTCTGCAAGGACATTTTTATTTTTCAGCTGTTATAAAGGACAAAAACAAAATATTTGGACAAAAATACCCCTTGTTACTTTTTACCCTTCTACAAATAGTAACAGTCAAGAAACAAGTAGTAACAGCCCATAAAATGTCGTAACATCCAATGAAAAGTAGTAACGGTCTAAAAACAAGTAGTAACAGCCCTTATTTGTTAAAAAATAAGTAGTAACAGCCCGTAAAATGTCGTAACAGCCCATAAAATGTCGTAACATCCAATGAAAAGTAGTAACGGTCTAAAAATAAGTAGTAACAGCCCTTATTTGTTAAAAAATAAGTAGTAACAGCCCGTAAAATGTCGTAACGGAATAACAGCCAGTAATATTAAAATGTCGTAACATCCATAAACAAGTGGTAACAGCCTAAAAAGAAGTAGTAACAACCCGTAAAATGTCGTAAAATCCAATAAACGAGTAGTAACAGCCCATAAAATAGATAAAGTACATCAAAAAATGTAGTAACGTTATAAAATTAATAATAACAACCCTAAACCCTAAACTTTTTTATAAATAAAAAAAAAAACACTAGAGTCTGCTTCTCTAGCGTTCAGCTCCGGCGACCATGACCACCGTTAACTCCTCCGTCAAACAGCAAACCTCCTTCTCCAAATCCTCTTCTTAACAGCAGGAAAAAAATCGAAAGAAAAAAATCCAATCAACAGCAGGATTATCGCCGGCGATCAAAAAATCCAATCCTCTCCGGCGATCAAATGACTCCCTCTCCGGCGATCAAATCAACAGCAGGATTATTGCCGGCGGTCAGAAAATTGATACAAAAAAAACCGATCGTTCAGTTGATCGTTCTGCAAAAAAAAAATGATAAAGATGGATCAAAAAATCCGATCGTTCAGCTCTTTATTGTTTAACTCCTCCGTCAAACAACAGCAGAAAAAATCAACAGCAGGATCGTTTTGAGAAATTCATTGGCCAACCTGTTTCAACCTTTTGCTGCAATTAAATTGATGAATTGCTTCAGGATGCAAAAGGATGCCCGGTGAATTGCTGCCTCCTGTTCCGCCGCAAATCTGCAACTTCCGGCGGCACAATCGTCACTCCTCCTCCTCTGCCCCAAATCATCCCCAAATCCTAATGCCCATCATAAACAGAACCGAATGCAGCTTTCACTCAATCTAATTGTAAGGTTCACTCCTCGTTGATGATGTAATGGGGGTGGCGGCTGTGGTGTTTTTTTGCTCAACGCCGGTGGGCAATGGAGGTGGCGGCTGTGGTGTTTTTTTTGTGGTTTGAGATTTGAGTGAGTTTGGATGAGGGAGATATAAGAATTGGAAAAGGGGTATATCGGTAAGTTTGCACATGTTTTGTCCTAATTAATGTCTAGTGTACTTGGAGCCAGATAAATGAATTAATATGTCCTTCTCGGCAAAAAACTATATATTATTGTAATATCATATTTGCATTTTTATGATATGAACATGGGCGGACCTAGATAGGGGTGAGACAGACTCAAGAAAACCCCAATTTTTTAAAAGAAAATATAAGTATATTTTTTTAGTATATGTATTGAAATTGTCCTTGATTTGCAAGAATTATTATTTTTCTTGGTTGTGTATAGCTGGTTGTTGGTAAATGGTTTTGAAGTTGCCCATGTGAGTCACGGAAGGGAATTCTTCTTCTTATTTTTTCTTCCATTTTTTAAAACATGTTTGTAGCATATTTTATTATCTTTGCAGTCTTTTTTACAACAAAAAAAAAAAAAATTGAAAAAAAAAACCTATTGCAGCATATTTTCTTTTCTTTTCTTCCATTTTTTAAATCACGTTTGTAGCTTATTTTATTTATTATCTTACAAGCCTTTTTTTAAAATAAACAAAATGATTTTTTTTTTTGCAGCATATCATTTTTCTATACATGAATGCATATTTTTTTTTAATTTTATTATTTGTTATTATAAACTTGCATATCAATTTTTCACGGGAGGCTTCTTCTTTTTCCTCTCCCCCCATCAACATATTGGCAGCATATTTTACTATGTTAGAAGCATGTTTTAAGAAAAAAATTATAAAAAAAAAAAAAAACCTTTTGCACCATATCATTGTTTTAAACATGTTTGCAGTTTTTTTAACTTGTATAATTTTTTTTCACTTATACCATCTAAATCAAATAATATTACACACGGAAACATATTGCAGCTTCTCTTATTATATATCTTTTTTGTTTTTTTTAGAAACTTATTATACATATCTAAAAAGACAAGATTTGCTACATTTTCATGACAAGATATACATTTTTTTGAGGATTTATATACATTATCATTTGATAAACGGGAAAAAAATCATCCGGCGTTTTTTAGATGGTAAAATTGAAAACCAGGATCACTCTGTACTAATTTGCTAGGTCCGTGAGTGGATATAAATATCAACTATACTTTTTCTTTTACGATAAAAGTGAAAACCAAGACTATTGCATGTCTGCCACCAGGGGCAGACCCACGTGGGTAAGGGGGCATAGCCCTCTCAACTTTCGATGCAAAATTACAAGTATACCCCTCTAGTAATATTAAACGACTGTGTATGTATATTATTGTGAACATATTTTACCAAAGTCTCATGGTAGCTCGATTGGTTCAGTGTGTAAATATTGACATTGCAGCCAGGGTTTCAAATCTTTTCCGCTACGTATTGTTTTATCTTTTTTAATTTTTTTTTTTAGAAAATATTTCGCAATTTTTTCCTTTTTATTGGTGAGAGTTCGGCCCCCAGTAAAAAAAAGTTGGGTCCGCCACTGGATATAAACATCAACCGTATTTAAATATCAACTGAACCACCTCTTCGAAGCTTTTGGCTGGTGACCTAGTAATGTATCTAGCAAGGTAATGGCCTACTAAGCGAGCTACACAGTGTTACGACTCATACGGTGGCATCCGGTGTCTACGAGGGTTGTAAGTGAAGCATGCTATTCGTGACCTACTCGTACCCGATTTGCAAAAGAGTTGGTTCAATTTGGTTTTTTTCGAGTTCGAGCTCGATCCGAGCTACTCGAATAATTAATCGATCTGACATTCAGCTTTAAAATATAGTAATCGAGTAGCTTGCGAGTTTATCGGAATTGATTAAATAATTAATCATATTTATATTTGTTATCAAATAATAATTTTATAATTCATAAATTATTATTCAAGTCGAGTATTAGACAAGTCGAACTCGATCTTGCAATATTTGATAAGAAAATAAATGCAATTTGAGAAAATAATCAAGCTTAAGAGCCGAGTCGAGCTATATTGAGTACTTAATGAGTCGAGTTCGATCTTGCCTGTTTATGGCTCGATCGAGGCCGAATTTTTTCAGATGACTCAAGCTCGAGCGGTGGGGAGTGTTGACTCGACCCTGCTGGAAGTGTTTACCGATGCTAATCTTCAAAATCAGCAAATATATGTTTATTTTATGATATTTATGTGTCCTTGTTTTGTTTGATTTTTTAATTAAATGCCTTGGTAAGATACTTTCTCATGACATCCTTTTTTAATAGGGCATTTTGATATTTTGCTTTACTATAATATATAATATACAAAAATATTCGAGTGCCGTTTTTTCAATACATAAAAACGGCAATTAGAGAAATGTCATGTATTTGGTAGCATTGTTTTTAAAATGCCATAATATTGCAATAAAATTTCCGACATATTTGTGAAGTGTCGGAAGTGTGATGTTTTCAATTCGACAAAACACTTAACCGCCACAAAAAATGCCACACATTTGTGACATAAAAATGATTGCCGGTTAATTGTCGGAAATTCCTAGCATAAAATAATATGCCTCATAAATGTCGTACTTTCACGGCAATTAATAACTTATGCCGGAAAATTTATGACATATATCAAAATGCCGAAAACAAAGTGTCGCCGAAGGCCTATTTTGTTATATTAATTATCTATCTCTCCATTGACTTAAGCTTTTAGGAGAGATAATTGACATTGGTGAAGCACATTGATTACTACCAGTGACATTTTTCTATTCAGATTATCACCATACAAATTGCCAAGATGCATTCTTCATGTTTACTTATACTATTTAATCTGTCATCCAATAATGCCGTGCACATCACGAAAAAATGTATCAGAAATAATATTGGAAGTTCTCAACAAAATTGTTATAACAGGACCGTCAGGGATAAGAAACAGATTGCAATAATCAAGAATAAAGGAGAAAAAATAAATCATACTAGAAATAATAACACAGGATTTAACGTGGTTTTCGGCAATATGCCGACTACTCCACGGGCAGAAAGAGGAGTATATTATCACTGGAGATTTCACAGACTCTGCAAGTGCATCAGCAATTGCTACTGCTACTTCTGCTACTGCAAATATTCTAGGTTACAAGAGACGTGTATTTATAGTCACAAAACCCTAGACCTAGCCGCCATTAAGACATACTAGCAGATTGACTAAAATACCCCAGATGTGAACTCAGCTCAGCTGACTCCTCCAGACGTAACCTGCTGACCATTGCTCTGTTGACATTGCCCAGCTGACCTTGCTCTGCTGACATTGCCTAGCTGACCTTGCCCTGCTGACTTTACTCCCCTGACCTTGCCCTGCTGATTTTGCTCCGCTCTGATGAGAGGTCAAGTCACATTTTCTAACAAAAAGTGTTTTGGTTTGGTTGAAGTATAGATTTTATTGATCAAACTGACATGTAATAGAAAAAAAATTCAAACCGAACCCACTTAATCCAATCCAAACTCAGCCATAACATTATATATTCTCCATCTTTTATTATTCCCTCCGTCTCATTTATTTGTCCACGTTTTTTTTTGTTTGTCCCAAAATAACTGTCCACTTTGTGGATTAATTGTCAAATTTCTCCATTTCTTTTTTACAATATTTACAATAAAAAGTATGTAGCATTAAATGCTCCAACAATTACTTAAAGAACATAAAATTAAAAATATTGAATAATTTAATGATATTCAAAACATTAACTATACTTTTCTTAATCTGTGTAAAAATTCAAACGGAATAAATAAAATAAGAGGAATGGAGTACCTAAAAAATGGTAGTGTGATGACAGCCCTAACAATAGTGCTACCCGACTTTTGAGAAACGCACTTTTACTATTGGGATCTGCAAGACTAGTACAAGCATGTGATAAGATGATAGGTGGCCTAATTGTACCATGCACATGTTTCAGAGGAAATATTTGTGTGGTGTCTTCGCATGTGTGGATACACCGTGTGAAGCAATATATACCATACAATTTCATTATGTATCTAAACTATGTGTTTCTGATCGTTTCGTCTGTTATTTCACCTTAAAATACACTCACTACACAAGTATTCCCCATGTTCAAGACTTAATAGCACAAGAAATTATAAAATCAGGTAAATATATTCTTTCGTATTTATTTTTAGATTGTGTCCGGTTTGATTTTTTTTAAGATAGCACATGCAAAACTTTAGAAAGAGCCTGTGCAAATTTGCACGGGCTCAGCATAAGACACTAGGAAATGAGAATTGAACGTGGGGTAATATTTAAGTTAACCGGAAAAAGGAAAAAAGAAGAAGAGAAGAACGTGGGAATTGTACGTGCCTTATGTTGAGCTCGTGCGAATTTACAGGAGTTCTCTCCCAAATTTGCACGTGCTACACTAAAAAAAAGTCAGAACCTAAAAATAAATACGGAAGGAGACCTAATTTTATATTTTCTCTAATATCACAGAGACACAACGATTAACTCTTTGTTAATGTTAGCATACGCAACATCAATAAAGCGTTTTAAAATTATATAACATCTAAATATATATGTGAAAAGAGATTTATATCTCAAAAAATCCATCATTTACACATATAGTTTGTTATATCTTTAATGTTTAACCTTTTGCCAATAAGTTCGAATATAATACTTCTTAAAGATGAAAATTATTTGAAATTCATTTATATTATCCTGTCTTCCTTACATAAGAGGATAATTTCATTTTAAAATATTAGACTATAGAAAACTGTATAAAAAATTATCCCACAAGAAACAAAGGTATCCGAGTGTTCATAGGCAATGACGTTTAGGGGTCAACCTGAGACACCCAAGATTAAGAGATGTTGACCTCAAATCGTTTTCGGGACAAGTGTGTAATTAAGAACTTATCATATCCGTAAAACAAAATTAAATAAGAGTGTTCATATTCTCTTGACTAGAACATCCGTATGTTGCATCTCGTGTTCTTTATTGCAGTCTTTGTTTGTGGAATTTACTGAACTGAAGAAAAGAAATGCAGAAAAGCTCAAGAAAATTGAATAACTTCATTATTGAGGAAGAATACTTTCATTAATGAAAGGAAAGTGGAAATAGTGACGGGAATTGAAAAATCAGCGCCATTACAGTAATCTTTCTCTAATATTCTGATTATTTACCACTCCTATGTTCTAGTAGTACTAACCGCTTATAACCACCCTAACAACCTAATAACTAACTTACAACTAACTTTTAAATAAAGTGTTTGATGAAATGTCTCCAAGAATACTTGAACATCTTCAATCATTCTAGAAACTACTTGTAAACTCCAATACTCCCCTCAAGTTGGAAATGGAGTGGAAGCTTGCACTTGAACATCTTCAATCATTCCAGAATCTACTTGTTTGATGGTGTAAACACATAATAAGTTCCCAACTTTGACAAGTAGTAGGTAAAGATTGGAGCATCCAATGGTTTTGTCAAGATGTCTACTAGTTGGTTGGTAGTTCTGACATGCATTAACCTTAGGAACCCTGCCTGAACCTTTGCCCTTGTGATATGACAGTCAAGTTCAATGTGTTTAGTTCTCTCATGAAAAATTAGGTTTTTTGCTATGTGTTTTGCACTTGCATTGTCACAAGACTGTAAAATAGGCAGAGGAAAAGGTATCTGTAAATCTTTCATGATGTACACTAGCCACTACAACTCACATGTGGCATTGGTCATTGCCCTATATTCAACTTCAGAGGAACTTTTGGCTATGGTGCTTTGTTTCTTTGATTTCCAGGATACTGGTGCTGTGCCAAGAAACATGATATAACCTGAGATGGATTTCCTTGAATCCTCACACCCGGCCTGTCCAATCTGAGTCTGTGTATCCCTTCAGTACCAGATCATTACCAGTTTCAAACAGTACGCCTTGGCCATGATTACTTTTTAAGTATCTCAATATCCTATGTGAAGTTGCATATGATTCACTATTGGATGGGACATGAATTGACTATGTTGGTTTACAGCATAAGCTATATCAGGTCTAGTGAAAGATAGATAGATTAACTTGCCAACTATTGTTCTATATAGGGTATTGTCTGCTAGTAATTCAGAATCACTAAAAGTCAGTTTCAGTTTGGAAAGCATTGGTGTATTGACATGTTTTGTTTCTAGGAAACCACATTCCTCTAATAGTTTTAAAGTATACTTTCTTTGATTGATGTAGATCCCTTATCAGACCTGGAAACCTTAATCCCTAAAAAGTATCTAAGATCCCCAATATCATTGATCTGAAATCTCTTGTGTAGTACTTGTTTAACCCCATCAATTGGAGGCATGGATGAACTAGTGGCTATTATATCATCCACATAAACAAGTAATGCTATGAAATCCTTGCCTACACCCCTTGTAAATAAACTGTGATCATGAGGTGATTGGACAAAGCCCATTTCTGTTAATGCTTTAGTTAATTTGGAGTTCCACTGTCTACTAGCTTGTTTTAGGCCATATAAGGACTTTGTAAGTCTACAAACTTGATTAGGTTTCTCTGTTTGGAAACCAAGGGGCAGATCCATATAAAGTTCTTCATCTAGATCACCATGTAGGAAGACATTGTCGACATCCATTTGGTGTATATGCCATATTTTGGAAGCTACACAGGCTAATAGAGTTCTGATAGTGATGACTTTTCTACAGGTTAAAAGGTTTCTTTGTAGTAAATACCATAGGTTTGTGTGTAGCCTTTTGCCACTAACTTAGCCTTGTACCTCTCTATAAATCCTCTGCATGATATTTAACCTTATACATCAATTTGCAACCAATTGTAGACTCTCTAGGTGGTAAAATGACAACTTCCCAAGTTTTTGTTGCTTGAAATGCATCCAACTTCTTTTGTATAGCTTCTTTTCAACATTCATGCTTAATGGTCTGATTATAGGTCTTAGGTTCTTGAATACTCTCTGCTGCACAAACAAACTTGTGATAATTGTTGGTCAGGTTGTCATAGGTGACCACATTATTGATAGAATGTGGTGATCTTCTGTTAGGTACTACATATTCTTTTAGATAGGCATGAACTTGTCTTTGTCTGTTGGATCTCCTTGTTTCATTATGAGCAATCTGAGTTGGAGCATCTAGAACTATGAGAGAAGGATCCTTATGGAGACCCCAATGGTTTGAGGGTGTTGTAACACTTTATCTGTGGCATTGTAATAGGGGACATGCAAAGGTACATTGTTCTGTTGTGTATCTGTATGTCTTAGATGTAAAGGAAAAATGTTTCATAAAATTGCACATCTCTAGATACAAAGATGTCCTTAGTCTATTTGTCTAGCATAATATGACCCTTGGTGAACTTAGGAACCCCAAGATAAGCACACTGCCTTGCCCTAGGGTCAAACTTTGTTCTATTGTGAGATTGAGTACAAACATATACAAGGGAACCAAAAACGCTAAGCTCAGAGTAATCAAATTGTTTATCATACAACAAGTAATAAGGTGCCTTATTGTGAATCACTGGTGAAGGAATAAGATGTATAAAAAACACAGCACGCATCACACAATAACCCCAAAATGTTAATGGCCCTAGATTGAAACTTTAAGGCCTTAGAAACATTTAGAATATGCTGATGTATCCTTTCTACCATGCCATTCTGTTGTGGAATATCCACACAAGATGTCTAATGTATAATTCCTTTTTCTGCATAGTGTTCATGCATATCAAACTCAACACCATTGTCTGACCTGATAACTTTAACATGTTTACCAAATTGAACAAAGGGATACTGAACAAAGGATTGTACAAGTTGTCTAACTTCAGATTTAGCTTTCAACAAATAAATCCAAGTAAATCTAAAGAAATCATCAACTACAGTAAGAATGTAAGAGTGGCCATGCACAGTCTTTTGTTTGTATGGTCCCAGATATCAAATATACAAGATAAAAAACATTTGGAGATAGAAAACTGGCTCAAAGGGAATGAATTTCTCTTTTGTTTAGCCAGTTGACATATATGACAAAGTGTTTGTGATCGCATGTAAGTCACTAACGTTGATATTACTAGCAAGAATACTAGGGACATCGTAGTATAGTAAATGCGAGTCAAGGTCGATCCCACAGAGACAATGCAACTGTAACTATAAACGATTCTAACCTAATTAAGAAGCAACATAGAGGCGGTCATGGACCAAAAATAAACAGAAAACAAACTTGGATTAGTTAATCGTTACGTTTACTTCCCCACATAATTTCCTTAAATTAATCGAGCGAGCATTTGATTTATTTATCATCATCAGCTACGGGTGCAACTCCTACTCCTATCTACTCCGACAATGGTAGTAGACAATCTATACGCAAGTTACCCTCCTTAATTGGTCCATAATAGCCCATACGCATAAAGAACTAGAATTGCTGATATCGAGCGCTAACTCATACCGCTAACCTGCCTAGACAGCTGTCGACATTGATCAGCACGTTCTTAGGGTTCATTCAAGACTATGTCCAAACTTTGCACTTCACTATTCATATTTCATGCTAGTTTACGATTACAATAAGCAGATTGGCCAGATCTAACCTACCGTTAATTAAACCTGTCGATCAACGTAGCTGTAGTGAATCCCAGTTTTAGGTTTCCTAATTATTGCCGCGGTAAACCGGTATAGACCGCCGGTTTACCAGGTCAACTTTTCCTATTCCTGGATCTACATTGCTCACATACGATTAAAATAAGTAAATCATGGGGTCTTTAAACATGCAGATTAGCTAAAACACATAAATACGAACATATCTACCATATTGAAGACAAAAAGGAACGTTCAAAGCTTCATACCTTCAACAATGGAGATCTAGCTCGATCTACTCAAGCTAGAGATGGTAGAGAAATGGAGAAAACCATAAATAACTCCTCAAAAGCTTGGAATAACTTTATTTCATCAAATCGTATATAAAAGATTGAATATATTTGATAAGATATGAAAGCTTTCAGTATATGCGGCTTTATGTAGATACAACAACCGACTTACGACTCTTTAAAACCCTAACCGACCTAGATATATAATGCGGCAGAATAAATTTTGTGTCCAACAAGTCCTCGGTTTACCGGCCCTAGCCCTCGGTAAACCGGGCCGACTTTTCTCTGTTTTCTTCAGCAGACTTCTTCTTGGGCTTTAATCACTTGGCCCAATATACTCCTTTAGGTCTACATCCTTTCTCCAATGCTCCAGATTCGGTACATCCTATAAAACATGCAAAACGAGACAAAACAGTACCAAAACTTTAGGAAAATAACATAGATGCAGAAATACGATCCTAGAAACACACATATAGCATTTAACACATATTACACACAATAGCGAGCCTATCTATCCTCTCTTGAGTAGAATTCAGGGTGAATAAATGTATAATTATTGGTACCATTTAGGGCATTATCAACTACCCCCCATTTAGCTTTTGATCGTCCCGAGCAAAAAGGCGAAAAGAAACACAACACTCTGATCAATATACAAGTTAATTAAAAACAAATGTGCCTCACAAAGTCAAGATCAAGATCATGCCACTCATATCCATCAGTGATGCATTAAATACTATTCATGTCATGAGCCAATGTGTGTGTGCAATAACTTTCACAACCACTTAGTAATACAGACAATCTCATATTACGTCAACCCGTAGTCGAACTAACCAGTTTCGAATATGTTATTTATAAGTCAAATTAGCTGGCAAGGCGGATCGAGAACCGAGTATGTATCACTCTTAGGCTCGCGTTTATCGGTCTATGCAAAGGTCGTGCGTTTTACGCTCCATCGACTCAACATTTGCCTAAGAGAATATAGATGTATATATTTCAATGCATTTCTCTTTCTTGGTGGGTGAACTCTCATTGATTTATCTATCCTCGCGGCCCCACTCATGATAAACTACCGAATCCGCAATTCCTTTGCCTTTATAAGCATTGGTGAAACATGATTCGTGATGAAGCCAGGGTCAACTCTAGTCAAAGCAATATGCTATCGACTACACACCAAAGGAAGTGAGTTATACATGCTTAAAATGGTGGCTCATAACAGAATATGCGCTTAATACGCCACTACTTTAGAAGTGAGCACTTACTCTTACTTGTGCAAAGTGAAACAAAGATGAAGTCAATTAACTCGAAAAGATCAAAGATATCATATTTTTTAGAAATTCTATCGAAATGAATCAAAGTCTAAGTGGTGAATCGTGCATCAAAGAGAATCAAGATAATCACGCAATTCATGGAATATAGTGCTAAGAAGCTAAGTGACGTTCCTTACCCCCCACTTAAATGAAACATTGTCCCCAATGTGTAAGATGAAAAATGAAAACGAAAAGGAACTTAGCTTCGGTTAAGGGTGGAACCAAAGAAGAATCGGATCGTCTCGTATATATCATCGGGCTCATGTAAGTAGTCCATGAAGAATCTGTGCTAAGTAACTCAAACATACCAAGAAGAATAGTGGTGACAAGAAACAATATCGTGGCAGTAAAAGAGAAAATAATGAACTCCAAAACAAATTAATCCGTCAAAATCATTAGATTATTAAATCCTGCTACATCAACTAGATAGGAAAGAAAATAAAAATAAAAATGGAAAATAACAACAATGAAAAGAAGAAAAAAACTAGTCCTCCTCATAATAACCCTCCCAGTCATATCTAGGCTCAAAACCGGGAGGTGTTCCAGAACTGGAGGCAGCAGCTGTAGAAGAAGGTGCTCTACAACGAGAGGAAGTCCTAGGTGGTGGGGTCATAGGAAGAACTCCTAGGAAATCTATGACCCTGTCCATCTTGAGATGTAGACTCGCAATCTCTCGCGAGTGCTCCTCTAGCAAGGCTCTCTGAGTCCGTGGTGTTCCGAGGACAGGAGTATGCTCTCTCTGCTCTTCCAACCCGTCTCTACCCTTTTGAAACTTACTGTGATCTAATCATGGGCTCAGGGTCTTTCCACTCATCACCAACTAGAACTTTGTCCTCGTTCTCCAAAGCAAACATGTCAATCATCGGTCCATTCGGCAACTGCTCGCGCTCAGATGTGGCAGCAAGCTCGTGAATACAACTATGCATCAGAAGACCAATGTTGACTGGAGATCCCTGCTCCAGATAGAACATCTGAGGGCAGACATACACCATATACTTGGTTGGTAGAAGTCGAGCACAGACAAACCTATTAACCACCTTCCTATCCCAGGATAGCTTGTTTTCCAGAAAGATGGTGGGTGCTCCAGCAGGATTGCGCTTTCATTGCACCCTGAAGAATTCAGCTATCATGTTCATCCTCTCTAAATCTTCAATGTTGCTCGAGGATGTGTACTCATCCGGGCCCACCCGTGGGTTTCAAACCCCATAATACTCGTTGATCCGCTCGATCAAAAAGTCAACTTTAACACCACGGACCATCGCAAAAGTAGCTCCTGGGTTATGTGAAATATAAGTACAAAATTCTCTTACCACCGTGGCGTTGAACCGTGTAGGTGCCTCGGCCATATCCATAATGTCTTGTTCTTGCAAGGTTCGTGGCAAGATATCTCCGCAATCGTCCAATTCCTTGCCCCGTTCTCGAGCAACAGGTCTTGCGTTCCAATGCCCTCGGAACGACTCGTAGATTTCCAATGAATGGAATTGCTTAACCCCATATATCAAGGGGTTATCATCTCCGTATATGCGCTGATAACCACAGGGATGAAGGACAGATCGGCTACACTTTGGACCCATCCTGGATGATAATTACAGGACTGATGCTGATTCTGGAAAATTGACCCTCGGTAAACCGGAGGCAGGTCAGGGTTTACCGGCCTGATTTTTTCTGGATTTCTTTCTGAGACTGTGCTTCTTTCAATGGAAGAAGAAGAACTGCAGCACCTCACTAGCACAGAAGCACTAGACAGCAACAGGGTGAAGAAAATGGTATGGTTTGTGTTTTGGTTGGTGAAAATGGAAGAAAGGTTTGGTTTTGGTAGAGGTTTGGTGGTGATAGTGGTAGTGATGGTAGTCGGATTTTGGAAGAATGAGAAATGGAAGAATTGAGATGATTTTAAGAAGAAGATAGTAGATGGAATGATGATAATGGTGGTGAATGGATGGTTTAAATAGGAAAATGGTTGAAGGTGGAAGAATTTAGTGGGATAGTGGGTAGAGAAGTAATTAGGGTGAGGGATTTGAGGGGGTGATTGATGGGATTGAGGTGGAGTTATGGTGGAGTGTGGGAAAGGATGAAAGATTTGAAAAGAAAGGAAAATGGGACAGTTTCTGCTGACTAGTAATGCCTGGTGCAACGTGTGTCCTCCACGTGTCTCTAAAAATTCAGCTTTTCAATCTGACTTTCAGAAAACTGAAAATTTGGGCTCGGTAAACCGGAGGTAACCTAGGGTTTACCGGGGCTTCTTTTCCCCAGATTTCTCTGTACTTCTCTTTTGCACTCTTTACTCAACCTCTCTGCTCAATTCAGACCTCAAATCGACTAGCCTCTTACTCCTTTTATTGTTATCTCCGACTCGATCCTAACCTATTTCACTAGAATCCGAAAAGAGTTAAAAAAAACCTTTCCACAACCATAGGTTTCAAGCCTAAGGGTGCGGTACGATGAAAAAAAGCTCGTCCCTTCATCTGGCTACTTTTATCCATTCCTAATCTACCTAAGGGTTTAAGAAAATAGTTCTGAGTTTATAGTCGCCCGCTCGAGTTTCTTCAGATCCTCGATCATTCAGGGTTGGAGCTTTAACTCCTCAAACTTGTGCTCCAGAGGTCTATACCTTTATAGAACCTTTTTGAGCTCTCTTCCTAGCACACCTCCCTCTCTTAGCTTGCGTACTAGGTCTGCCTCTGCATCGAGATTTAGACTTTAGACCCAAGGACTCCACATTTTCTTCTTTAGGCTCAAAGCGTTCACTACGCAACACGGAAGGACTAGCTTCCGTGAGCATCTTGTTGTGGACCTTCTCTTCTCTCTCTCTCAGCATTAACCTCATGAATTCCTGCTCAACGGTTTCTACTACAACCTCTCTATGCTTATTCCCCTCTATCTCCACAATTTCCACTTTCCCTGAATCATAAGCCATCTTGCAACTTTCCAGCCTATTTTCTAGGGGCTCTAAGATTTTAAAAGATACTGCATCATTATTCAACCACAAAGTAATCTCCCCATTATCAAAATCCATGACTGCTCTGCTTGTCACTAAGAAAGGTCTTCCTAACAGAACTGGGGCATTTGAGTCCTCTTGCACGTCTATAACCATGAAATCAATTGGAAAAGTGAACCCTCCGCCTTAATCGTGCACTTCCCAAGCAGACTATCAGACATATCTCTAGTTCTATCGACGAAATTCATGGTTCAAGTTTGATTCATAACGACCGGAAGCTTAATCTTCTGGTAGAGGGAAAAAGGTAGAATGTTACAACTCGAGCCAGAGTCGCAGAGACCTAATCCTACTGATTTACCATTAACAGAAATTAGGAGTCGGAACGTGCCAGGGTCTCCTAACTTCACCACGGTGTCTGAGTCTGGGTAATCTTTAGGCTCAGAAAACATCGTGTCAGGATCCTCTTTAAATCATCAGAATCATAATCCGAAGACGACATTTCAATTAACTCGAAAGGGAACTCACCTGGACGATACGTGCTATACTCCTCTAAGTTCTCTTCAGGCTCTTGCTTGATTGATTCTTTATCTTTTTCCAACCGCTTCTTAATGGCTTCATAATGCTCTCTGGCTTCAGATCCAGGGTACATAGAAATCGGTGTGACGTTCAATATTGTCCGAGGCATATTGCTTGACTTGTTTGCTCTTTTTTAACTCCGGTTTGATCGAATCTCTGAAGTGTTCTGATCTTCTTGTTAAAAAGACAAAATAAAACTGCTGGTCCCTTGAAAAGGCTTTGGTTAAGTTTAGATGGGGGGTGAATAAACTTAACACTTAAAACTTTTGGATTTAACAAACTCAGCAAGTTCAGTAGCCTGCTGACTGCTCAGTAGTCTGCTGACCACTCAGTAGTCTGCTGACAGCTCAGTTGTCTGCTGACTATTGATTTTTTTGAATTTGTTGCAGCGGAATATATTTAAATTAAGCCTTATTACTTGTTGTTAAAATATGATACTAAGTATTAGATACTAAGTGGTGTAAGTGTGTGATTCAGTTGCTAGTTTCAGTAGGTTGATGTGTTAAATATACTAAATGCAGAATGTAAATGCAGAAAGTAAGAAGACAGATTTTATTGTGGTTCCAGGTGGTGTAATCCTGTCAGTCCACTCTTCTCCTGTGATGTTGGAGGTAATTCACTAGAGATCTTTGAGGTTGAAGTTACAAAATCCTTAAGTTGTTTGTCCTTCACCAATAACTATGGCTTCACAAACTGAACACTTAGAACATGTAGGATTGCTGTTCCAAAGTCTTCCACTGGTCCTTGAAGGGTAGGATTGCCTCTTCACCAGCTCCTCCACAAACAACAGTCCTTGACACCCAAAGATGCTTCACTGTCTTCAACAGGTTTCTTATAAAAGAAAGTTTGAATCAAGTAAGTGATTCAGCTTTCAGCAGCTTGATCAGGCTGAAATGATCAGTAACTTGAATTCTTCAAGTGTGTAAACTTGATGTAGCTTGATAACATATTACACTTGAAGAATTTACTGGATCAGTAGCTTTAAGTTCAGTAGACTCCGCAGGGTGATTTTCCTGGCAAATTATTTTGTTGTTCATCTATTTTTCATCACCTTTCATCACATGTATCTGAATCAGAAGTTGTCTATTTATACGTGAGAATCCTGTGACTTATGTTTGAAATTCAAACATAGCCGTTTCAGATTTATCCCTTTCATGACTTGCATTCTGTCCCTGTACATAGTACTGACACTGTCAGTTTACTTTTTGACAGTTTTCAGACTGTCCACTCTTTGACTTAAATCCATTGGATAAACCTCTGTTTCTTTCCAACGTTCTCTTGATCTTAACCATTGATTTGTTGACAAAATCAAGAGTTGTTATCTGTCCTTTTCCTTGTAATCTTCCTATGTAACCTTTGATTAAATAGAAATATATATCAGCAGGTTCCTATGAATATAAGTCTACTGAAATACATTTTAGTCAGCTGATCCAAAGTTGCTGTGTTTATAAAACACTGCAGCTGACTTCTCTTATATCTAACTTTTTATTATGAAGTTAGATTACACCATTTTGATCATAACCAAGTTCCAATCACCACTTAACTTATGGAACTTAGACCTTGTACACAAGGTATATGTAATCAGTTTAGGTCATCACAGACTTCCCTAAATTCTGATTCCATATCCTTGACTTTAGATACTAAGTTTGATCCCTTAGCCTTCAATAACTGAGTTTGAGCCCTCAGCCTTCAATAACTGAGTTTGAGCCCTCAGCCTTCAGTCTTCAGCAGGAGGTTCCTAAACTAGTCTACTGCTCAGGTACCCTACTGACCTAGACAGGTCTGCTGATGAAAGTCAGCTGACCATTTACAGTGCTTGTTTGATCAAACCTATACAAAGATCAAACTCTAATAAGCCTATACATTTGATCTAGACATCTTTTTGCCTTTGCTCTATAACAGCTAGTCTGGCACTCATCACTAAAACTTAAAATAAGTCCAACAATTTCCCCCTTTTTGGTGATGATGCCAATACCATCCTTACAGCAAAGCAAAAAGATTAACAACAAAAACATAACAAATTCAGTCAATTCTCATTATAAGCATGTTTGTTCAAAAGTTATTACAATCTAGATTCAGCAATAATAAAAAAACAGGTGTAAGTATGCTGATCTAGTTCCTCATTTCTCTTTCTTGCCTTTCTTTCTCTTGTTGCTCTTGATATTCCCTTATATCTCTAACCATTTCTCTCATCCATTGATTTTTAATAAGGGAAAAATCAAATTAGGGGTTCACTTCCTTCCACCATTTCCATGCCTCAGGTAGAGTAAGATTAATTTGGTGTACTCTAAACCCTAAACGCATTTATAACTGCTTGAATTCTTCCAATGATTCTCTTGCTGATGTAGTGGGTAGACTTCTTCCACCTCTTCCACCTCTACCACCTCTATGTGAAGATCTTAGAGCTTTGACTCTGGCTTCCTAGAATTTCAGTCCTAAAAAGGAATTTAGCCATTCATGAAAGCCCTTGTCATGGTAAGGTCTCCTCTTATTTTAATATAGCTTATTGTATTCTTTGAAGAGGTCATCAGTCAGCTGAAGTCTGCCAGGTGCAGGTTCTCTAAATACATTGGTATCAGCCTCCCATTTATTTTGTGTAAAAATCCTTGCAGCCTCTTTTTCTACTGCTGTCTGGCTCTCTTCCCCCTTATTGACATCATCAACAAAACGGGAAAGCAGGCCATGAACACTCTCTTGTGTGATCACTAAGTTGTTCGGTTGACCTTCCATAATTTCTGTTCTAGTGTCAACTGCTGTGATCCTTCCTTCTAGTGTTTGCTCTAGTAGATTTATCCTCTCAGTAATCTTAGGATCCAATACTCCAGGTTGAGTTGTTTCAGTAGGGTCAGCCACAGCAGGCTTGGGTGCCTCAACAAGGTTGTCAAGCTTCTTGTGAATGGAGGCAAACTGTTCTTTCAAGAATTGATCCTTCAGTGTATTTCCTTGTTTTATGCCTCTTACATCTTTGGTAAGGTCAACAAGAGCAAATTGAGTGGATGTGATATTAGAAGCAACTGTTTCAGTAGTCCTCCCTCTATTTTCCACCAGGTTCATCAAATCCTCAAATCTTTGCTCTTGTCTGTCAAGTTGAGTTCTTAACTGAGTAATGTCATTTCTGACTACCCTCAACTCATCCAACACCTGTGCTGGTACCCCACCAGCCATTCCTCCAGCCATATGTCCAGCAGCTTCATCAGCAGGCTCTTCAACATTGTATTGTGCCCTCTGTCTCCTGACAACCATGGCCCAACTCATATCCCTTCCAGTAGGGTTAGGACCTTCCTCAACTATATTTTCAAAAATTTCCTCCATAATTGGATCTTGGGTAGGTTCCTCAAAAATTGGTACAAATGCCTGTTGTGGTTCAGCAGCAATAGGTTCTTATTCAGGGACTTGAAACTCTTCATCACTGAAGTCATACTCCAGTAGCTGTTCATCTTCATCAATAACGGTAGTCTGCTGACTATCCTTCCCTTCAGTGCCCTTTGCTCCAGTAGGTTCTACTTCAGTAGCCTGTTCTTCAACAATAACAGGGGTTTCCTCCAAACCCATTATGAGTTCCAACCTTTGTTCAGGTGCTGTTTGATCCTCAGCAACCTGTACCACCAGTTCCGACCTTTGTTCAGGTGCTGTTTGTTCCTCAGCAGCCTGAACCTCCTCAAAAAGTAATGGTGATCCTTCAAAACCCATCACCATGTCCAATCTCTGTCCAATCACTGTTTGTCCCTCAGTGAGTAGGACTCTCTCTTCCACAAAAATATAAGGAAAAGTAGCCATGTTTTCCTCTAGAAATCCTTCAGCATCAGCAATCTTCTATAGATTCTCAGCAGATTTAGATAGAGTGCCACGAGTATCAATCCATTCCTGATATTGAGCTGAATCTTCAGAACTGATATCAAGCTCACTATGGTCAGTAACCTTCTCCTCATCCAGATTTTTAGTCTGCTGATCATCAGGATTCACATCAGACTCCACAGCCTTGAATGTACCAGATGTGCCAACCAACCTGTTACCTCCAAGGTTTATAACATCATTGATTAGAGCCTCCAAATCATCTATAGTGAGGTCTTCTAGATCTTCATCCATTAGTTCTGTTTGTTGGCCCTCAGAGGACTTGCCAGCACCAGTAGACTGTTCTGCTACAGGTTCATTTAAAAGTGCAGTTCCACTGGCTTCTCCTTGATGTGGGGGATGATCATCATCAGAATCAGATGATGATGAATCATCACTATCTGGTTCATCCCTAGGATCCTTAAACATGATACTTCCTTCTCTCTTTTCTCTGTCCATGATTTCCATCAACCTCATTTCCAGTAAAGAGGTATTGAACAGATCAAGTAGGTTTTCCACCTCTAACTTTTCAAAAGCCCATTCTTCAAAGTCTGTCATGGCTCAGCAGCTGATTTTTGTTTCTTATAATATCCAAACTTCCATTGAAAGTAAACAGCCACCAGCTTAAGTTTAGGATCAGCATATTGATGAGCATAAAATCTACCCCAACAAAAACAATTTATAAGGACTCGAGACTGTGGGTAGACTAACTCTCTAACCGGCAGTGGACCGGGTCGATTGCGAGTAAAGCTACAGGAGTCCGAGGTCGAACCCAAGGGAATCGTGTTTGCAAGTACCAAAGTGAACGTAATGCTTAGTCTAGGTGATCAAAGTTCTTAAAGTTTTGTTTACTACAACGACACTGAGTGATTCTAACTAACGAGTCTAAAGTTAAAAAGAAAGAAGATTAAACTACTCAGTTTTAAAGATAGTTAAAGAGACATAACCGAACCATGATCAAAATAGCTAGTTTCACCCTAAGGAATGACAAAACCGGGAGTGTGCAATAAACGGACGAACTCTTACATTCAATTACACGGGTACGTACTCCTAATCCCGGTGCTAAGGTCTGAACAACTCTTCCCCAACACCTTCTGCCAAGTCAACTAACCTTTCCTAAGAGAGAATCATTCACAAGACAATCATGCACGAGAGCCGTTTAAACGTTAAAAACGAGTAACCTCGCACTACAATGCGATCCTAGAACCCTTTTCCTCACACCCCTCTCTCTGAACAACTCTCAAGAGTGGTGTGTGTGATTTTTTTTTTTGACCTAGGTGATCAATCTAGCCCAAATCCGTTATAACAAGTTCTAAGACGTGAAAGATGCAAGAAACAACAATAAAAAGCACTACCCACTCCCAATTTCATCACCCAAAGGGTGAGTTCACCAAATTTCACATGATTCGGCTATGAAGATGTTTAGCTACACATTATACTAATCAAAACATGCATAAAACAGTAAATAAGAGCCATAACAAGTAAAAGAGAAGAGAAATATACCATAAAATTGCAGAAATTCGAGTTGAGATCCAAAAAGTACAAAATATAGAAGTAATTAAAAGGTGGTCTCTTAATGTTTGAAATGAAAATCTAAGCTAAGAAATGGAAAGATTAAGCTAAGATGTTGTTGATTTACACTAAGAGAGAGTATTCTAAGCTATTACAAAATTCGAGCTATGAAAGGGGTGGAGTTTTGCTAAGAAGATGAATAATAATCCCAAAATGGACTAAGGGGGGTATTTATAGGTGGAGGAAAAATCCTGCAGATTTTGGTTCGAACGCTGGTTCCAAACAAGTGGAACGTGCATTCTGCTTGAAATTCTGGGCAGCTTAGGGCTTATGTCTTGCAGAACGCTGGTTTGAAGGCAGGGAACGTGCGTTCGAGAGGCCTGGAACGCTGGTTTGAAGGTAGAGAACGTGCGTTCTAGAGGCCTGGAACGCTGGTTTGAGGTAGTTGCTGAACCAGCGTTTGAAGGGGCTGAACTCTGTTTGCATCTGGCAACTCTGGAACGCTGGTTTGGGCTTGGAACGCCAGTTTGGGGGTCTGGAACGCTGGTTTGAGAGTTCCAAACCAGCGTTTGGATCCTGTGCCACCAATTCTTCACTTTTTCCTCCCTTTTTCACCTCTTTTCTCGCCTTGGTCATGTTTCTCAGTGTAAACCCTTGCCTTTCGGGTCCTCGAGACACCAATACCCTACATCATCACAATGACCAAAAACAACCAAAACATTCCAAAGGGTAAACGTGCTCGGGAATGGGGTCAATATTATCAAAAAGGGTGGTAAACTATCAAAAATGACGGAATTACCCCCCGTGCTAGGAACTCATAATATTACCCCGAAAGTGGTCTAAATCATCCAAAAATGTGCTATAAATGTGGTAAACGGAGGCCAAACAATGTAGAGGAGTCACGTACAGTTGACTCCTATCACATATCATTCTTTTCTTTTCTTCTCCTTTCTTTCAAATGGCATTGAAGGCTTTCTTGCAGCAGGTTGTTCAACTTGTTGTCCTCCAAAGGTCTCAACAAGCAGGTTCAATGTTTCCTCAATAGATGCATCTAGGTTAGTAGGTTCTTCTGGTTGTAAATTTGTACCTACCACCTCCATCTGTTCCACATTTGGTTCCCCCTGACTTACATGCTCATCAGCAGGGTTAGCAACAAATTGCTCTTCCCCCTGAACTGTTGCAGAAATGGTAGGGTCTAGTACAGTTGTATCAGTTTCCACAGCAGGTGCAGATTCAGTAGTCTGCTATGGCTCTTCAGTAAGTTGCTCAACAACAACTTCTGCAGCTTCAGTAGGCTCAGCAGCCTTTAGAGGTGTGGATTCAATAACTTCCACAGTAGGCTCAAGTACAACAGTCTGCTGTGGTTCTTCAATGTGTTGCTCAACAACAACACCAGCATCAGTTGTAGGCTCAACAACCTCTTCTTCTTCTTCCCTTTGAGCCTCAAGAATCTTCAATTCTTTCCCTTTTCCATGTTTCTTTTTCTGCACAATTTCCTTCATTCTCTTTGAAGGTTGTTTAGCTTCAACCTCAGTAGCTTTCCTCTTTCTACTATCTTCCTTCTGTTGCTCTTTGAAAATTTCAACAGTAGACTTCTTCCTTATAACTTCAGCAGGGTCAGTGACTTCAATTTCAACTAGACCCTCAGCAGACTCAGCAGTCTCTATTGATTGCTTCCTTGTTTTTCTAGGCTTTAGCATCTCAGTGATTTTTCTAGTATCAGCAGCCTTTCTCTTTTCAGCACCTTTCTTAGGTGCAGCAGACTTAACAACTTGCTTAACCTGCTCTCCACCAGCATCATCATCCCCATCATTGTCACTCTCAGTTGCTTCATCATCTACATCATCATCATCATCATCTAACCCAGGAATAGGATAGTTGATCTCCTTCTTATATCTGGACTTGTTTAGTTTCTCAGGTGCAACACCAGGTATCTGAAAATGATTCAGCAAGGTCTGAATCAGTAGACCTAGGGGCTTGGTTTTGGACTTCCTTATACCATCTCTATCTTCAGTAAACACCTTCTTCATATAATGTATAAAGAATCCAACCCAATCAAACTTCATACTCCTACAGATGATGATCATTAGGTCTATCTTAGGTCCAGAAAGTGTATCTAGACTCCCACTGAATCCCAGAATGGTCTTGGAAATTAGCTTGCTAAGTAGATTGTATTCATATCCAATGTGCCTCACATTAATGCCTAGAGATGATGGTATGGTCTCATTTGTCTTTATTGCATCAACAAACTTCATTCTTGGCAGGTTCATCATTTCTGGATTGGTAGGAGCACCATTTCCAGGTCCAAAATGAGATACTTCTCTCAGTAGATCTGAAGTGATCTCAATCCCTTTTCCATTAACCATTGTAGTAAAGGCTTCTCTACCTTCGTGTATGACCATGTTCTTCCAGAATCCCAAAACATAGATGTATGAAATTCTTTCCAATCTTCTATTAATAACATTTTCCAGACCAGCAACCCTTCTAATTCTTCTTCCAATGTTGATGGCTAACTCAGTGGTATGACAGTCAGTAACGTACCCACTCACACTTTGACTTGTTCCAATATGAACATCACCTTTATCCGCCATTAGAAATGAAAAAGATGAAGAAGAAGGTTTTCAAATCTGTGTTCACACAAAGTATTTATAGAGAAATATCAATCTGAGAGTTTTAAGTAGTGACTCTGTGTATATGTCTGTATATATAGAGAGAGGTGGTTGAAACTGTCAGATAATGCACTGTACACGTACTGTAGAATTAACCATGATTAAATTTGGAATTAATGAGATCTTGCCACGTGTCCCATAACTGATCCATAAAGAGTTGTAACCGTTCGATCGTGTAACTGCGGTTATAAAGATAAGATAAATATCCCGGTTTTTTGCTTTTTGACTTTTGTTAAAGTTTGACTGTGTAACGTATGCCTCAACAGCTTCTGCCATCAGTAGACTTGGCTCAGTAGCCTGCTGACAAAGATGTCTCAGCAGCCTGCTGATAGAGTTACTCTGCTGATCTTCAATTCCTCTTGTTTAGTCCAACTTATAATACAAGATGAAGTTTAATACCAATGACTGATCTGTCAAGTGAGCTCATCAAACAGGACAAAGACCAATCCCCTTGGCAACCTCATTTGCTCAATTTTCCAAACATATATAAGTACATGGAATTGTTGATACCAATGACTAGTCTACTAAGTGAGCTCACCCATCATAGCAAAGACTAATCCCCTTGGTGAATTCCAGTACACTGCTGATCAAAGATGTATTAGTCAACTTTTATAATTCCAAGTTCAGTCCTTAACATAGAAAATCTTTCACTATCCAGTGGTTTTGTGAAAATGTCAGCAAGTTGATCTTCAGTAGGGATGTAAAGAACCACCACATCTTTCTTTTCAACATGATCTCTTATAAAATGATGTCTCACATCAATATGCTTGGTTCTTGAGTGCAAAACCGGATTTCCTATGATTGCAATTGCACTTGTGTTGTCACACATTATGGGAATTTCTCTTTCTTCAATTCCATAATCCCTTAATTGTTGTCTTAACCAAAGTATTTGTGCACAACAACTTCCAGCAGCTATATATTCAGCTTCAGCAGTGGAAGTTGATATAGAATTATGCTAAACCAGGAAACCAATCTATTTCCCATCAACTGACAGGTTCCTGTGGTGCTTTTTCTATCAATCTTGCATCATGCACTCCAAAGGTCTCTTTTAGATACTTGAGAATCCTTTTTACTGCAGCTAGATGTCTTTCCTTTGGTTTAGATTGAAATCTTGCACAAACACCTACAGCAAAGAATATATCAGGTCTACTGGTAGTAAGGTACAGCAGACTGCCTATCATCCTTCTGTATAAGGTATGATCAACATCTTTGCCTTCTTTGTCTTCATCCAATCTAATGTTTGTACTCATAGGAGTTGATACATTGGTGCTGTTTTCCATACCAAACTTTTTCAGTAGCTCCTTGGTATACTTGGTTTGATGAATGAAGATTCCATCTTTCATCTGTTTGACTTGTAATCCCAAGAAATAGTTCATTTCTCCCATCATACTCATTTGGAACTTACTTTTCATGAGATTAGCAATTTTTTCACACAGCAATTCGTTTTCAGAACCAAAAATTATATCATCAACATAAATCTGTACCAGCAGGGTGCTGTGTCCTTCATTGATTCTGAAAAGAGTCTTGTCAATGGTTCCTTTGGTAAAACCATTGTCCACCAAGAATTGAGATAGGGTCTCATACCATGCTCTTGGTGCTTGTTTCAAACCATAAAGTGCCTTATTGAGTCTGTACACTTTATCTTATTGATCTTTAACTTCAAAACTAGGAGGTTGCTGAACATATACCTCTTCTTCTAGAATGCCATTCAGAAATGCACTCTTGACATCCATCTGGTATACCTTGAAGTTTTTATAAGCAGCATATGCCAAGCATAATCTTATAGCTTCCAATCTTGCAACAGGGGCATATGTCTCATCAAAATCTATTCCTTCTGCTTGAGAATAGCCTTTTGCTACTAGCCTGGCCTTATTCCTTACAATGGTACCATATTCATCCAATTTGTTTATGTATACCCATTTTGTTCCAATTATATTTGCATGATTAGGCCTTTCCACTAGTGTCCAAACTTGATTTCTTTCAAATCCATTCAATTCTTCTTGCATAACAATTATCCAGTCTGGATCTGATATTGCTTCTTCAACAAATTTAGGCTCCATTTGAGATAGAAAACAAGTAAAAATTGCTTCCAATTGTCTTCTAGTCCTCACACCTTGCTTTATATTGCCAATAACTTGCTCAGCAGGGTGATCCCTTAACCATTGAGGATTTTGGTTAGATTGATTCTCTGGAACATCATCTTCAGTAGGGTCTGATGTTGCTTCAGCAGGAGGTTCAGCAGATCCTTGAACTGCCTCAGTTGTTGCATCAGTAGTATTACCAGCAGGGTGTTCAGCAGGGGCAGAGTCAGAAATTTTTAATTCATTTATCCTTTCCAAAACATCAACACATTCTAGATCAGTGACTTGTTGAATCTCAGCAGGTTCTGAAGCTTCATCTTCCATTCCAGTGAACTTAGGTTCATCAAATACAACATGTATTGTTTCTTCATGTTTCAGTGTCCTTTTATTCAATACCCTGAATGCCTTGTGTCACGGATTTTATTAACACAAAACAAACAAGTAATAATCCGGTTAACCTCAAGTATAAGGATCGTAGTAATAGTGGTTAATGCCGGGTCGATCTTACGGGGAACTGGCGATTGCTAACCCTAGTTTTTGTCTAACCTAAACTATGTCACGAAACTAAACTAAACAGCGAATAAAGTAGAATAAAACTGAAAATAAAACTAGACAGAGGATATAATCCAAAGCTAGGAAGAATACGGGCTGCGAACCTTTAACTAAACTAATCTAAGATGCGAATAAAAGTAAACTAACTAAACAAATTCAAGTTTTAAGGATTTGAATTTAATGTTTAACGAGCCAAACGAGGATTGATCCACCTATCCAACAAGCATTGATTTCCTATCTCGATTATATTGTGGTTTTTATCTAGGTTGTGATTCACCTCATCTAAATATGAACCCTAATTCCTTAGAAAGTTCATCTATTAATCCATTATTTTCCAATGCAAGATTAACGCGTTTTCTAACCAAAGGTGTAAACTTTATGTTTATAATCTAGCAATTAAACCTATTAACTTCCGTTAAGATAGATTCAAATACTATTCCTATTCATGGTGATCTACGGTTTATAAATATTTCCATCAACTATAAACAATCAACACATGCACATCTTCCGATATAAGAACAATTAAACATGATAAACACGAATAAAGAAACAACCTTTAATAAAAACTCACAGTATAATCGATGAAAACGAAATCAACAATCGTTGGATGGCTTCACAATACTCGTTTGATGAAGCTTTTAGCTTCTGAACATCCTCAGCAACTCAAATTTGCAGAAACAGCGCATAAAGAAGTAACTAATTAAATCTAGATCTAAAGTGCATAAAACTGGAATAAAAAGGAGAAAAAAGCAGCCTAAAGCCGCCCCTAGGTTTAGGGTTTCGAATAATGTGTATATTGTATCTCATAGGTGGAGAAAACAGCTGCTATATATAGATTTCGAAGTCGGTTTCACTAAGTCGGCCGACGGACGCTCGTCCGCTCCCTTGAACGCCCGTCCAGGTAGATCTGGACTGCTTCAGACGCCCGTTCAGACAGCGTCCAAACTCTCTGTATCAAAATCGCTCCTCTGGACGCCCGTCTGCTTTATCAAACGCCCGTCCACTCTGGACGGGACCTGGACGCTCGTTCAGCTTGATCGAATTTTGATTTCTTGATCTTTATCTCTTTTTCCTCTAAGTCATTCCTTCATTATCTCTTTTATCATCAATTAACTCGAACTTAATCAACTTTTGATCATCTCTTGAGCCTCAAACATGCATCTATAACACATAAAAACATCGCAAAATGTAATAATGTCCAAATAATCATAAAATCATATTAAAAACACATAAATTAACCAATTTTGCGAATAACTTATTTAAAACCTCATTTACTCAATATATCGATTAACCACTCGTTTCTTATGCAAATTAATACAAATACGGGGGTAAAATATCATAGAATATAGCGTTATAAATCGTATAAATTCACCCTTAACACCTTGCTGACAGAAGAATATCCCAAGAAAATTCCTTCATCTGACTTTGGTTGGAATGTCTTCAATTGCTCCTTATGATTCAAAATATAACATTTGCTTCCAAATGGATGGAAATAGGATATATTAGGTTTCCTTCCATTCCAAATTTCATAAGGTGTCTTCAGCAGCTTTTTGTTCACTGAGGTCCTATTTTGTGTATAGCATGCTGTATTGACTGCTTCAGCCCAATATCTTTCAGGTAATAATGCTTCACAAATCATAATCATAGTTCTTCCTGCTTCTTTTAAAGTCCTGTTTCTTCTCTCAGCAACCCCATTTTGCTGAGGTGTACCAGCAGCAGCTAGTTGATGTAGCACACCATTTTGCTCATAATATTCTCTTATAACTTTATTGAGAAACTCAATACCCTTGTCTGATATGATTTTTACTACTGTCAAACTTTTCTCATTTTGTAGTCTCTTCAAAAGTTTAGGCATCTTTTGAAGTGTTTCACTTTTCTTGTTCATGAATACTACCCAAGTGTATCTTGAATAATCATCCACAACTACCAGAGTATACTTCTTTCCTGTCACACTAGTTGGTGTTACTGGTCCAAATAGATCCATGTGCATCAGCTCTAAAACTCTTTTTGTTGATTGCTTGGTCTTTGACTTGAAGCTAGATTTTGTTTGTTTACCTTGCTGAAAAGCATCACCTATAGCATCCTTTTTGAATGTGATCTCAAGTAAGCCAATTACCAGTTTCTTCTTCACCAACTGATTGATATCATCAAAGTTTAGATGATTCAACTTCTTATGCCATGACCAATTTAATTCTGACTTGGTATGCACAATCAGGCATGTCTCTGGAACAGCAGTAGACCAATCCACAACATACATGTTTTGTTGTCTTCTTCCAGCCAACACAACTTGATCACCTCTTTCACTAATGACAATACAGATGCCCTTGTCAAAAGTGACCTTGTAACCCATGTCACAAAACTGTCAAGTGCTCCATAGGTTGTAGTCCAGTCCTTCCACAAATGCAACATTCCTGATTGTTAATCCATTTCTCACAAGTGTGCCATATCCTCTTGTGTATCCTGGGGTGTTCTTGTTTCCAAAATTCACTCTTGGACCATCCTTTGCCACAAAATTTGACAAACAGTGCTTATTCTTTGTCATATGTGTTGAACATCCACTGTCAAAGTACCAGACACCCTACAAAACAAATTTAATGTATTTTAGGTACCCAAAACTGTTTGGGTCCATAGTGGTCAGTGGTAAGCATGACCCTTGGCAAATTTCCATAAGGTCTTCTCTGAAAGGTGTCATACTTTTGTTCATACATGTATTCTACACATCCATAAGGTCTAACATTTGGTTGTGTAGGACTCACATATGCTATCTGGCCTTTTGGTATGTAATGCTTTTTGGAGTGATTTTTATTGTTAGAAGCACTAGCATAACCCTAGGAATGCTGTCTGTTAGGAGCAGCCTTGTTATATGGAGTCTGCTGAGGTCCTTGCTGAGGTTTTGTATAAGTCCTCTGCTGAGTCCTCTGCTGATTCCATTGCTGAGATCTGAAAATAATTTGAAGGTGTCTTCTTCATGTAGACTCCTGGGTTCTTCTATAGCAGTAACCTTCATTTCCCAAACTTCCTTTGCTGGTAGGGCTTCCAAAATTCTTGTGTTGATCTCTTCTTTTGTATACACTACATTCAGTAGGGTGAGTTCATCCATGATAGCATTGAATCTTGAATCCATTTGTTCAATGGTTTCATTTGATATCATTTGAAGTCTCGGAACTTTCTTTTGGCTACACTGACTTTGTTTTTCTTGATAGCATCAGTGCCTTCACAGATTAATTGCAATTTTTCCCAAAGTTCCTTTGCAGTCTTGCAATCCTTCACTTTCATGTACATATTGCTATCCAAGGTTCTGTATATGATATCAATAGAAATATTGTTGATGTTTGCTCTTTTTCTATCTTCAGCACCCCACTCTCCTTTTTTGGCTTTGGAACAATCTGAGTTTGATTATCCATTGTTATAGCTTTTGTGATTTCCAGTGGTCCATCAGTTAGCACATCCATCATTTCATCATGTGTTGCAGCTAAATAAGCCTGCATATGATGTTTATACTCATCAAAACGATCTAAGGAACACATCAACATAGTCCTAGCGTACTGGTTGTTATCCATAATGCAAAGCTTTGAAAATCAGAAAATTGAAAAAGTTTTCAAATAATTTTCACAAGTACAACAAGTAGGATTACTTCAGAACAGAAGAACTGCTCCGATACCAATTGTTGGTCCCTTGAAAAGGCTTTGGTTAAGTTTAAGGGGGTGAATAAACTTAACACTTAAAACTTTTGGAGTTGACAAACTCAGCAAGGTCAATAGCCTGCTGACTATCAGTAGTTTGCTGACTATTAATGTTACTGAATTTGTTGCAGTGGAATATATTCAAATTAAGCCTTATTACTTGTTTTTAAAAAGATGATACTAAGTATTGGATACTCAGTAGTGTAAGTGTGTGATTCAGTTGCTAGTTTCAGTAGGTTGATGTGATCAATATACTAAATGCAGAAAGTAAATGCAGAAAGTATGTAGGCAAATTTTATAGTGGTTCCAAGTGGTGTAATCCGGTCAGTCCACTCTTCTCCTGTGATTTTGGAGGAAATTCACTAGAGATCCTTGAGATTGTAGTTACAAAAATCCCTAGGCTTTTTGTCCTTCACCAATGACTATGGCTTCACAAACTGAACACTTGATACAGGTAGGATTGCTACTCCAAAGTATTCCACTGGTCCTTGAAGGGTAGGATTGCGTCTTCACCAGCTCCACCACAAACAACAGTTCTTGACACCTAAGTGCTTCTCTGTCTTCAGCAGGTTTCTTGTAAAAGAAAGATTGAATCAAATAAATGATTTAGTTGTCAGCAGCTTGATCAGGATGAAATGATCAACAACTTGAAGTCTTCAAGTGTGTATACTTGATGTAACTTGATAGCAGGTTACACTTGAATAAATTACTTGATCAGTAAGTTTAAGCTCAGTGTATGTCAGCAGGGTGAAAAACTTGATCAAGAACTTGATAGCTTCGAATAGATTATTTGTGCTTCTTAATTTTCACCACTTTTCATCACTTGTATCTGAATCAGGAGTCTTCTATTTATAGGTGAGAATCCGGTGACATATGTTTGAATTTCAAACATAGCCGTTTCAGATTGTCTCCATCTTGACTTGCTTTTGTCACTTTTCATAGGACTGACACTGTCAGTCAGCTTTTTGTCACTTTTCAGGCTGTCCACCCTTTGACTTGTATCCATTGGATAAAACTCTGAATCTTTCCAACGTTCCTTTTATCTTGACCATTGATTTGTGGAAAAAATCAAGGCTTGTAATCCATCCTTATCCTTTTAATATTCCAATGTAACCTTTGATTATATCAAGAATTATACTCAGCAAATATCTGAAGTATAACAGCCTGCTGATGTACATATCTGTCAGCAGGTTTAAGTCTGCTGTGTTTTAATAACACTTCAACTGACTTCTTCTCATCTAACTTTTTATTGTGAAGTTAGAGTACACCATTTTGAACATAACTAAGTTCCAACGCCACTTAAAATATGGAACTTAGACCCTGTACACAAGGTATATGTAATCAGTTTAGGTCATCATAGACTTTCCTAAATTCTGATTCCATATCCTTGACTTTTTAAATACTAAGTTTGATCCCTTAGCCTTCAGTAACTGAGTTTGAACCCTCAGCCTTCAATCTTCAGCAGGTCCCTAGTTAGTCTACTGACCTAGACACTCTACTGACCTAGACAGGTCTGCTGATAAAGTCGGCTGACCTACTTACAGTGCTTGTTTGATCAAACCTATACAAAGATAAAACTCTAATAAACCTATACATTTGATCTAGACATCTTTTTGCCTTTGCTCTATAACAGCTAGTCTGACACTCATCATTAAAACTTAAAATATGTCCAACAGATTATCAGTTTGCTTATGCATAGAAGAACTAATACAACTAAAATATGATAGTCTTTTTTTTGGTCAAATGGCCAAGTCTGTAATGCCTGACTTGTTCATCTGTAATACTAGACTGATCATTTACTAAAGAGACATTATTAATAACTATGGACTGAACTAACTTTACTAATCATTATCCAAAACATATAGGACTTTAGACTTTCTAGCTGATCCAATCTGAATCCCAAGCCTTTTGTCCTGGATCAGACATGAATAAAGATAAAAGATAACAGACAAATCGGGGTTAGAAGTTAGTTATGCCAAAGATATATGATTGAAATTGAAAACTGGTATACACAAAACATTTGTGAGTAACAATCTATCATTTATGCAAACTATGCCTATGTGTGTAACTGGTACACTAGAACCATTTGGAAATCCTACACACATGTTAGACACATGCCTTAAAGATTGTAGACTATGTATGTTACTGACTATATGGTCAGTAGCACCAGAGTCTATAATCCAAGACAAAGAACCATCAGGTTTAGACAAAACCTGATTTATCAGCTGCAGGAACAAAGTTGGTTGTTAAAATAGTAGCTTGATCGGCCATATGCTCATAAGAATCTGAATTTTGAACATCCAGAAGCCTCATCAGCTACTGAATTTGAGCTCTATTCAAAGTATAACCTTCAGAATCTTGTGTACTTGCTACGGAATTGGCAGAACTCACACCTTGATCTTCTGAAACTACTTTTTCCATATTTACCCAACTTTAGGCTTCCAACCAGGTGGTTAACCATTCTTCTTTTAAAATTTGTCCATTGTGTGCCCTGTAAAACCACAGAATGTACATTGTTCTTTCTTACCAGCTTGAGTATTCCCATTATTTTTCCTAAAATTTGATGTACCACCGACTGCTGTCTTGTTAAAATTTTGCTGATAATCAGTGTGTTGTGAGTATACAGGACCAGCTGGCGCAACACTAGAAGGATTAAGATCAAAAACTCTATTATACAAGGCTGTGGCCTCTGCAAACCAATTCTTAGAATCTTTTTAATCTTCCAATTTTAAAGCCATGGCAAAAACAGTGTCTAGGTCTGGCACATGCACCATCAATTGTGCTTGTGTCAAAACGTGAGAAAATTTAGAATTCAAACCCCTCAAGAACTTTACAACCCTCTCATTTTCAGCATAACCACTAAAGGTATTAATAACATCACAATGACATCTAGGTACGCAGGAACTGGTCTCATAATGGCTATTTTATCCGATAAAGTTTTAAGCCTGGTAAAGTAACTAGTAATGTCCAAATCCCCTTTTTTAAGGGCATGAACCTGCTCCAACAAATCTCCCGAACGAAAAACATCTAATATGGAGAATCTTGACTGCAAATCTAACCATATTTGCCTAGCAGTTTCTTTATACATGACACTTTGTGCAATGGAAGGCATTACAAAATTCAAGATTCAAGTCTTTACAAAAGTGTTACATTGCACCAAACCTGAAAATCTGGAGATGTTACATCAGGAGGATTGATTGTCCCATCTATGAAACCAACTTATTCTTGGTGATTAATGTCATCTTCATAGAATGGCTCCATGGATTATAAAATAGCTGATTCAGCATTTGCGCCTGGAGACGGGCGTCTGGATTAGTGGATAACATTTACAAACTGGAAGTGCTTCAAACGCTTAGATGTATTCTTCCTTTTCATCTTTAATGCGGACGGGCGTTTGAGGGAAGATAAAATTGTTGAAGTAATTTCATGTCGCTGTAATTTATTTTATCGCTTATTTTGTTCGAGGACGACCAAAAGCTAAGTGGGGGGTTGTGATAACGGAAAAATTCACCGTTATTTTTATAACTTTTCAACCCGTTTCTGATATCATTTCGAGTATTTTTATATCAGTTCGAGTCATTAATTCCTATGTTTCATCTAAATATGTTAGTAGTAGTTATTATATAAAATATCTTATTTTTAGCGTGTTTTTATAGTTTTTGTACCGGTTTAGTAACCGGTGTGTCGTGTCGGATTTACGTTTGGTATTTTGGTGGTTTATTGCAGAATTATAGGTTAACCAAAATCCCGAGTAACGACACGTTTTGAGGCCTAAAAGAGGTGTTTATGGGGATATAAGAGTGTGCCACAAGCTTAAAAGGTCAAGTGGATCAGTGGTTCGTAGTGTCACTAACGATTTATATCTTCGACGAACCAATGGCCCATTAAAACGGCATTTTATGAAGAGGTGGCCTTAATGAAAGTTGTAGATCTTTGATAGAGCTTTCCAACGCATTTTGAATCATGTTAATTGGAGGTCTACAACTCAAGTTATGACCAAGTGGCTAATCGATTCGTAATAGTAAAAATCCCGAAAACGACACGACATACGAATGGCTCATCAAAACGGCATTTTCTGAAGAAGAATCCTTCATGAAAGTTGTAGATTATTCAACGAGCTTTCCAATGGATTTTGAATCAAGTCAATCGGACTTCTACAACTCAAATGGTGGTCAAGTGGCTAATTGATTTGTATTAAGGAAAATGTCGCAAACGACACGTAATGGGAATGGCCCATCAAAACGACGTTTTCTGAAGAAGTGTCCTTCATGAAAGTTGAAGAATTTTCCGAGAACTTAATTTTGACGTTTGAATCATAATTATTGGAGGCCTACAACTCAAGATATGAATTTTAGAAGTTTAATATATAATTATATATAAAATTCCCCGCTGCATGTGCTGCATGTTACTGCAATGATTAGTGATGATGAGCTCGGATCGATCCGGCACTAATCCGGATCGATCCGGCACTAATCCGGATCGATCCGGCTTCAACATTTTCTATATATATGGAACACAGCATGCAGAGACCTTTTGCCCCCTTCTTCTCCTTCTTCCTTCTTTTAATTATGTTTTGGGGGGTCTATATGTAGTAATATATGTCGTTATAATGTCGGTGTAATAACCCGACTAGTTATCGTTTTAATATAATTTCATTTCCGTTTTTATTGCTTTCTTTTACTTTTATGCAATTAGTATAAATATATATATATACGTATACTATATATATATATATATATATATATATATATATATATATCTATACGTATATCTATATAGTTGTAGTTATCTTTTTCGTTTTGTTTTCTTTCGTTTTGTTATTTTCGTTGTTATTTTCGTTAATATGAGTAGTTAAACTAAACATAGCCGAATTATGTGAAAACGGGTAAAATTAACCCTCGGGAGACGAGATGGGAGTTGTGTGCGCGTAATTAAACGTTCGTATGATAAACTCATGTTTTAAAACCCGTTTTGATCATTTTCCTAACTTTGAATAAAATTGACAACTTTGTTCACGGTTACATCGAGCTTATAAATGTATTTTGTGATGAGATGTGAGATATGGATATCACTAATCATAGTCCTGATTGTTAGATTGACAATCTAAGTGACAGATCTGGACTATGCCTAAGTGAAATTCTTATTTTTACGAGATGTGCGAAACATGTTTTAAAATCACTAAACCATAGTCTTAATCGTTAGATTGGCAACCTAAGTGATACGTTAAAATTATGTTTTTGTGAGGTTTTTCAACGGCTTTTTATTCCGGTCAACCATGTTAGGCGAGTTAGCTCTCTAAAGGGAGGGTTAATAAACCTAGTGTGGGGGTTAAGTGAGAGCTGTTCAGATCTTAACGCAAGAATAAAGAGTTAACACCCGTGAATGTCATATGAACTGAATCAGATAAAACACACTCCTTATCAAGTTTTTCCTGTGGGGAGATAACCTGTTGGATCATGGCTCGGCTATGCTTTTTAATCACCTAGTTAATCTCGTTAGTTAAAATTTATTTTTCGCATTAGTATAAAAACTCCACCTAAAACTTTGATCGCCTAGACTAAGTTCGACGTTCATTTTGGTACTCACAACCACATTTCTCTTGGGACGACCTCGTACTCCTGTAGCTATCCTAGCAATCGACCTGGTACTCTGCCAGTTAGAGAGTTAGTTTACCCACGGTTTTGCGAGTCTTTATAAATGTATTTTTAGTGGGTGAATTTTTCGCTCATCAAAAATTGGCGCCGTTGCCGGGGACCAATATTTTAGTGGGTGTATTTTTCTCTCATCAAGCACCACATCAGAGTTTCAAGAAGACCACGGCCCCTGCAGCAAGTAAACCACCTACCGGAGCACCCCTTTGCCCTAAGTGCAACAGGAATCACTCAGGTGAGTGCCGAGTTCATACAAACAGATGTTATCTCTGTGGAGAAACGGGACACTTTGCCAAGAACTGTCCGACCAAGGGTCCAACGGGTAACCAGAAGCAAGGAAGTTGTAGAAGCGGCCCAAGTCGCCCAGTTCGTGTTTTTGCAGCTGATGCTAGAGTGGCAGAACCTGAGGATGACGTTATATCAGGTACGATAATGTTAAATAATTTTATGGTCAGAGCTTTGTTCGATACGGGAGCGTCTAATACTTTCGTGTCGACTAAAGTAGCTAAGAAATTGAGTCTACCTTTGGAACCTTTAAGGAATACGTTGGAGATAACCACACCGTTAGGGAAGGTAACGAAAGTAACTAAGATGATACCACAAGTGGAAGTCCAAGTTGGATCTTATCGATGCAAAAGCGACTTCACGGTTTTAGACTTTTCGGATTTCGATGTGATTCTTGGAATAGATTGGCTATCCGAGAACTTCGTCCATCTAGATTGCCGAGGAAAGAAAGTGATCTTTAAGGTACCTGGGAAATCTGATAAGACTTATCAAGGCAATGTGTACAAGCCTAGCAAGAAGCGACATCCGATAATATCAGCGGTTAAGGCTATAAGGGCTTGTCAGAAAGGCTGTGAAGGCTACTTGTTGTACGCAGTGGATGTGGAACAAGTAAAGCCCGAGTTAAGGGAGACCCTTGTGGTCAAGGAGTATCCTGAAGTGTTTCCGGAAGAGTTACCGGGGAACACGCCGGATAGAGAGATCGAATTCGAGATCAAGTTGATACCGGGAGCGACACCAGTTGCCAAGGCACCTTATAGAATGGCGCCGGCTGAGTTGAAAGAGTTGAAAGCCCCAGTATTTTTTGTCAAGAAGAAAGACGGTAGCATGAGGATGTGCATCGACTACAGAGCGTTGAATAATCTCACCATCAAGAACAAATATCCTTTGCCAAGAATTGATGACTTGTTTAATCAGTTGCAAGGAAGGAGCGTGTTCTCTAAGATTGATCTTAGGTCGGGATATCACCAGTTGAAAATCAAGGTAGCAGATATACCGAAGACGGCATTCAGTACGAGGTATGGACATTATGAGTTCTTAGTTATGCCTTTTGGACTCACTAATGCTCCATCTGCATTTATGGACTTAATGCAGCGTGTTTTCATGCCATACTTAGATAAGTTTGTGATAGTCTTCATAGACGATATCCTAGTATATTCCAAGGATGAGAAAGAACATGAAGAACACTTAAGGATAGTGTTGGAGACTTTGAAGAGGAATCAGTTGTATGCTAAGTTTTCCAAATGTGACTTTTGGTTGAATCAAGTGAGTTTCTTGGGTCATGTCATTTCTGGAGATGGCATTAAAGTTGATCCCTCGAAGGTTGAAGCGGTTGAGAAGTGGTCCGGACCGACTACAGTTTCAGAGGTTAGAAGTTTCCTTGGTCTGGCTGGCTATTATAGGAAGTTTGTTCAAGACTTCTCAAGGATAGCTACACCACTTACCCGGCTCACTCAGAAGAATGTGAAGTTTGAGTGGACCAGTGAGTGTGAAGAGGCCTTTCAGACGTTGAAAAAGAAGTTGACTACAGCCCCAGTTTTGGCAGTTCCGGAGATCTTTGATAATTATGACGTTTACACGGATGCTTCGGGACAGGGTTTGGGTTGTGTGTTGATGCAAGGAGGAAAGGTAATTGCTTATGCATCTAGACAGTTGAAGGTGCATGAGAAGAATTACCCAACACATGACTTAGAGTTGGCAGCAGTAGTGTTTGCCCTAAAGACTTGGAGGCACTACTTATACGGAGTTAAGGCGAGGATCTTCACCGATCACAAGAGCTTGAAGTACTTCTTTACCCAAGAGAATCTGAATATGAGACAAAGGAGATGGCTAGAGTTCGTAAAGGATTACGACCTAGATATTCAATATCATCCGGGTAAAGCCAACATAGTGGCAGATGCTTTGAGTAGAAAACCCGTGTTCGCGGTTTCAAGTGTTGAAGTTGTGGCAGAAAGGCTAGACGGGCTGCAAATCCGAAGTTTTGATCAGATTGAAGACCGGCAGGTTGTGGCGCCGTTGTTAGCAAGGTCTGAGTTGATGGATGATATTCGGGAAAAACAAGATGAAGACCCAGTTTTGGTTGATTTAAAGCGAGTTGCAAGAGAAAAGCCTACAGTGGGTTACGTGCTAGACAAGAACGGGAACCTTTGGTACCAGGATCGCCTGTGTGTGCCCAATATTGGGGATTTGAGGCAAAGAGTTATGGAAGAGGCACATAGGATTGCATTCTCGGTTCATCCAGGATCCACTAAAATGTACAGAGACTTGAAGGAAAAGTTTTGGTGGCCCTCGATGAAACTGGAAATAGCCAAGTTCGTGGAAGAGTGTGATATCTGCCAGAAGGTAAAAGCGGAGCATAGGCGACCAGGAGGAATGCTTAAGCCATTGGATATCCCTGAATGGAAGTGGGATAAGATTACGATGGATTTCATTACCGGCTTACCTAAGACAAGAGGCGGTCATGATGCAATTTGGGTGATTGTAGATAGATTGACCAAATCCGCTCATTTCTTACCGTATAAGGTTGATATGCCCTTGAAGAAGATGACGACACTATACTTGGATAACATAGTGAAGTTACATGGAGTTCCTATATCGATAGTCTCGGATCGTGATTCGAGGTTCGCCAGTCGATTTTGGAAAGGTTTACAAACAGCTTTCGGAACCAAGTTAGATTTGAGTACGGCCTTTCATCCTCAGACAGACGGACAATCTGAGAGAACCATCCAAACACTTGAAGATATGTTGAGAGCATGTGTTTTGGAAGTAGGCGGATCATGGGATGATTACCTACCGGTAGCGGAGTTTGCCTACAACAACAGTTATCATGCAAGTATAGGCATGCCGCCATTTGAAGCGTTGTATGGAAGATGGTGTAGAACGCCGCTGTTTTGGGATGAAGTCGGAGAAAGACAAATCACCGGGCCGGAATTGGTTGAGCAGGCTAAGGAAAGAGTTCAGTTGGTTAAGAAGAATCTGAAGGCAGCTCAAGATAGACAGAAGAGTTGGGCAGATGTTAGAAGAAGGCCCTTAGAGTTTGAAGTTGGTGAAAGAGTGTATCTACGAGCTTCACCAATGAAGGGAGTGAGACGTTTTGGACAAAAAGGAAAGTTGAGTCCGAGGTATGTTGCACCTTTTGAGATTCTGGAAAGGATTGGACCGTTGGCTTATAAGCTTGAGCTACCAGAATCCATGTCAAGAGTCCACAACGTGTTCCACGTATCGATGTTGAAAAGGTGTTTGACCAAGACGGATGTTGAGACTACGGTTGATCCGGAGATCCTTCAAGATAACCTTTCGTATCAGAATTTTGGACAGGAAGGAAAAGATGGTTAAGAGAAGAATGATTCCCTTGATTTTGGTGCAATGGAGCAATCATTCACCGGAAGAAGCTACGTGGGAAGTCGAGGATGAGATGATCAGTGAGTTCCCAGATTTAATGGACTTACCAGGTATGTTCTAAGTTTCGAGGACGAAACTCCTTTAAGGGGGGGATAATGTAATATTCCGATTTTCGGGAAAGGGCAGACGTGTCATTTTGCGAAAACGAAATATTGGGTTCGGTTCCTTTTATTTGGAGTTTAAATAATTGGATATTTATATATGTAATTTTCAAGATAATTATGTATATAATAAAAGAGATTTCCTGATTTTTTTTATGGAAAAAAAATGTTTTAATTGGGATTAACTATATAAGGGATCTATTATACACATTAATCCCCTAACCTAAATCATTAGTCAAAAAAAAAAAAGAGAGCAGCCGCCCTTTTCTTCTTGCCGTCGACTTGGGAGAAAAAAAAAGGGTTGGAACAGTTTCACCAAAATCTAAAGCAAATCTCAATCGTTTTCAGATCAGTTTCGAACGCCGGAATCGTCGTGAGAAGAGCATCGTTTGGATAGCAGCTTTGTTGGAAAGGCTGCAGAGTTCAAGGCTGATCAGACCTGGTTTTTGGCTGCAAGACAAGTAAGAAGCTCTTCCTACAATCTAATTAAGGTTTAGATTAAGGTTTTAAGTGTTTAGATGTAAGAAGGTTATGGCTTTTTAGTTGGTTAATGGTCCTAGATGCCATGGTATGGATAGATATGTTTCCCTGTGATTTTATGTGTTGAAATTGCTGTTATTTAGGTTAGAAACGGATTGAAAATCGTATTTGAAGATTTTAGGGTTTTGGGTAAACCCTAGGAGGACGGGCGTCTGAACTAGTCGACGGGCGTCTGTGATTTTGGTGGTTCGGACGGGCGTCCGGACTAGCTGGACGGGCGTCTGACAGTAGATTTTTGATTCAGGATTGTAACGTTCTTAGGAGGACGGGCGTCCGGGATTAGTGGACGGGCGTCCAGTTTCAAACGGGCGTTTGCTTTAAGCGGACGGGCGTTTGATGGGTGATTTTACATACAGGTTGTAGCGATTTTAAGTGGACGAGCGTCCGGTATTAGTGGACGGGCGTCCATAAGGTTTAAACGAGCGTTTGGATTTGTTACCTTATTTCTATTACTTTAATTGTTTCAAGCTTGATCATCATGTCCTTTATTGTTTTAAACTCTTAATCACGATGTATTAAGATTAATTAAACATAAACAAGCTTCGATTGTACTTCTGATGCGTTCAGTTAAAACACCGAATGTACTCTTAAAGGAGTTGAAGTTCGGATCCGTCGGAAGGGCATGAAGGGGCTTGTGCTTTGGTGAACTAGGGTTCATCAATGTCGGTGTATTTGCTAGGACTTGTCCGCGTCTAGTGGTCTAAGTACGAGAGTAGGAGATGTGAGGGAGCTTACTTGAAAACACTAGGGATGGCTAGTCAATTCACATCAATACATACATATGTGTAGTAAAAGATAAAACATCATCTATTCTCGGTTAGACACTATTTCATATCGGCGATGTGATACGTCCATAAAAGGTGGACAACACTGCCGGCCTTAAACGGCTGAAGGGTAGTGGAGGAAATCCATCGGACGTATACGCATACCGGGGAGACCCCGGAGCTAATCGGTGCTAATCACCGTTAGTTAGCAAGTATATCTTCAGGCTGATGAACGCCATGCGCAGTGTCCTTGGGTAGTGATGTAACAAAGATAAGCTAAGTAGAAACGTATAGTCACGACGTGTCGATGGGCATGAAGTGAACCCTAGATTGAGTCGTTCTCGCCAAGATAAGCTTTTAATAATAACCTTAATTAAATTGTATCTTCTACTTCTTACTATGTACATTGTACTTACCTCAAATGCATGTTTATTTATGTGTTTGGGGGAGAGAAGACGAACAGGTTGGTGAAGGTTTCGAGGAGGACTTTGATGACGACGTTTGAAGACGCCGGAGTTGAAGACTCTTATTTATTTTGTTCTTTCATTTATGCTATTTCATAGACTTGGATTAGTTGGATGTAATAGTTATCTTAGTATCTTTGGATTTCGTTGGTTTCTTTGAATATAATAAGTATTACATTTATTCTATCTTTAGTGGTTTCTATTCTTTAATGTTTGGAAAAAATTTACCCGAGTCTTTGCTTCCGTTTGCTTTTATTTGATACGACGTAGTAGAGGCTTACGTGTAATATTATTTATTTAATGTTATGCGTGCCGAACGTTTCGATTTCCGGATAAGGACTCGGTGTCCGGGAACGGGGCGTTACAGTTAAAAAATAAGGGTAAAATGGTCTATGATAGAATTTTTTGTGCAATTAAAGAAATAAGTGTGGATTAAAGCTTAAATAAAGAAGAATTATACTTAATTTTTCCATGTTTTATTGAAATTGTTTTTGTAGAAGAATTTTTAGGGCTAAAAGAATATTTTATTAATCGATAGAAATTACTACCTCCGGTCCAAAATATAAGTCATCCTAGGAGTTTTCACACAGATTAAGGAATTGGTTGAATGTCATTAATTTGAAGGTTAATGTCTAAAATACCCCTTGACTATCATTAATGCAATAGTTGTTAAGTAATGAAAAGTTGTTGAATTCATAATAAATTAAGGGTAAGATAGAGAAAGAGCAATAAATGTTGCATTGGTAATGTAGAATGACTTATATTATGGGACAAGTAGAAAAGTGTAGGATGACTTATATTTTGGACCGGAGGTAGTATTATTTTAAGATTTTTATTGATATTGTAAAAGAATGCATCTATTATTTAATAAAAAAAAAATTATAAAAAAAGGTACGGAATCAGGCATATCATTCAAGCCCAATTTAAATTTTTTTTTTTCTGAAAACATTCAGCCCTATCTAAAAGACCTAATGCTCGGAATCGTCATATTCTTCCCTGCTAATTCTTGGGTTGTCTGGAGAAAGAAATAAGAAAAAATATTTAGAATAATCGATCCAGTTAGTATCCTTATCTTCATCGATTGCTAGCAGTAGAAGAACCCGACTACTCGATGCTGGACGACGACGACCACATTGAGTTGCCGGTGAAGTCTTTGGTCCGACAACGAGATTGGGGATCTTCCGAAATTTCTTTTCGATCAACTAGAAGACGCAAAATTATTCCTACAATCCATTTGCCGGAGGATTTGGTACACGAAATATTCCTCAGATTTCCGGTGAAGTCTTTGATCCGGTTTCGTTGTGTATCCAAAGGTATGTGTGGAATGATTGATAGCCCTATTTTCGTCAAAAAGCATAATCATCAACAATATTGTGAAGGATCCCTCTCTGAATCTGATTATGCAATCATCATCCAGAAAAGTAAGAGCTTGTATTCCCTCAACTTTTCGGATGATCTGAAACGGGCTAATCCAATAAAGTTGGATTGTCCTTCATATCTAGGCATGACTTTAGTTGGTTGCTGCAATGGAATTTTTAGCTTTTGGAAGAAGAATATAGATCATAAAGCATATCTTTTTTGGAACCCATCTAATGGAACATCCAAAAAGGTTGAATGCCCTTTTAACCTACTACCTTCTAAAAACCTAATTAGTACCTATACCCCCACAACTATCTCAATTGGTTATGACCGTGTTAACGATGATTACAAACTCACCTGCATAAACATAAATTGTAAAAGCTTGCAAGTTTACAGCTTGAGAAAAGATTCATGGACAAGCTTCGATGGAGAATTTCTTCCAGGTTATCCCTCTCCATGTTTTTCACGGTCAGCAGGAATTTGTGTTAGTAGTGCTATGCATTGGTTGTGGGAAAATCCTACCGACTCATCTCGGTTTATTGGTGTATTTGATCTTGCGACGGAATCCTTTAGATCCTTACTTTTACCTGAAATGCCTAGAGGACTTGGAATGAAACCAACTGGTTTATCAGATTTTGGGGGTCGTTTTTGTGTAACTTTCGATAGGTTGGGTGACGTTGATGTGCCTAAGGTCTGGGTGATGGAAAAGTATGGGGTTGAGAGATCTTGGACGCCTTTATACACCGGCCAGCTGAAATGCAGGATTTATTATTTTCCAAACAAGGAAAGACGATTGCTTTGCAACAGCAATTTTTTGATGTGGTGGGATCCTCATGACTACTCCTTTGAGGAAATTGAAGTTGAGGGGTACCCATTTGGCTATGCCTACATTAATGAGCATTTTATCTATATACGGAGCCTCGTCAGACTTGATAAGAAGCTTATTTAAAGAGCCGTCTCTCTCTCTCTCGGTCGGTTGGATGGAGTACAACACAAGTCATAGTGCAAAAATGAGACTACTTATTTTGCTGGAAATAAACTCTCGACCTGCTTTAAGTAATAAACATAGGGTGTCCATATTGTTATATTAATGAAAATGGAGATTTTTTTTTATTTTTACTGGATTTTATTTTATTTTATTTTTGAAATCTGTTACTTTTTAGGGTTCATGTTGTTGGGCAAAATTAGGATTTTAGTCTTCTAACTTGGCATATTTTGGATTTTAGTCCTACTCCTACTCCGGTGAGGAAAATGGTCCTCTAACTTGGCATATTTTTTTTTATTTTTACTGGATTTTATTTTATTTTATTTTTGAAATCTGTTACTTTTTAGGGTTCATGTTGTTGGGCAAAATTAGGATTTTAGTCTTCTAACTTGGCATATTTTGGATTTTAGTCCTACTCCTACTCCGGTGAGGAAAATGGTCCTCTAAGTTGGCTTTTTTTTAGATTTTAGTCCTATCCGCCGGAAATAGCTGATTGGGCACCGGAATATTTAAAAAACGCTTACGTGGCAGCCTAGTTAGAGGACTATTTTTAAAAATTCCGGTGCCCAATCAGCTCTTTCCGGCGGATAGGACTAAAATCCAAAAAAAAGCAAACTTAGAGGACCATTTTCCTCACCGGAGCAAGAGCAAGACTAAAATCCAAAATATGCCAAGTTAAAGGACTAAAATCCTAATTTTGCCTCATGCTGTTGGGCTTGTGTATCAGTTATCTTTTCAATATAAAACGCATTTGTAGGATTACGCTACATCAATATTCCACCTTTTCTCCTAAAAAACACTCAAATTATGTGAATGTTTTAGTTGAGAATATATTGTCCTAGGGACTAAAGTGTATTTATGTTTTAAGTATTAAGTACATATCTAGTAATTAATTATGTGATAAAGAACAATGTGTAACAAAAACCCTTGCTGTATTTCAGTGGAATGAATTATCAAAAGGTTTCAACAATATTCTGACTTGGTAAGCCATTATATATAATCGCAATTGGTGGTGATCACTTGTTATCCCTGAATATTTCAGATGATATGAAACGTTCTAATCTTATATATGAAGCAGTGTTGGCTAGAACAAGTAGCTAGTCTACCTTTTTCTCAATGGTTTCATGAAGCGTTTACCTATTTCGTGAGGGGCTCGAATCCTGATCAGTGTCTGGATCGGTCTACTCGATCTAACTTCCAAACTAAAGTATTTTTTTTTTTTAATCTGGTGAATTATCATCTCTACCAAACGTTTTAGTTGTTTGAAAGGTGCCCTTTACGTGTGGTCATAGGCCATGACCAATGTAGGGCCCAAAAGCATGTAACCGGTTTGGGACAATATATAAGCTAGACACAAAAGCAACGACTCGATTTTGAAGCTTTGATTCAGTAAACAAGTTATAATATTCTTTGATAAACACTCACAGTGATACATACTTTCCAAGCTCAAACAAAATCATTAATCAAAATTAATTATAAACATTTGCAAAATTAAATCAGTATTTAGACTTTTAGAGTCATAGTGTGTGGCTTATACTAAAGTACTTTGTGGATTAGGGGAAATTGGAAAATCGGGTGTTGTCAGCAACACAAGTTGGGAATAAAGTTCAACTTTTACAAATTGCGTTTTTAGGTAATATGACAATAATATTGTCCTAAAAAATATTGGAGTTAAACAGATTTTTCGACAGTAATAATGGAGTTAAAAAGATTTTACGACAATATTATTGTCGTTAAAACTTTTTACGACAGTAATATTGTCGTTAAAAGAATTTTTACGACAATAATAATGTCGTAAAATTAATATTATTGTCGCATTTTGTAAAAAGTTGAACTTTATTCCCAAGTGTTGCCGACAACACCTGATTTTCCAATTTCCGTGGATTAGAGCATTTGTGATTGTAATCACCATTTTATTTGGGTAACATTAAATGTTGCTACACGAGATTATCTAAAATTATGAAAGAATACTTTACTGTGATTTTAGACCCGGGTTGTCATGTTTTAAGTTTCGCAATTTATATTTGGCTACAACATTACTCAGAAATAATGTGTTTCAAGTTTGTTATTTTGGGGCATGCATGATCGAGTGATCCGACTATTATAAATACTCATGTTTCTTAGATTGATATGTTACTAGAACTGACCGATGCCTGGTGTTATGATATTTGCACGTAAGCTAAAACGATATGCTCGGTTTTCTAACACACCATTCAAAAATTATAACACTTCGTTTCATTTAAAACCCATCATACAACATTCCATTGTTATTTATAACACTTCAACATACTTAAACTTAACTTAAAGTACTTGAACAAAGAAATTAGAAATCCACAACATTAACCAGCTCGTCATTCCATATCACTTACACTCTCCTCAGATCATAGAACATGACATAATAGGTGTAGACACCCTAATACTATGAGTAGTTCACTGATACCCTCGGACAATGTGGCACAACACTTTAGGGGTTGGCATGAATAGCTCTTCATGGAATTGAACATGGATACTAGAGGGAACATACGGGTTAGAAGCTACACGGACTCTACTGTGAATCCTTTCAGACCGTCTCGAAGGTGTACTACTCATCGGCTAAGAGTTAAGATAAGTGATGTAAATCAAATTTATAATGTATTTTACTATGTATTTATCCTCTTTTTCATGCTTTTAATAGTAACTTTGCATCCTTTGGACATTGATTGAAGGAGACTCGCTCTTCAATCTCACATACAAAAAATGGGACATTTGTGTCTTATACTTAAGGGCCAATTAAGTTGGCTCCTTTGGATGTGCCCCAAGGGGACAAAGCATTCTTGTATGGAAGGGAGAACCGAGATAACTCTTAGTTCACCACACGCGTACTCATCCAGCCGGCCCGAGTTCGAGTTTTGTTCGATTGTTGTTTACTATTAATTTTTCGGATAAGTCCCCATTTTCTATTGTCTACAGAAGAGTTCCAGCTGTTGTAGATATAGATATATAGGGTGTGCTCTAAAACAATTAATCCACTTGCCTTTCATACAAGTGGGAGATTGTTAGGTGTAGTGCCCGAAAGACAATTATCTAATTGTTTTTATGACAGAATTAATAATCCATCTTATTATATGCATGTATGCTTATAATTAAGACACTACTGAAAACCCTAAGTACCTCGTTTATGTAATCACATAACTCAATGTATGGCTATACACAAGAGGATTGAGTTATTGAGATGTACTTAAAATTAACTTAGTCCGTAGCGTTTATTAATCTGAGTACGGGTCTCAAGATTAATTTGCTAATAATGCGCCCAGAACACTTTAGGTGTGACAGTCTTATCCGGACTGTCGGTAATAGGGTACCTAGTGGGGCATTTATATATAATGATAATCATATAGATTTGGACCGATTTGATTTGAGTTCTCGATATAATTCCGTGATCGAGAAGTCTTATCGAATCACAAGATGATCATATATGGATTAATCTCAATCCTGACGTGATCGCAGACAGCTGCTTAGACTAGGGTAGAGTTTGATGTGTTAGTAAGGATCACTTCGTAGTATGTGGTCCGACACTTCTCGTTGGCTCTATTCTGGAATGAGTGAGTAGTCTGTGCTATCACAGATATGGAATCCATTTCTTCCCTCGAAGTAGACAGACAGTTCTCTTATTTGTTAATCCTAGAAACCGACCAATGCGCGCAGTTCATATTATATTAGTTATGAACTATTTGGTCACTAGGGGTTAATGGTAAATAAGGATAAGAGGTTTCGAGAAGGGTTTACGGAGATATCCCGAATCGTAACGAACAGTCTATGGAGGATTTATCCGTATGTAATGATTATATCAGTGGACACCTTATGACTCATGGTTGAGTGTAAATTTATATCTATATTCGACAGAGTTCAATTTCGGGTTTATGGTGGTGTAATCCCGGAATTAATAGATTGAATATTATTGTTCGGTCTGACGAATAATTTTATTTATTTTATTGTAGCTACTGAATATGGGTTCATGGTCCCGGACGTGGCTCCTATTATAGCATACACATTTTCTCGTCGTTTCACCTTAATTTATATTAAATAGTTGGATTGGACTGTTTAATTGATATATGGATTAAATGTTTAGTTGGACTAGATAATTCAATACACGGAAAAGACATTTTTCGTGGACTCGGCCCAAATTATGATAAAAGTCGTGTGGCCCTATACTTGCTAGGGTTTGGCCGAAATTTATCATCATTATTATTATTAGGAAATTTGTTTTCTTGATAATTATAATATATGTGATTAAATTATTTATTTTTTAAATAATTTAAGGAAAAAAAATCTTTTATATATCCTTTTTTTGGGAATATTCTAGATTTATCTTTTTAAGGAAAAGGATTAATTTGATTGATTTTGTATTAATTAAATAAATCCTTGGAGGACAAGGATTTATCTCCTATATAAAGAGAGTTCTCCCAAGCCTTTTCATAACACATAATTTTCGACATTTGAGAAGTATTAGGCTTAGAATTTTCGGCCTAAGTACTTGGGTTTGAGTTTTAGAAAAACTTCGGGTTTTCTAAGGTAGCATATCGAGGAGGTCCGGCGGTTTGAAACATCATCCACCTGGTGTTGCTTGGAGACCCACGTTGGAAGACTTTGGCTTCTCAACTAGGATCACAACTAGCTTGGATTGACCCTTTTGTTCTTGGCGTTTTTGCACCATAAAAATGTTGGTAATCTAAACCCCTTCGTAGGTTAGATTTATTATTCATGCATTTTGATTGTTTAGATCTAGATCTTGTACTTTCCGCTGCGTAATCGGGTGGATCTTTGATCCATCCGGCGATATTACATCCTACACCAGCTACCATTGTTGACCTTATTCGACTTCCTACCGGTTTAAAGAAGAGTGAAGCTACACATCTTTTGGCTCATCAGCACGTGGATACTATTCTGAGGTGAAGAAGAATTTGGAACAGGCGACTGCTCGTTACAAGTCCGCCGCCGATCAACATCGCCGTGCGAAGATTGTGCAAGTTGCAGATTTGGTGATGGTATACCTACGTAAGGAGAGAGGAGGTGGACAACATAATATTGATGCACGCAAGATTGGTCCGTTCAAGATTCTCAAGATGATTAACGACAATGCTTATGTCATAGATTAGCCCGAGCACATGAGAATTTTCAAGACATTCAACGTCGCTGATCTCTACCCCTATTATCTAGACGACAACTCAGAGACGAGTTGCGTATAAAGTGGAAGGGAATGATGAGAAATTATTTATTAGTATTTTATTTTATGAGAATAATAAATAGGGAATATTTGATTTTATTTTATTTCCTTAGTCATAAAAATTAGAGAACAATTATTTTATTTCTTAGGGAACAAATTATTCTAGAAGACTCCTAGTCTCTTTTGCACTATAAATAAAGATAGCTCTCATTGTATTCAACACGTCTTTCAATCAATAAAATTACATAAGAGTTTTCTCTTGTTAAACATTTTGGCTTGTTTGGTTCTTGAGTTTTTCGTCCTATTGAACGATATCAATCACCCTCGTCCGTTCGTATGATAACGAACTTGGTTCTCCCGGTCATGTCCTACATAAAAGATGCGACTCAAAGACGTGGTTTTGAGTCGGTTAGTTTGCCTTGAGGGACAAGAAACACGATTTATCATCTTCTCCACTACAATTTTTTTTTATTCATATCTGATATGACATGTCTGGAAAAGAGCCCACGGATCCAAGTCTGGCCCATGCATAAACCTAGTAACGGATAGGGTCCTCAGCCCAAACGGCTCGCGCCCTTATAAGCCGGGCGAAGTTGAGAACGATCCAGCCCGTCACGCCCTTCTACGACTGATGTAAGTCAATTTTATGATGCATTTCATTATGTTTTTAGCCCCAATTCCTGTGATTTTCGTAATAATTTTGCATCTTTCGGGCATCGATTTGCATATTTTTCATAAGGATACAATAAGTAGTAAGTAGTAATAAATAAAGTAATTTTATTAGTATTTTTGGGTCATTAGACCGATATTTTGTTGGCGGGTTTATGCTTGGTATTTTTGGCGAGTCATTATAGGATCTTAGGTTGACCAAGCATTGGGAGAGATGATTTTGATGTTGACAGGACGCGTTTCTACGGTGCGAAGCATGTACCCGAAGCCACGGAGTTCTTACGGATCAATTGTCTCGAGTATTTCTACTCACAGTTGACTAAAGTGATATTTGACCCATCTTAGAGACAAAATTCGGTTTCGACTTATTCATAAGAGTTGTAGATATTTGAACAAGATTTCCAACGCATCTTGAATCACTCAAATCGGAGGTCTACAAGCAAAGTTATGGTCAATTTACTGAAGACGATCTAGAACCGAACTTCGCACAACTCGACTCGTTATGCGTTTTTCACCATAAAAACGGGATTTTTCAGCAGATTTCTCATCTCCCCCTTCCCCCAAACCCTTAGAGCCGAAATTCCTCCATTAGTGACCTTAGGGGAGATCATTCTATCACAAAAACATGTAATTAAAGTATATTTTGCTAGATAATATGAATTATGGTGTTCTTCTTCAAGAGTTTTCTTCATCAATGGTGTAAGGTGATTCATGTACTTGGAGAAGATGAAGTTGTTGAAGATGGATTTTCATGGATAATCTTTTATTTAGCTAATTGCTCTTTAATTTCATCTCTTTTTGTGTTAGTTTTAGTTAGATTTTTACTTGGATTCTTCATCTTCTTGGAATGGTGTAAAAGCCAATTTGGAGAAGATGAAGATGAAGTGTAGAGATCTAACCCAAGAAATGTGAATTGTGCTATTGTAGTTTCTTGGATTTATGAGAATGATTGTTTAGATTTCAAGCACTTTGCGAAATTATTTCTCATTACTTGACCTTAATGCTTGTGTTAGATGAATCACCTGATACATGATTTAGCACACTTTGTTGAGATCGAGAGAAGATACTTAGTGTGGGAAAATGGGTAATGAGACCACTTAGCTAGTAAAATCTACTAGTGATAGATTCGGTTTCTATAGTGGGGTTCACTAATCGTGGTTAAGCAACCAATGAGTGTAATGCATATCGACTCTTCTAGACCTAATTTAGTCAATTAGGCCGTTGACGAGATATAGAGTGGTTGTATCACGCGAGAGCGGGCAATCACTAAATCGGGGGTTTGCACCAAATTTATGAAAAAGTCACAAATGGATGGAGGGTAGGTCGAATCATTTCTTAACGAATCATAAGTGCTACTTTATCACTTTGACCATTATCTTGGCTAACATTAGATTTTATTTCTTTTCTTTTCTCTTTTTTGTGGCATTTAGGTGGTGAGTTGTGGAGTGACACCATGGCTCATCTTAGTTTTAAAACTCATCTTTTATGTTTTGCCTAAACCAAACGTGCTAGTGATTTTGGTACTTAACCGGCATCCTCATGGGAAACGACATTGCTCACCTCTCTAAACTACAATTGACCCAGTGCACTTGCCGGTAATTTTGGACACTTAGAAAAGGTCGATCAAGTTTTTTCTTCTACGACCTTCATGTCGTTCAATCAAGCATCCAACTTAGTACCAATTTATATTATTATTATTATTATTAAATTCCATAATTACTATGATAATAACGTAATTGTTCCGTGAATCATTCCACAAACGACACCTTTTTTTCACAACAATCACAACATATTTTACACTATCGATCATCGCAATACTCAAATCACTCAGAATATAAACTTCAAAAAAATCACTCAATATATTTATAATCACAATTTTAAAAGTTGTTCTAAAAATTTTACTGTAAAAGCAGGTTGTCCTAATTTTATTGTGGTGATAACATTACCCATTAAATTGTTTTTTTATTTTTATGACCCGTACATTCAATTACAGATGTTTTCCTCTTCCCACACGCATTATATAAATTAATATTGGTTCAGCCCTAGTGTTTATTTATATTTTATTTTTTTGAGGAAGCCCTAGTTATTAGTTAACCTGTCAACAGATTCTGGAGAAAAATATTGTGGATCATCGATGATGGGGGACAAAATTTCGACCACTAAGCTTCCGGCGGATACTGCAGCAAACGATTGCCTTCGATGGTCCAAAGTTTATTATCGCTCAGGTAAAAGATGCAAAATTCCTACTATAATCCAGTTGCCCGAGGATTTGTTATACGAAATATTTCTTAGATTGCCTGTGAAGTTTTTGATCCGGTTTCGTTGTGTATCCAAAGGTGTGTGTGGAATGATCGATAGCCCAGTTTTAGTATGATAAACGTTCGTTAATGTTCGGTTCGTATTGTGAATTACTTATATTATATGACCAAAATAAAAAACTAGTATGACTTATATTTTGAATCGGATAATATTTATTCCGATAAAGAAGTGATAAAGAAAGTGGCAAGTTGCTCCTAGAGTTGTCATATCTTCTACGCCAGCTTGCATGTTTGGATATTTTTTTTTTTGTTTTTTAACAACTTAGTTGGCATTATAAGAACCAACCAATTATTTAAGGCAAAGAGACAACCATTTTTATTTCGCTCTGAGTTGCTCTGAATTGTCATATCATTTTTATTTGGCTGGTTGGTAGCTTCTGCAAGCAATAAATTGTTTCTATTTATTTGTTTTTTTTTACGAAATATTTACCGGCTGCTATATTATTATTTTGTTAAAGTTGATCTGTTACATATACAATTGTTAATGTATTTCTATCTATCATTTGTGTGTAGCTTACCGATGGCCAACCGCAAAAACAAGGATGTTATAAGTATTCATTCTTCAACATCACTCGGTGGACGTAATGGATGCCAAAAAGTTAACAGGGCTACCCAAACCCCCAACAATGTTATTGATTTGGTGTCATATTCTAGCAACATACGAAATGAAAATGTAGTCAACGATAATTTTGACTACGAAAGCTGGCTTAACAACAACGCAGCCTACCATTCACAAGCTTCAGACAACTATTGGGTGTTCAAGGAAATTCAACACCCAATCTGAATTCTGGAAGTTGGAGCCCCAATTCTTGCGGTGCTAATCTGCAAAGTCTGAAAGGGTTAAGTGCTAGGGCGTGTATGGTGGCGTCGTTGAAGTTCAAAGAGCCTTTCATCCGTGACATGTACACAGGCTGGTAGGATAAAGTTAGAAGATGTTGGGCTAAGCATATGCTAAGGGAAAGTATTAAGGAAACTAATAAGAATGAGCGTGTGACAAGTGAGGAGCGAGATGATCCTTGCGAAGAAGGCGGGGACGATGATAGCGGGGACGATTATGAAGAGGAAGAGAGCTTTGATGAAGAGGAAGACTCGACGATTAAACGGACGACGATGATGATGATGGGGGACGCTGATGATGATTTCCCATTAAGTATTTGTATTATTTGAAATATTGTTCAAGTATTTTCCTAAGTTTGTACGGTGTTTATTTTAAGGTCAGTACGATGTTTTTAAGCTTTTAACTAGTTCGAAATCTATTTGCAACTTAATCACTTTCTTGGTAATTTGTAATTTTAACATGTGCCTCTTTGCATATGTCTTTTTAAGCTGTTAACGTATGTTTTTTGAAGTTGTTAACGTATGTTTTTTTATTTTTCATTTTTAGTTTATTTACATATGCCTCTTTTCACTTTCTTGCTGCCAATTTTTTTATTTTTTATTTTTATTTTATGTATTTATACTTGAGTTAATACATCATGAATTAAAAGAAAAAATGTATCGGACAGTTTCAATGTTTCACATTGATTAAATTGATAAGAAATAACAAAAATTAAAATAATACATTGATTAAAGCAATTATAAGAGCATGACTAGATCCAAAGTGCGTACTATATTGATATCAATGAAATATAAGCACAAACATACAAAATAAGTATGAAAAGCAAATAAATGTATACTACTATCGCATAAAAGAAAGAAAGAAAGATTAAGTACTTAATTGTGTTATCAAACCGACAACTAAGATACTCCCTTCGTTCTAAAATATTTGAGGCAGTTGTCAAAAACACGTTTATTAAAAAGTGATTTAATGCTATGACTTTTTAGATGTGATGACTAAAAAATCCATATAATACGATTAATGTAATCTTCTTTTAACTTCTACCATAGTATTAAATAAGGGTAAAGTAGGAAAATTAACAATATATTGGAAAATGTTCTGCCTCATTTATTATGGAATAAAAATTTTTGGCAACTGTCTCAGTTATTGTGAAACGGAAGGAGTACTTAAAATATATTCCCATCCGTTCTATAATACAAGGCATTTAGACTATTTCACACTGATTAAAAAAGCTCATAAATAAATTCTTTTATTAATATTTCGAAGCAAAATATTAAATTGTTTTATGAGATTGACTAATAATATTATTTCGGAAGGTGAGAATGCCTTATATTATAAGTCAAAAGACCAGAATGACCTATATTGTGGGACAGGGAGTATATATGTGCAATTAATAGGCTGCCGAGTTTGAGATGGAATTTGAAGCAAAAATAAATAATTTTGGTGTTGAAGAATGATCCTAAAAATTGTCCAAGCGCAAATGCAAGTTGACGTGTAAATGGTTCAGAAAATTATATATGTTAAACTAATAGGCTGGCGAGTTTAAGTCGAAATTTGAAGTAATAATAAATAGTTTTGATGCTGAAGTATGATTATAAGAGCACATAAAATAGTAAACCCATTCCCGTTGTAAATTGGGGTGGGTATCTTTTTGCAGAAACGTTTTTGTGTATGAACTTATCCCCTTTTCACTCTAATCAATTTTCTCCAAGTTTTTTTCTCTGTAATCTCTCCCTTTCTTCTCCGATTACCTCTTGTTCCTTACAATTGGTATCAGAGACACCCCGATCCCACCGATTTTTGTTCATCTCTGAAGAATCAAGCCATGGCCGACGAAGATCCGTGGAAAAGCAATCCCAGATCAATGAGAATATCAACTTGCGGTTAGACGAATTCAGGACCCAGTTAGCTTTGATGTATGTGATGTTGAAGCAATCACTTCAACAACAGCCGAAATTTCAAGAAGAATCGGATGTGGAACCAGCATCGGCCCAGCAATCAACTTCGAGACCTATAGAAGCAAACACCTCTAACACAGACAAGCAGCAACGGTATGAATTCTTTAAACTTCCTAAAATAGATTTCCGTCTTTTGATGGAATTGGCCCCAGAGAGTGGATTCGTAAGTGCGAGGAGTATTTCATCATGCATGCGATCCCAGAGGATATGAAGATGAGATTAGTAGCCTTGCACCTCAAATGAGAGGCAGAATTGTGGCTAGGAGGGTGGAGATTGAGCAACCCCGTCAAGGCTATGTCCTGGGACTTTCTTAAGGATGAGATATGTAACTGATTTGACGAGAAACCCATGGAAGCTGTTGTGGATGAGTTTCATAGCTCAATCAAACAGGTACCGTCAATGAATATGTTCAAAAATTTGAAGCTATGAGAACACTAGTTAGTACCTTTGATCAGGAACGGAATGAGAAGTATTTTATTAACTGTTTTATTGGGGGGTTGAAGGACGAAATTAAGAACATGGTGCGACTGATGAACCCGAAATCCATGACCGAAGCTCAAGTCTGCTAGAGCACAAGAATCTGTTCTAAATTCCATCGACATTAGGAAAGGAGCTGGGAAATGATGGGGTGAATCCAAATTCTCCCCCATTCCTTCCAAATCTGCTGATAAATTGAAGCAAACTGTGACCCCTAAACCATTGATGACCAATCAAAGAACCATTACACCAGCTGAAATACAATAGAGGAGGAATAAGGGGTTGTGTTTCAAATGTAATGAGAAATATTTTCAGGGTCATCGGTGTAAAATGAAACAAATCAACTTCATTTTGGCTGACGAAGACGAGGTCTATGGGGAAATCATACAAGAACCAGTGGAGGACCCTACATCTGTGTTGGCAGGATGTGATTTAAGTGAGATTACGCAGTTGTCTTTTAATACCTTGTCCGGGCAGGTGTCAACCAACACTATAAGAATTCAGGGACTCTTGAAGAAAAGGCCAATCAATATACTTATTGATAGTGGGGCATCCCATACTTTTCTAGACCTGCATATTGCTAAGGAGCTGCAATGTATGGTGGAACCAACCACTCCTATGACTGTGACTGTGGCAGATGGAAGCAAAATGGTGAGTAATAGTAAGTGTCCAAACTTACCCTGGGTTATGCAGGGCCATAGATTCACACATGACGTCAGATTGCTCAAGTTGAGAGGTTGTGAAATGGTCTTAGGTGTTGATTGGATGAAGCATTACAGTCCTATGTCTTTAGATTTCAAGAAAATGGAGATGACTTTCCATAAAGATGGAGAACAGATTACACTAAAAAGCCAAGAGGATCAAGCACAACTCAAGATCATGAGTGCTACCAAACTCCAAAAGAGCCTTAGATCGGGGGCTTGTGGTTTATTTGGATGTTTAAGATTGATGCAAACAGAAGTTGATGTTACTAATAACAACCTAGATGAAGAGTTTAAAGCTATGCTTCAAGAGTATGCAGATGTGTTTGAGACTCCAACATCCTTGCCACCAGTGAGAAATTGTGAGCATGGTATCACATTGAAGGAGGGAACTGAGCCTTTCAAGTTAAAACCCTACAGATATCCTTATTATCGGAAAATAGAAGTTGAGGGGATGATAGAAGAAATGTTGCAGCAGCAAATTATCGTGCCTAGTGATAGCCTTTATGCATCTCCTATACTACTAGTAAGAAAGAAAGACAACAGTTGGAGGCTATGTGTGGATTATAGGAGGTGAATGATCTTACAGTTAAGGATAGGTACCCAATACCTATCATTGATGAGCTTCTTGATGAGTTGGGACAAGCTAGGTTCTTCACCAAAATTGACCTAAGGTCTGGGTTCCATCAAATAAGGATGAGAGAAGAAGACATATCCAAGACTGATTTTGTAACTCACTACGGACATTTCGAGTTCAGGGTTATGCCTTTTGGCCTAACAAATGCTCCTGCCACATTTTAGAGAAACATGAATGAGCTGCTCAGACCTTACTTAAGGAAATTTGCTTTAGTTTTCTTTGATGATATAATCATATACATCCGTGACAAAGAAACTCATATACAACATATTAGGGTTGTGTTGGATCTCATAAGGAAATAGAAATTCTATGCAAAACTCAGTAAATGCTCTATAGGGAAGAGTAGTGTGGAATATTTGGGTCACATCATTCAAGATGGGGTAGTGAAGGCTGATCCAAAGAAGCTTGAAGCCATGAATTCTTGGCCCAGACCCCCTAACATCAAAGAACTTAAGGGATTTCTGGGATTGACAGGTTTTTATAGGAGATTTGTCAAGCATTATGGCATACTTTCTAAACCGCTCACAGACCTGCTGAAAAAGGACCAATTCGGTTGGAATGATGAGGCTGATCATGCATTCCACACTCTTAAGTCGGCAATGTGCAGCTCCCCAGTTTTAATTCTCCCAGATTTTGACAGTCCTTTCTGCATAGAGACCGATGCTTGCAATAGTGGGTTGGGGGCAGTGTTGTTATAGAAGGGAAGGCCAGTTTCGTATCTCAGCAGAGCTTTTAAGGGGAAGGAGATGGGGCTCTCAATCTATGAGAAGGAGCTTTTAGCAGTGATAATGGCAGTGTCCAGATGGAAATATTATGTTCAAGGGAGGCCTTTCACCATTAGGACAGACCAACAGAGCCTTAAATACCTCTTAGAACAGAAGGCTACAACTTCCTTGCAACAGAAGGGCATAACAAGACTTTTGGGCTTGGACTTCAAGATAGAATACAAGAAAGTCAAGGAGAATATTGTGGCCGATGCTTTGTTTAGGCAGCCACGTGAGGAATCCTCCAATATTCAACAACAGAAATCATGGCCTGCATATCATCATTAGAACATAACAGCCACTTGAGATTATCAGGCAACACAAAATACAGACTGATACACATATCCTTCAAATCCGTTCACCGATTTGAAAGTTTATCATGAATAGACTTTAACGTAGTATCGCCTATCACTGTGACAACACACATCTCTTCCTTATAGGTGCACATAGGAATCAACATTCTAAAGACAATATAAGCCTGCAGAAAAAACAAAAGAATATGTCACTGCAAAGGAGTAGAATGTCACCGCAATGACTACATCACATGAATACGCATTCCAAATATAATCAAACTTCATTCAGTCTAATAATTATTCAATATCATTCTCATATCTCCATACATTAGATCAATATTGAATAAATCACCTATAAATAACACAGTTCCAAAAAAATATGTATATATCAATACATAGTAGACAATGCCACTGCATAACAGATGACTGTCACTACATACACTACATAACCTAAATAGTCATTAAAACTGAAATTCCACTACATTGATTATAACATTCATTCAACAACATTGAAATATATCACTGTCATATCATCGTAGTAAAACTCAAATAACTCTGTTTAGATTGCAATCAAAATTAATGTACAGTATATTCACAAAATTACAAACAAAAACATCAAATTCACATAAAAAGAACACACGTACTAATTCTGTCTGAAAATATACTTCATATATTCCAAAAATCATTCAAAAAGAGCAAATGTACACTGAAATCACACTAGATGAATATTGAATAAATCACCTAAAAATAACACAGTTCCCAAAAAAACAGTAAATGTCAACACATAACAGACAATGTCACTGCATAACAAATGATTGTCACTGAATACACTACATCACCTAAATAGTCATTAAAAGTGAAATTTCACTACATTGATTACAACATCATTCAACAACATTGACATATATCACAATGTATCCTCAATACAGAATAAATCATAAAAAAACATAACAGAAACATCACCGCAGTCAAACTCAAATAACTCTGTTTAGATTCAATCAAATTCATGTACATTATATTCACAAAAATACAAACAAAAACATCAAATTCACATAAAAGGAACACATATACTAATTCTAACGGAAAATACACTTCATATATTACAAAATTCATTACTAAAGAACAAATTTAACAATGAAATAATACTGACTACTATAAGAAGTCACTGCATACACAACACCCTATAAGCAAACATAATACAATCCAAATCAGAAAAACAACAATGCAGAACTCGCTGAATAAACCCAAAAAAATAACACTCATTCAAATAAGAATCAAAATCATTCAAACTCATTTGCCATTTAAAATAGCTGCAATCACAATGCAGAAACAAAATCACCAATACACAAGAGTAATAACCAAATCTCCGAAATAACCAGAAAATATGATTAATTAAGAACAGAATGCAGAAACAACACAATCAGGTGGAGAAATATGAATAAGTAAATGAGAGTAATAACCAAATCTCGAAAATTACCAGAAAAACTGAAGCAGAAGATAAAAAACGAAGGTGGATGATATTCAAGCTCAAGCACAAATCGGCCTAAAATTGATGAATCCAGAACAAAATACACACAGATGGATCAATATAGAATAAAATACGGCGAAAAATCGGATAAAATGAGCATGAATTGCATAAGAAACAAATTTGAAAACAAAAAATCGAAGCCGAAGATTGAGAAGTAGGAATGAGCCGTAAGAATCAGCGTTTATTGCGATAGAATAGGCATTAAAGACGCGTTATATGTGAAGGGCAAAATTGGAAACATAAAAGAAATCCGTCCTTATAACTAATGATATTTTAAATGTGTCCTAAGTGCCTAATTAAGTCTCAAAACACGTACATATAAACAAATAACGCAAAAAATAATATGGACGATACCAGTGGCGGATTCAGGAATTTATTCCAGTGGTGTCACCGGAGTCTAAAACTATATTTTTTATCCCAAAAAAATTCCAGTGGGGTCACCGGAGTCTACAACATCAATTTTTATCGACAAAACGACACCTTTTAACAACAAAACTACATCGTTTTAATACTAGAAAATAAATTATTTTTTTTAAATCCAGTGGGGTCACGTGACCCCCGGGTTACGTGGATCCGCCCCTGGACGATACTCTTTGATTATGATTGAAGCAATAATGAAAAGTGAAAAGTAATTAGTAATTAAACGTGATAGGAGTATAATAAAGTAAACATTTTTCTTTTTTGGCAAAATAAAGTAAACATATTATGACGTAATAATCTAATAAATCCTTGGCATAAATGCTTTTTTTTTTTTCTATCCTTTTTTTTTAGGAAAGCTTTTTCTTTCAGTTTTTATGATCATAAAGAATTAAACGTATTATGACGGAAAAATCTAATAAATCCTTGACATAAATTTCCCCCTTTTTGTTTTGTTTCTTAGGACTTTTTATTTCAATTTGTATAAATAAGACCTCATAGGCCCCTCAAGTACGTATTCACTTTTTTTTTCTGCAAACAAAAAAAGCCCTAAACTTTTTTCTTTCTCTCCAGTTTTAAACTGTAATAATCTTCCAATGGCTATATCATACAATTTCTTGCATCGTTTCCTCCTTACAACTCTCTTTCTTACCTTAATCTTCAATTATTCCGCCGCCTTCAGACCTTTAAACATCGAAATTCCCGTTCCTTTAGCTCTCCACGACCCCGGAAAAGAAGCAGCAGCGGCAGACTCTGCTGTTGCAGCCATGGCCGGCGATAAATTGGACACGAGAAAGGTTGCTGCACTGAAGCTGCAGAGAGGAGGAGGAGGAAGATATGAGGCTCTGGTGCTTAATAATATGCTGCTGAAAGGAATATCCCCGCCGTCGAGCCCGAGCAAAAAAGGCCATGCCATTGGTCAAAACGTCATCAACCAGTAAAGATTACGTCAGCTGCCATGAACATGTTTCTAGGTTAAAGAGTTTTTTTTTTATTATAGAAAAGGTGCTTTTTTTTTTAACCTAGTGCTGCAGTGCATGAGAGATGGATCCATAGGCGGACCTATAGCTTTAAAAAACGAAAAAAAAAAATCATGAATTATGCTAGAAAATAATTAAATTATGTTTTTGTTGGGAAAAATTATGTTATATGGAAAATTTATTAGCTCGATTTGTGGATCCAGATGGATATCATGGATCATATGTAACGGCAGTAGTGATTATTTTATGAATAAAACTATTTAAGTATTTGTGTTTTTTTTTTTGAAAAAAAGTATTTGTGTTTGTTTTTAGTTGTTTTGCATGTAATTAATTATATAATTTTTTTATTTCTAGTCTTCTTTTATTTTATTTGCAAAAGTGTTGTTATACGTCTTAATCTTTAGTGATGCGGTGAAACTATTGATGTCTAGACATTAATTCGGGGCTGCTAATTCTCTGAAGGTGAAGTTTATTTATGACATTAAAACCGGCAACTATATTAACCCAACATGTGTCATAATATAAGACTCTAATTTGACTTGTTGAAAAACAAAAAAACAAAATACTATGCGCCAGAATTGCTTTTGGGTAGTTCGGGGGATTTTGTCGGAGATGTGTGTGGATTTTTGATCCGGACCTAAAGGACTATATGCATAATCATCCGGTGAAGGAGATTCGGATCCTTCCAAATAATGATTATAGAAATTTAGGGTTTAAGTTTTTGTGTGGTTTACAAGTAGGGCTTGGACAATTTGTTTCTAGTTTTGGAGTTGAATTTGTGCCTCGCGGTGTTAAAGTTTGTAATTTTTCAGTAATTATTAATGTTTTTTAATAATAAAATAAACGGTTTATTTGTCTTTGCCCCCTGACCGAGCCGAGTTACGCCGTGGACAGATCTAAACCGACCCCGAGTGGTTAGTAGATCTGGGGGGCTTATGACGCGGGACGGATTAATACCTCGCCACGTGTTATCCTCGTATCAGCCAAGTCATAAATATAGGCAATAAATGCCAACAGAAAGGGCTAGAGCCCTATTTTAAGCCAAAGGGTAGATTGGAACCCCAAGCGGGAGGTCAACCTGGCTCGCTCAGCCCACCGCAGCTCGGTCAGGGCACAAAGAGCTGGGTCAGTGCGGTTTGGCAACAATAGCCTTGGGGACTCGGCACAGCTCGAGTTGAGCTACCCCCTAATTTAACACCTTCACGATTCAGTGTCATAGATAAATATGAAAAGCATCATTGGCCTTATAGGCTATGATCCTATCATTTAAACAACCATTCAAATCCCATAATTATCTCCTACAATCCAAGAGATTACACCATAATTATCCTTTTCTTAGGGAACACGAAATTAGAGTCCACCTTGGACACGACCCATGCAAAGCCTAGGGCATAAAGACCTCTATATAAACAATTCCTAAGGAACTACGGAGACTAGATTCATGATTAATACACAGGATACGTAGGCAACTTGAGATACAATATCTCAGGCTCAGTCTAAACATCACCAAAACTACCCCCCATTCACATCTCTTTAGGCTTTAAGATCATGAATTGGTTGTCACTAGGAAAATTACGGCCCAGATTTATTATTGGACGATTTCCAGCATCGTCTACTAACCAGTGGCGGACCCAGGAAAATTTTTCAGTGCGGGCCAAATTCAAAAAAAAGGTGAAAAAAAAAACTCAACATCCAAGTCTCGAACCCATGACCTTAAAATAAGTAACAAACCTTCTAACCATTTTGAACTAAATGAATAATTGTTATAGAAATTGTCTGTAATAATATAAATGGGGGAGTTGCCCAAAAGGACATAAAAAGTAAAATAATAGGCATTTAGGACACTATTAAATTTTAATTGATAAAAAGGACAAAAACTTTGAAACCTTACCAAATTACCCCAAATTACCAATGAAAATCCTTATAAGAAGGGTAAAAATGTAAATTAATGGCATTTATATTTTACACGGTGGGCCCTTGTGTTTTATTAGGACCATAATAAAATTTCTGTCAACTAAATTAGTCTATTAAAAACTAATTAGTCCTTATTACCAAATAATTTGTTAGTCCGTCCTTAACGCCCTATTAAGTTGATAAGTAGTCCTTATCAACAAAAAACCCAATATAAATACACAGTGTTATTATTATAAGAGGGGTATATTAGTAACTTTGTCCGGAAATTTAAGCGGTGGTCGTGCACCCCACCCTTAATGAGCTGGGTCCGTCCCTGCAACTAACTATTTGATGTCATGTAGAAACAAATTTTCTCCATATACTCTAAAATACTTAGTCGTTAGGAAAAGCTAGTTTCTCCATTTATTCGAAGAGCGCTTACAAATGTGAATTACACGAGATAAGTAGGGGACCATGAGCCTATATCCAGAAACATCAATGATCCGAGTGACCGACCAGACTCTTTAGTCTAATCACTCGTTTCATTAATCTGTTAGGTGTAGTGCCCGAAAGACAATTTTTGTAATTGTTTTTATATTTAATAAATGACAGAATTAATTTCATCTTATTATTTGCTTTGTGTTTGTATATTATACACTGCTAAAAACCCCAAGTTTTATCATATGTAGCCATATAACTTAGTGTGTGTCACACTTGAGGATTAAGTTTATGGTGATACACTTGAACTATGGGTCCGTGGTGAACTTAATCAAAGTACGGGGTCTATTGATTAAACCACCACTAATACGCCCAGAACACTTTAAGGTGTGACCGTCTTATCCGGACCGTCGATATTGGTTATCTAAGTGGGGCATTTATATATGATGTAGTCATATAGGACTGGACCGATTTAATCTGCATTTCTCATATAATTCCGTGATTGAGAAATCTTGTTAAATCACAAGATTATCATTTATGGATTAACCTTAATCCTGAAGTGATTGCATACTCCTACTTGTTTCAAGATAGGATTTGATGTGTTCGTTAAGGATTGCTAAGAGGCGTGGTCCGAATCACTTTCACGTTAGCACTATTCTGGAATGAGTGAGGAGTGTGTGTCTCACAGATATGGAATCCATTCCTTCCTGCGGGAATTAGAAAGACAATCCCCTTGTTTGTTAATCCTAGAAACTGATCAATCGGCCGAGTTCATATTGGTTATGAACTAATTGATCACTAGTGGGTTAATGGTAAATAAGGATGAGATGTAATGAAGAATGTTTACGGAAATAATCCCACTTTGTTACGGATAGTCTATGGAGGGTTAGTCTGTATGTAATGATTATATCAATGGACACTTATTGACTCGACGCTTTGAAAATAAGTTATATCTATAATCGCTAGAATTCAGTTTCGGATTTATGGTGGCGTAATTCCGGAATTAATAAGTTGAGTAGAAATATTATGTTCGATGAATGTTTTATTCAATTATTGTCGCTACTGGTTATAGGTCAATGGTCCCCGGGTTGGCTCCTAACACGCGAGTGTTTTCTCGTTTTGTGAAACCTCGAGAATAAATTAAATAGTTGGTCTATTTAATGAATATGTGAATATTATTTATTTGGTAAATAATATGTAAAATAGAAAAAAAACATTTTCTATTAATTTTGGTGGCATGTGGCGCCACACATGTTGAGAAAATTAGGAAAAAAATTTTCCCTAGATTATGTCACATGTGTAATTATTTAATTATTTATTTGTTAGATAATTAATGGAAAAATAAGAGAATGATTTTATAATTATTATCTCATTTATGGAGATTATCTCTTATTTTATTGAAAATATCTTTTCCTTGCGGAAAAAGGGTAATTGTATTGTGAAAATGATAACTCTCTCTTGACTAGTTATTTTCCAATATAAAGAGAGTTCCTCCCAACACAATAGATCATCACAATTTGTGCCACTTTTATTATAAAAAAAATTAGTTTCTTGTTCTAGTCATTAGGAGAAGAAAAACCTAAGGTTTTTCTTGAGCATATTCGAGGAGGTTTTACTACGAAGAACGACGTCCACTAGTCGTTGCTTGGAGATACAATCCGGAAGACTGCGGCTTCTCTTTTGTCGATTGCGGCTCCTTCTTCTGTTGGGTAAATATTCAACTTTCTTGTAGTTAATTAATTTATTATGTGAATTAATTATGGTTTAGAAAAGTTAGATCGTGTTTTTGATTCGTTTTGTAAGCGGGTGTTCTTAAACGGATTTGGTGTTCAACCGTATTTAATTATATTTTATTTGTTAATTATTGTTGATGTTATTGTTGTTACTGTTTTACATGTTTTAGACGTTATATTCTTAGCGGTACAATTCTTTTGCGTCGGCGTCGGTCATCCGACCTGTAGCACCATAGAATACATATAAATTTAATATTTTAGAACAAAATGCAGTTTGACTTTGTTGTTTATTATTTTGGTTTTGTCATGCTACTGCTGAGTATATATTTTTGATGGTTGGAAAAAAAGAGGAAACTAATCTATGTGGCTGCCAGGGTCTCGAGAAGGGGTTAGTGTTAATTATATGAGGAGGATATTTGAGGAGTGAGCCTACGTGGCTCACTCTCGAGAAGGGGTTAGTCTTATATGAGGAGGATATTTGAGGAGTGAGCCTACGTGGCTCACTCTGGACCACACAGTTTGAATCTAGATTCAAACTGTGTGATCTAGAGTGAGCCACGTAGACTCACGGTGTAAATGGAGTGACCATAAAAGACTTACCCTCGAGAAGGAGGAAGAAAAGTGAACCTTTGTTTATGTTTGGTGTTGTTCCTACCTATAATACTAATAATCATCATAATCATGATAAAATAGGATATTGACAGTTGGTTCCAAAAAATAAATAAATAAAGGGTAATGAAAAGAGAGCAGCCGTATTACAAAAAGAGATGATTTAATAAATATATAATGTATAGTTGTGTTGTGTTATTTCTTTTACGAAAAATATAAATAAACTATTTGATAGACAATGGATTTTGTGGCTAACATTACATTGATGTTTAACTTGAATTGAAGTTTTGTTAATGAGCTTAAATAAGATGAAATAATGTAAAGAAGCCCCGATTGAGTTCTGATGCGTTTGGTTCCGGCACCGGACGTACTCTTAAAGGGAGTTGAAGTCCGGGACCGTCGGAAAGGCATGAAAGGGCTTATGCTTTGATGAATTAGAATCCATCAATGTCTGTGTAATTGCTAGGCTTTGTCCGTGTCTAGAGGGCTAGGAAAGAGGGTTGAGATTGTAAGGGAGCTTACTTGAAAACACTTAGGTGGCTAGTTAACAACATAATAATAAACATACTTGTATAGCTAAAAGACTAAATATCATGTCATTCTTGGTAAGACACAAGTTTATATCGCAATGTGTAGGCTTTCGGATAACACAAGTAAACTTGCTGGCCTTTCTAGAGGCACCAGGAGTAGAGGGTACTCGTGGATGGATAACTTTGCTAGCCATTAGAGGCACAAGGAGTAGATGGACTTCACCGAATGCGTATACTATCGGGACTAGCCCGTGGCTATTGGTGTGATCCACTAACAGGTTGCACCCAGATGTTTCGTGGTGGGCAGAACAATGCGTAGTGCCCTAGAATGCAGATGTAACATAGATAAGCTAAGTTAGAAACAGTTAGTCATGACATGTCGATTGGCATTAATTGAACCCGAGATTGAGTCGATCTCATAAAGATAATTACTATATTAAAACTTGTTAATGAGCCTTAGTTAATTTATAGCTTCTACCTCTTATTGAGTACTTTGTACTTACCTCAAATGCATTGTGTTTCTATGTGTTTGGGGGAGAGAAGATGAACAGGTATATCTAGAGTTCGAGGCAGACTTTGATGACGACGTTTGAGGACGCCTTCTGTTTTCTTTTATATACATTAGATACGTTGTTCTTTGGGAAACGTTGTATTCTCTTTTAGTATTCTTTTGCAGGCTTCGTACGTTTTAGATTTTGTTTGGTTTTCCAATGTAATAAATGTTACATTTATATCCTCAGTATGTTGAGTTTTTTCATAGTAGCATTTATGTTTTTACCCGATCCTTTATAGCTTCCGTTTGCTTTTATTTGATACGACGACGTAGAGGCTTGCGTATAATATTAGATTTATTTAATGCTATACGCGCCAAATGTTTCTCTTCCGGATAAAGGCTCGGTATCCGGGAGTGGGGCGTTACAAACGCATATATGAATGCCGATGTCACTACATAAAATATTGATATCACTGCATATATGATTGCCGATGTCATTGCATAAAATGTTGATATCACGGGTCTCTTTTGCTTAAAAGGATGCTCGATTTTTTTATATTTTAGTATGAATACCAACTCTGAGGTTCCTGTTTGGATTCAATTACCCAATCCTTATTGCCGTATCTCTGCATCGCAGTGTCACTTCATCGCGGTGTCTCTGCATCGGGGGTGGTCACTGCATCGCGGTGTCTCTGCATCGGGGGTGACCATTGCATCGCGGTGGTCAATTGAGGGCGGTCAATGCATCACAATGGTCACTACATTGGAGGTGTCTCTGCATCGCAGCGTCTCTACAGGCATCTCTGTATCGGGGGTGGTCACTTCATCGGGGTGTCTCTGCATCGGGAGTGGTCACTGCATTGCGGTGTCTCTGTATCGGGGTTGGTCACTGCATCACGGTGTCTCTTCATCGGCGGTGTCCACTGTATCGCGGTGGTCAATGGATCTGGGGTGGTCAATGCATCGCGGTGTCACTTCATTGAGGCGTATATGCATCAGGGGTGTCACCGCATCGCGGTGGTCAATGCATTGGGGTGGTCAATGGACCTGGGGTGTTCAATGCATCGCGGTGTCACTTCATTGATGTGTCTCTACATTGGGGGTGGTCACTGCATCGCGTTGTCTCTGCATCAGGGGTGGTCACTGCATCACGGCGTAAGTGCATCGGGGGTGGTCACTACATCGCTGTGTCTCTGCATCGAAGGTGGTCACTACATCACGGTGTCTCTGCATTGGAGGTGGCCGCTGCATCGAGATGGTCAATGGATCTGGGGTGGTCAATACATCACGGTGTCACTTCATCGAGGTGTCTCTGCATCGGGGGTGGTCAATGCATCGCGGTTGTTAGTGCATCACAGTGTCACTTCATCGTGGTGTTTCTGTATCGCAGTGAAAGATCATCATCCCGCTCTTCGGATTCAGATTATGCCTTTATAATCGCAAAAGGTAGTTCTAATCGGTTGTTATCCCTGAATTTTTCTTATGATATGAAACGTGCTAATCTAATAAAACTGCCGGATTGTTCTTCATATAAAAGCAAGTATATACTCAGGTACTGCAATGGAGTTTTTTGCTTTAGGGACACAGAGCAGAAAAGGTATGTTTTATGGAACCCATCTAATGGCACATCCACAAACATTGGATGGCCCAACCTATCTCTTAACACAATCATGTCAATCGGTTACGACTCTGTGAATGATGATTACAAAATAGTCTGTTCAGACATCACCATATACTGAACAGAACAAGTACAACTTTGGATGTTTACAGCTTGAGAAAAGGTTCATGGAGAAGCTTTGATGGGAAATTTCCTACGGGTTATCCCGCTCAAGCTTTATGCCCTGGAATTTGTGTTAGTAGTGCATTGCATTGGTTGTGGACAGAACGTATGAACACACCTAGGTTTATTGCATTTATTTGATTTTGTGACAGAATCTTTTAGATCATTACCTTTACCCTCAAACCCTAAATTACTTAGAATGAAACCAATTGATTTAAGAGACATCGGGGGTCGTTTATGTGTAACTTTTGTGCGACCATGTCGGTTGAATGTTGATCCTGTTGTTGCGCCTAGAGTCCGGGTGATGGAGAAGTATGGGGTTGAAAGATCTTGGACTCCGTTATACATCGGTATAAGCAGCATCATTATACCCACGTTATCTTATTTTTCAAACAAGGAAAGACGATTGCTTTGCTACAATCCTATGTTGTCTGGTGGGACCCTCAAGACAACTCCTTTGAGAAAATTGATGTTGGGGAACCATTAGGCTATTGTTGTGATATGCAGTTTATCTATATAAGGAACCTCGTCAGACTTGATCAAAAGCTTATTTAACCATTACCTTTTGGTCTAAAACACAAGTCATAATGTTTTTTTTGGGTCTTTTTTTAAAGTATGTAATAATCTCTTTACCTTACATTAGTGTGTTTTCTGCCATGTAGTTGTGTTAAAATGCAAATGGAGATTATTTATTATTGCTGAATTTATTTGTTCAAGTTAAATTTTATTTTGGAAATCTCTTAACTAATTACTCCCTCCGTCCCGTATTATAAGTCCTTTTGGACTTTTCACACAGATTAAGAAAAATCATAAATGAGTTACTTTTTAATATTTCAAGGCAAAATATTGTATTGTTTTTTGGGAGTGGCTTATAATATTGCATTGTTTAGTGTGAAACTGAAAACAATGCATTAATCTTGTATTGAAATGTGAGAAAGACTTATATTTTGGGACACCAAAAAAAAGTTAAAAGGACTTATATTACGGGACGGAGGGAGTACTAGTGTTCATGTTGTTGTGTTAATCAGTTTTGTCTATCAACTCTCTTCTTCTAACATCTATTTTCATTCAAAAGAGTTTCTATTGACAATCAAAAACATAAAAACAAGGGAGAGCCTGAAATCTATTGATTCTCTCTTTCTGAGGTATGAAAATAAATTAACAATGCTTTAGTTGTTTGAAGTGTGACTAATTAATTTATTTAAGCACGTGCCCTTACGTGTGGGCATAGGCCCCAAAAGCTTTTAACTGGTTTGGGACAATATAAGCTAGACACAAAAGCAACGGCTAATAAGCCCTCAAGACTCGATGTTGAAGCTTGATTCAGTAAACAAGTTGTAATATTCTTTGATACACACTCACCGTGATACATACTTTTCAAGGGGAAGAGACATTCAAGTGCCGTTTCCGAGACTTTACAATCTCGCCCAAGAAAAAAATTGTTTCATAAAAAACCGTAGAAAACTATGTGGTGATGTGTGGGAATGGGAGTGGGATTGGAGAAGAGGGATAAGGGGAAGGGAATTAGGTGAACTTGTAGATTTTTATGCCTCCCTCCCAGATCTTTTCCTTGATGCATGCCAACATGATTCTCCTTCTTGGAGCCTCAGTCCACGAGGTTCCTTTACAGTTTCTTTCTTGAAGAAAAAGTTGCTCGAAGTTGAAGGCTCTTCTTTGGCAAATGATGCCCCTCCATGCCGTTGGAATAATTTGATACCGCCCAAGGTGAACATTCTTTATTGGCGGGCTACAAGATGTAGGCTTCCTACACTCTTGAACCTCTCGTTGAGAGGCATAAGTCTCAACAGTCTACTTTGTCCATCATGCTCGTCGGATACAGAAGATGAAAATCACATTTTTCTACATTGCTTCTTTGCTCTTAACATTTGGGATAAATTTTCAACTTGGTGGCGGGTTCAACACTTTCCACCTTCGGATTGGAGATCATTTCACCACTACAACACTCCTCGGCATATGAAGGAAAAGAACATGTCCAAGATATGGGACGCCACAAGGAAAATAACATGTTGGAGTCTTTGGAAAAGAAGGAACAATCTTATCTTCAATTCAAAAAACGTGTCGGTGGAGGATTTATTCGTTGAGATTCAAGCACTTAGCTTTTCGTGGATTAAAACTAGAAGCGAAAAATTGACGCAGGATTGGAATTCATGGAAAGTGTGCCCCTTGGATGCTCACAATTAGCTGGACACTTCTTTGTCTTTTTTTGTTTTGTTGCTCCTAGTTATTGTTTGGATATTGTTTAGGCTTAAGACTTCCTAGTAGATTGGCGTCCTATTTTGTTCCTTTATTTTTTCAGACCACGTTACCTTGTTTTTTGTAGCATCTTGCTACATTCAATAAAAAAATTTATTGCTGTTAAAAAATAAAAAATAAAACATACTTTTCAAATTAAATCATTAATCAAAATTAATTATAAACATTTGCAAAATTAAATCAGTATTCAGACTTTTGGAGTCATAGTGTGTGTGGCTTATGCAGGAGTATTTTGTGGATGAGAGCATTTGTGATTGTAATCACCATTTTATTTGGGTAACAGTAAATGTTGATTATCTAAATCATGAAAGACTAGTTTATTGTGATTTTAGAACCAGGTTGTGATGTTTTATGTTTCGCAATTTATTTTTGGGTACAATATTTGTTAGAAATAATGTGTTTCAAGTTTGTTATTTTGGGGCATAATCGAGTGATCCGACTATTATAAATACTCAAGTTTCTTAGACAGATTTGTTACTAGATTTGACCGATGCCTGGTGTACGGAAATTTACGTGGAAGATAAAACGACGTATGCTCGGCTTTCTAACACACCATTCATAAATGTAACACTTCATTTCATTTAAAAGTCATACAACATTCTATCGTTGTTTATAATACTCCAACATACTTAAAATTAACTTAATGTACTTAAACAAATAAGTTAGAAATCCACAACATTAATCAGCTCGTCATTCCATATCACTAACACTATCCTCAGATCACAGTTAATGAATACCATGAATAGTCCACTGATACCCTCGGACAATGTGGCATAACACTCAAGGGGTTGGCATGAATAGTTCTTCATGGAACTTGAACATGGATACTAGAGGGAACATATGGGTTAGAAGCTACATGGACATTACTGCGAATCCTTTCAGACTGTCTCGAAGGCGTGCTTCTCATCGTCTAAGAGTTAAGATAAGTGAAGTCAAATTTATGATGTATTTACTATGTATTTATCCTGTTTTTCATGCTTTTAAGTAACTTTGCGTCCTTTGGACATTGATTGAAGGAGACTCACTCTTCAATCTCACATAGAAGAAAGGGACATCTGTGTTATATACTTATACATTCGTTCCAACCTTCAATCCTCTTTTCGAGATTTATCGATATGGAATCAATCGAACGTTTAAGGGCCAAGTTGGCCCCTTTGGATGTGCCCCAAGGGGGCAAAGCATTCTTGTATGGAAGGGAGAACCTAGATGACTCTTAGTTCACCACACACGAGCCCATCCAACCGGCACGAGTTCGAGTTTTGTTCAGCTGTTGTTTACTATTAATTTTTTGGACAAAATTTCTTTAAGAAATTAAGCGAAAATTAATTATAGCTAACCTTAAATTAAGGCGGTTTAGAAGCATCGGCTTAGCCACATTAACTAAGTCGGCCAAGAGTAAAATGCGACTCAAAGACGCGGTTTTGAGTTGGTTAGTTTGTCTGGAGGGACAATAAATGCGATTTTAATCAGCTATTGAGGTCTCATCTCCAATATATAAGGAACCCTAGTGAATAATAATCGGATCATCGAATTTTCTAATCTTCTCCACGACAAAATTTTTGTATTCATATCGAGTCATGTTGTGTCAAAGAGAAGTTGGAGCATCTATTAGTTCGCCGGAGTTTGAGTGTTTTAAGTGCCGTAATACTCGAAACGTGAGCCGTAATCTTTGAAGACAATTGTTGCAACCGATAGCGCGTGATCGAAGTAAATATTGTCTTAAGGAATGAGTGATCAATTACACTCTCCTCGGTTTGATTTCTTTTCCGTTCTTTTATGCATCTACTTTATTTGTTTTCTAGATCAACTTCGGTGGTTCAGATCTATACTGTAACTGCTCTCGGTTTTTTTGAAATTTATTCAATAAATAAAACGTATAATTACGAGATTGTTCCGTAAACACAATACTTTTTTGAACAACAATCCCAATACAATACACTATTGATCATCGTAATACTCAAACACTCAATATATAAACTTCAAAAGATCACTCAATATATTTATAATCATAATTTTAAAAGTTGTTCTAAAAAAATTTAATGTAAAAGCAGGTTGTCCTTTTTTTTTATTGTGGTAATAAGGAAAATTACAAAATTGGTCCCATAAATTTTGGGTGTTATCAATTTTGGTCCCATAAGTTTGCAATTATCGATTTTGGTCCCGTAACTTAAAAACACATCAATTTTGGTTTCATACGTTTGCAATTATCGATTTTGGTCTCATAACTTAAAAAAAACACATCAATTTCAAGACAATTATTTTTTATTTTTTTTTACACAGAAGACACTTATATTTTCCGGCGAGATCTTTTTGATTTTTCTTTAAATATTCCGTCCCAAAATTACCCGATTGGCTTGTCTATCTTCTTAGCAACACTGGCAATTTTGATCACCGGCAACCCCAACTCATAATTTCTCTGTTAATGTCCATCGCTAATATTTTACTCTTGAATCAATTTTTTTATAAATATATAAGTACATTTCCGTCATCTGAAAGAGCAAGAGCGGTGGCAAGGTGGGAGTAGCTGGTGTAGACGCCGATCTCCGTGGTGTTTTTGGCGTTGATTAACTTGAGAAATATACTTAAAACTGCACTTCGTCAGCTGATGTATAACCTCGATAAATTAATTCCCTCAGTATCAGAAAAAAAATATTCGTTTAGCGAGGATATTTATTTATCGATAAATGAATATATTATTCATTTATCGATAAATGAATATTTATTCATTTATATTTTATTTTTACATTTTTTTTCTTATGATTAGTATATTTACATTTAATGTACAAATTTACCTAGAGGGTAATGGTCAAAATTCTTATGAAAAATTTAGTTACATTCATTTTCTTTAGACTCTAGATTAAGAATACATACACTATACCTGTGAATTAAGTACAATGTATTATGTATTGAGACTATTTATAAAATTGTTTCTGGCTTTGCAAGATTCTGTCTGAAGATATTGATGCTCCTAAAGTAGAAGTTGGTCAATTACAAGAAGATATCAAAGGATTAACTGATGTCATTTCTAATTTACGCTATAGAAATGTGATGGACATCGAACATATTTTGAACTATCCTAACGAGAATGATGCATTTATAGAATTGGCTACAGATGAAGAAATTATTGAGTCCGTGCTAAATGATGAGAATGATCCTGAACCAGATGATAGTAGCCTCATACCAAATGTGTCATCAAAATAGGGTTTTCAAACTGTAGTCACCATACAAAATTACTGGCTACAACAAGAACAAAATATTCCAGAATTTGTGCATGCATAGCATTTCGGTGGAAGGAAAAAACAAAGAACTTTAGATGAATTTTTTGAGAAGAAATGACTTTTTACATGAACATTGTTGATTGGATGGAATATTTTCATTTATTTTATATATATATGGAATTTAGTGATTATTTATTTATGTTTACATGGAGACTTTAAGGACTATTTTTTTTTTCCGTTAATGCATTTAGCGATGTTATTCACTTATCCTTTGTTGCACGTTAAATTTTATTCTGGGGTTTTCGTCTTCAAGACGAATCTATTTAAGAGATTTCATGAGTGACTGAATATGAATTCATTTCCCACGGATATTTATATTTTACATCGATCGGTGTTCTACTCTTATGTCGTAGACTAATATTATCAATAATACTTTTGGTGCATTTATAAATAGTCTCTCTTATTATTCAATTAAGGCATCTGGCAAAATTTACTTGCTAAATACTACGTACAAGTAAAATTATTTTCGCAGTTCAGTTAAACTGATGTATGGAAGATCGTTTATGTTGTTACAATTTCTCGGCATTCTTTTATTCTAACATGAAGTATTCTTTATCTCCCCCTAATGCCGAGAATCGATCTTCATGTTGCATGAGCTATACCTTGATGCTCTTTTATTCGCTTCAAGCGATTTACACATTTAAAACAATGTGGTTTCATTAAATATCTCATTCTATGAGATTTCAAAATACAATATCTTTCTTTCGTTTCATGCGTTTATATACCACTATGTCATTTCAGATTCTTCAAATAGCGTTTAAATTATTTTCCACATCATATGTAGAGAAATCACTAGATAGAGACATTGAACTTTTGGTTCATTTCTCCCATTTTCTCAGAAAATATTTGATGTAAGCAGAATATGCATAAAATCTACCCTTCATGGGTTATATGTCAATGAGTAGTATATGAACTCATGGTTTATATATGTCAATATTTGCAATAACCCGTGACGGATTCAACGTTTCAATGTGAGATCCTCTTATGCGGGTATCAACAAATTTCTTTAATATTTTTCGATTCCGGGAGAAATATTGTCCATAAAGAGATATTATATTCTTTCCCACTTATGGATACAATGTATCGGGTTATACCATTGTTCTTGAATCACCAACCCAATTCTAGTGAGATTCTCACGTAAAAAATGGTTATAACCCCAGTAATCAATATATTCATAATCATTATATGCATTTTAAATATTTAATATGGTCGTATTTAAAGAGATCAAGTATAAATTGAATTGTAGAAGTAAAACAATTTATCACTTATGTGTTCTTAAATAACTTCAAAAATAATAACATATTACAATTTCAATCAAGCGAGTTTTTACACACAGTACTACTCAATATTTAATTAGATTGCAAAACCAAGTATACCCAAGCTGATTGGTAATCTTATAATAATATAGGAAACTCACTTAGGGAGGATCTTTAGTGCATCAAGCTTTGACATTTTAATTTTGCAATCAAAGTGTCAAACTGATTAACAAATGCAAAATCGATAGAGTAAACGAAATGCCATATCCATGAGTTCAAGTATAATATGGAGACAAAAAACTCAGATTTCCAGATTATGCAATTACTATATATATAAAAACGGTATTAAACTGATTAAAACAAAAGATCATAAAATCACATTTCATGTCTTAATTTAATCAATTATTAATCAGACTGATCAATGATACATAATCTTAGCTATTAATATCAATTGAAACTGTTTAAATCTATTCTTATGCAAAAGGTGTTTCAACTAAGATGCTCACGAAATTGGCATCGAAAAACACATTTAAATTTAAACACATACAAAACTAAAACAAACTTGAAAATAAATGGCTCTTAACATCTTTATTTCTTATTCGAAAGACCAAAATGTGAACCACTATGTACGATAAATAGTGGCATGCTTAAAGTTGAAATAACATGAAAAATAACTCTTATCAGTAGTTCACGTAAAACAATTTAATAAAAGAAATTTTATCTTACGTCAACTAGATCTATAATCTATTATTATAAAACATTTAAACATAAACCTACATTAACATTTTCCAATGTAAATAATATGTAAATAATATGTTCACCTCGTTCAATATTGCTATATGTCAGGGAAAAATTCATACTCATACCATTCATCATTTATGAAAATCACCACTTTATTTACTCTTTAGTAAAAATTCAAAACTGCATCATAGATATGAAAATTTAACATTAAGCCAACCTAACAATTTATCCAACTATTTTAATGAATCGATGTGGGGCATTAGCGTGTCATTAAAGAAATCCAAAATTTATAGTTGTGAAATCAGTGACATATCAATATCAAAATCAAATTATATTGTAAATCTTATGATAATTAAAATTTACCACAACATTATAACGCAATAAATTTGTCTCAATGCCTATCTAACCTTTTTCTTTTTTATTTGACCTATTTGGCCTATCTGGCCATTGTCCACGTCTATAGCTTTTGTCACTATAGACTTTTCTTTCTTTATTATTATCATCCAATTTTTGTTTCTTGCCACGATTATCATTGTGGTATGTCATATATTTTCCACCACCACGACCTCTGCTAAGCCAATTCTTCTTGCCACGATTATTATGGTGGCGCACCATCGCCTCTACTATGGTCTCCACCACAACCATGAGGCAAAATTTGATTATTGTGTCGTGGCCAAAATTCGAATAATGTACATGTGTTGCATTCATTTCAGGGAATTGACTAGCACCAGCCAAAATTCAAATATTGTGTCGTGGCCAAAATTCGAATATTGTGTCGCATTCACTTCAGGGAATGGACTGGCACCGACTCTTGATTTTCATTAACAACCCAATATTTTTCATCACATAATTTCAATTGTGATGTAATCATAAAAATGATTGAATCATATATATTCAGTGATAGATTTATAACACTGCAATTGCAAGTTGAGTCTGGTTTTCGGTAAAACGACCAACCTTTAGTGGTCGAGCATTTCTTTCAAATGGTTTGGATCTCAAACTTTAAATGGTCCATTTGAATCTCAAACTTCAAATGGTTTGGATTTCAAACCTTTTGGTAAAACGACCAACCTCAAGTGGTTGAACCTCCCTTTTAAATGGCTCCATAATTCATACGGATCTTTCACCGTAAAAAGACCTCATATTTCAGTTTATACGGATCTTTCACCGTTAAATATTCATATTTATACGGATCTTTCACCGGAGAAATATCATGGCGTTTGCATTGTCTTGATTTATCTATCAAAACCAATGGGTTCCAAATGCATTTTAATGTTCATGATAAATAATTTATCCCCAATATGTTTAGGAGGAATTATTGTTTGGTAATGTTAGCCATTAAAAAAACTAGAAGAATGCAAAAATAAATTTTTACCGCTTATAGGATTAAAAATGGATTAATCCAATAGAATTTTACCACCGATTCTCTGCTTGGAATACTCCATCGGTAGATCTGGAATACTCCATTCCTCCGGTTCTCTACTTGGAATACTCCATCGGTAGATCTAGAATACTCCATTGATAGATCTGGCCGGAACACTCCATTGGTAGAGTCTCGCGGAATATACCATCGGTAGATTTGGAATACTCCATTGATAGACCTGGTTGGAATACTCCATTCGTAGAGTCTCGTGCTGATAACGTGTTATAGAATTAATAACAGAGAAACAAAGATAAAATATAACGTAGAAAGAAGAAGGGAAAAGTTGTGTATTATTTCACTGGTATCATTGGGTATTTATAACAGAGATTACAATGTGAACACAATATAATTAATAAACCAGAAAATCTTCTAAATCAATTTAAATAATAGATAAACATATTTTTATCTTTTATAACACTTTCAAGAAATGTTTCCAAATACTCACAACTTTATCCATATGTTGTGAGTATTTGATAAGTTGATATATGTCATAATGAATGTCAGGATCAGAATACTCTAACTCCAATTGAGAAATCAAACTGTGTTGTTCCATTCCATCAGATAAATATGGTAGCACGCGATATATCTTTTTTGCTTTCATATTCTACAACACAATAACGGTAACCTTAACACAGTAACAATATCATAGTATCACAGTAACAGTAACATTATCATATTCAAACACAAGAACACACTAACAATATCAATGTGCGTGAGCTTGCTAACGTTTGATGCTTATGACATAAACAACTTTTATAATAAAGTGGATATATAATCATGTCATGTGCCAAGAATACAAAAAAAAAAAAAAAAACAAGTAATTAAGACTGTAATTAATTAGCAAATGGAATAGTAGAGGAACTGAGCTTCATTATAATTTCTTCCTGCCTGACTTTGGAGAAGGCAGCCCTCAATTTAGGTAAAGATTTACTTCCAAGAAGACGACCCCTAACTTAAAACCAAAAAAAACGCTTACGTGGCAGCCTAGTTAGAGGACTATTTTTAAAAATTCCGGTGCCCAATCAGCTCTTTCCGGCGGATAGGACTAAAATCCAAAAAAAAACAAACTTAGAGGACCATTTTCCTCACCGGAGCAGGAGCAAGACTAAAATCCAAAATATGCCAAGTTAAAGGACTAAAATCCTAATTTTGCCTCATGTTGTTGGGCTTGTGTATCAGTTATCTTTTCAATATAAAACGCATTTGTAGGATTACGCTACATCAATATTCCACCTTTTCTCCTCAAAAGCACTCAAATTATGTGAATGTTTTAGTTGAGAATATATTGTCCTAGGGACTAAAGTGTATTTATGTTTTAAGTATTAAGTACATATCTAGTAATTAATTATGTGATAAAGAACAATGTGTAACAAAAACCCTTGCTGTATTTCAGTGGAATGAATTATCAAAAGGTTTCAACAATATTCTGACTTGGTAAGCCATTATATATAATCGCAATTGGTGGTGATCACTTGTTATCCCTGAATTTTTCAGATGATATGAAACGTTCTAATCTTATAAAGCTGGATTAATGTTCTTCATATATATAAAAGCCAAATTAATTAAGGTTGAGGAAACTTGATGAAATATACCTGACTGGAATCCAAAAGCAGTGTTGGCTAGAACAAGTAGCTAGTCTACCTTTTTCTCAATGGTTTCATGAAGCGTTTATGTAACGCCCCGCTCCCGGATACCGAGCCCTTATCCGGAAGAGAAACGTTCGGCGCGTATAGCATTAAATAAATCTAATATTATACGCAAGCCTCTACGTCGTCGTATCAAAATAAAAGCAAACGGAAGCTAAAAGGACTCGGGTAAAAACATAAAAGCTACTATGAATAGAAAGTAACCATACTAAAGATGGATAGATAAAAACACAAAGATGAAAAACCCCAAAAACTTATACAATACGATGTCTTAAAAAAGAAGTACAACAAATCTAAGAAAAGAAAAACAACTAGTCTAGTACATCTACAAAGAAAAAGGACTAGAAGCTCCGTCAAGACTTCAAGTCTTCAAAAGCCGTCGTCTACACTTGGTCTACCTGTTCGTCTTCTCACCCCACAATGCACACAAAAATAAAATGCAAAGGAGGTAAGTACAAAGTACTTAGTAAAAGTGAGAAGCTATGACAACAATTAATATTTATAAAGGATAGATATTTAATCGATTAGTTGTTTATGTGTGACCGACTCAATCTAGGGTTCACTTCATGCCCATCGACACGTCATGACTATACGTTTCTAACTTAGCTTATCTTTGTTACATCATGAATAACAAGGGCACTACGCCTAGTAATAGGATGTACTAGGACAACTGGGTGCAACCTACTTAGAGACACGCTCTAGTAGCCCCGGGAATATCTGAGTCCCGATAGTGTGATGACCGGCAGAGTGCACCAGACGCTTTATCGGCCAATCGATGGCGTGGGTACAGTCTACTTTGTCTAGTCAGAGAACACATCGCGATATTGTACTATGCCTTACCAAGCATTGCACGATGTTTAAGATTTTAAACTAACACATACGTTTGATTAGATGTTTAACTAGCCACCTAAGTGTTTTCAAGTAAGCTCCCTCACATCTCCTACTCTCGTACTTAGACCACTAGACACGGACAAGTCCTAGCAATTATACAGACATCGATAAACTCTAGCTTATCGAAGCACAAGGCAAATCCAAAGCTTTCGACGGTCCCACACTTCATCTTTTTAGGGAATCCATGTGGTGCCGGAACTAAACGCATCAAAAGCTAATTCAGGGCTTTGTTCATGTTCATTTAGTGTTATTGGATCAAAGGGTAACATTAAGAACTCATCTCGTAGCTTAAATCACATAAAAAGAATATAACACTTTGCTAGCCTCTATCCGGACGGATAAATAGGGTTGTCCGTACGGACAACTCTCCACAGAACCCTCAATTCACAAACCGTGAATTATCCGTACGGATAAGTGAAACATCCGTACGGATAGACTGCGCCAAAAAGGTCCTGATTGCACAAAAATCGGTTTTCTGCACTCTATCGTTTTCTACACAAACCCAAACAAGTTTGCCCTCACTATAACCCTCACAACAGCAGAAAAACGTAGATAAACATGCCTAACCATACCATAGCATATATGATCCTTTGATCAACGAAAAAGCATCATTCTAATCATTGAAACGTCTTAGAACATAATCTAAACCCTATAAACAATAATTGGAATCATAGGAAGAGCCTCTTACCTTAAAGGCCCGCAAAACCAACAACAAAACACCAAGCGGGTGCAACAACTGTTGATCCTCAACCCCAAAACCTATGCAATCAACAAGAACCCTAAAAATCCTATTTTTCCTTTCAAAAACGAAACTGAAAAGTGCCATAAACTGCAAATTACCTGGATTAACTGCCACAAAACTAATTTTAGAACAATCTACGTTCCAAGACGATCGTTTCGACTACTCATGGCTGCGAAACAGAGCTACGGATTAAAAGATACGAATTTTTCAAGAATCGAACTCTACGAATACGAAAAACTAAGGCTAAACCGAAAACTTACGAAATTGAGAGATGTTATTTTCGAAAGTTGCGTCTCCTCGCACTGATCACTTTTCTCTCCTGCGGCATCTTGAACAGATGAACGGATTGATCACACGGTTGATGCCTACAATTTCGCTTTCTCTCTGCGTCTGTCTTCTCTGATGCACCGTTCCTCTTTTATTTTTTGTCAAAATATGCGTGTGAAAATAATGAGGAATAATTGAGATTATCTCTATTTATAGCCAATAATTAAACCCGTTATAATTAATTGCTAAATCCTTTTAATTAAATCCTTTTAATCAAATAAATAGGATAAATAATAATTAGGTCATAGTAAATACGCCCAATGACTATTTTACCCTTTTACGAAAAGTCGGGATGTTACATTCCTTCCCCCTTAAGAGGAGTTTCGCCCTCGAAACTCGAATGTAACCGAGAGGTACTTGAACTCTGGTCTTTGCGAAGCGTTTCGTCTTCTAGCTCTTACAGTCTTCTTCTCCTTCTTCCATCTGTTCCACTTGTTTTGAGCTATTTCGAGGTGGCGATGATCTGCTTCAATCTTTTTTTTTGTTGGTTGCTGTATCAACTTCGGTCTCGTAATCTGCTGCCGCTCCACTTCATCCCAGAAACTCACGTTCTTCCATCTCTATCTTCATGAAAGCAGTACTGTCCCAATTCCCATACATCTTGGTTGCTCCGAGATGAACTGCAATTGTCATCTCATGGTTTTCATTCTTCTTTGTCCTTCCCAATCTTCCGCAATTGGAACCTAAAGCTGATTCCGATGCCAAAGGTTGTCATCTTCATCTAACTCATGACCATTGGCTGGTTTGGCTCCAGCCACTGACTTGTAACCGGAGACAACTGGATCTTTACCACTCTTTGCTTGCTCTTGCTGACCTATGTCCTGAGTGCTTGAGCTTCCCAACTGACTCACAGCTTCCTGGTATACTTGACTTCCTTCGATCTCAACTACCATCATGGCACCACAAGCTTGCTGAAGAACGGCAAGGATCCCGGCTGAAAGACTTCTGAGACTTCTTGGGGATGGAGAACATGTTTTGCCATACTTTTTCTCTGGAGGTCTGATCCAATCCTTGTGCCTATTAGGGTTAGCATGGAAAATATAAGAAGTTGAAAGGTGACAAGTTGAGTACCAGGGTGGTATGTCAACTAGGTAAGCCAAGGAAGGATACAATGCACTTGGAATAAGGAAGGTTGCTTGGGTTACAAGCAGAACAAAATGATTCCGTGTTGATGAAAATTGAAGTTGGTTCTAAAATAAAGGATGAGGCACTGTATCATAATACAAAAGATAGCCACCAGAAGGAAAACAAAGGAACACCTTGCATATGAAATTCTTTTGAGGGAGTGGAATTCCGCAAGATACGGTGGTCTACAAAGACTTCAGAGGCAACTGAAAATGATGGTAATGAGCTTTCATATAAGCTTTAAGAAAGCGGAGACGTTAAAAGAAACATCACCGATGGACTTGGAAATATTAACTGCAAAGAAAAGAGAATGCTAAACTTGAGGACATTAGGCAGGTGACCTTGATTGTTAAACACTTGGTTAACAAAATGGATGTTGGCGAACTAGGAAAATCTTCAGTTCACATGAGTTTCGTAGAGGAAACATCACACAACAGAAAACAAAATAAAGGTGCAAGGTCGAGCACCAAAATGGCTAAAAAGGAATTTAGAAATCAAAAGAGAATAAGAATCTCAACATGAAGTAGCTATGGAGGGAAAACGAGTACACCAAAAGGTCTCAGAATAAAATAAACACTTGTCAAGAAGTGTCCAAGTTTGCAGTAGTCAAAGATGGGTTATTTAAAGATTTAAAAGAATTAGAAATTTCCCTCAAGAAATTGTAAGGGAGTATCAAAAGTTTGAATAAGTAAGCGGCAAGCAAGATTTTGATTGAAGACGAAACGACACTTAAGAATTGTCGGATAAGGTTTGGTTTCAAAGAATTAATTCAAACTTTCAAAGGAAGTATAAACGATATTTGACGATTCAAATCAACGGTTCAAGGTTGCACTACTCGAGAGGAATAGTACACTGCCAAAGAATAAATGCTCAAGGTTATTCCTCGTGTGGGAATGCAAAGGTTAGAATAAAATGGACTTTCAACCAGTATGACAAAATTGTAGTAGGAACGCCAATACAGACGATGGGAAGTCAAAAGGTGTACATGGCGGTTCATGGCTCAATGGCCTGAAAGAGAGTTAAAACTGAAGGGTACAAGGTACAATAATCTGAAATGGAGATCAAAAGTTTAGGAACTCAAAAGTTGGTTGGCTAGATAGGTTCGGAAGGCACCTTTGCAAAGACTACTTTACGCTTGAAGCCGGTGTAGCATAAATTGCTAGAAGATTAAAGGTAAATGGCGAAAAGGAATGTCATGATAGGCTTAAAGATTTGACCAGCAAAAGAAGATATGCATACCTTAAAGGAACAGGCAGCATTAGGTGAAATAGTTACAATATCGACACTACCCTTAAGAGGGGAGCCGAGAGTAAACACAAGTAAAAAGAATGTTCCGACATTAAAAGGTTCAGCAACTTTGAAGAGAGTTTGTTTCTTGAATTGAAAGGTAAGAAAGAATGAATTTGTTCAAAAGAAGGGCTTACGGAGATATGTTTATGAGGTAAGTCAAGACAACATGTGAAAAAGATTTGAAGTTCTCGGATGAAGGATTACATGAGAAATAAAAATACCATATAAGGTATAATTACAAAAGGGCAAGAGAAGGTTTGAATAACAAACGTGGCATCTGGAGGATAGCATCTTGGTTCTTGTTTACAACCGCAAAAGAACTATAATGTTAGCTTTACAAACATCCTACTAAAAGGTTTAACTCAGAAGGAGATCGGGCTTCGAGGAACTCCTAAAACATGAAAATCATAACTTACTACCCTCTTAGCCCAAACCCTAAGTCAAAGAGGTGAGAATTCCTTTTAGGTTGCTGTGTATGATATTTACTCCAGCCCTGTCATTATCGACTTTTGTAGCCCAAACGAAAAGGATTTTGAGCATGATCCAAAGAGAAAAGAGTTAGGTACTGGAGTTTCCCAGATGATATAAAAATATTGTAATTTTTGGATGGAAATAACTTGGTCAAAAACATTTATTTCTGACTATTGCGCAAGCTGTCAGAATTTTCTGATTCATAAACACTGAGTTGAATTGCAAATTGATATCAAACGAAAAAGAATCTGAACTTAATTACAAAAGGAAAGCTGTAGATAAAAGTCTTATCTGAAACATATCAAAAATTCAGATCATTTGAAGGTGTTTAACTTGTTCAAAACAGAAAAAGAAGTGAAGGTGCTGCTGCAGATTTTCTGGACAGAGTGTCCGGCATAAACACGAACTTTCTGAAAAATCCATAACTATTATCGAGTTGAAGTAAAAGAAAAGAAATTGTAGATAAGACAGAAATCTACTTTGCTGAAAATTTGCAGAATTTTTAGAGTAGGGGAATACTGTCTTATGTTAAAGGGGAAACACGGGAACAAAAGTATTCACTCATGTTGGATAAATCCAAACACGAGAATGATGAAAAGTATGTGTCAAAGTAAGAGACCTTTAACACTATTAGTTGAAAGGACTGAAGAGTATTTGGAAGGAATAAAATTACACATTGAGTTCATATAGAATCCATCTCAAGCAAAGCAAAGGTCAAAGAATGTTAATGAACTCAAACCGGTGATGGTGAAAAGATAAAGTGGAGGATTTGTAGAGTTGAATCAAGTATCATTCTCTACAAAGTTAGGCCAAGATATAAGTAAACTTAGATATTCGTGTGTAGAGAAGTTGAAGGCATTCCATTAGGGAAAGTAAGGAAAAAGGAAATCAACCAAGAGGACCTCGACTTTAAGGTGTAGGCATAAAACTCCGATCCCAAAGCTTTACTTAAAGCGGTTTCACTTAACCCTATGTGACCAGTTACGGTTTGGAAACTTCAAAAGAAGAGAGAGTTTCTACTAAAGATCCTAGGAGGAACAAAACCTGAGGTGATCACATAAAAGATGTGAACTGGGAACTCAACTTAACCTTCGTCCAAGAAGACTCTTCACATGGTTTTAAAGCAACCTAACCACGGTTTAAGGATTCTTAGTCATACGAGGATTACCACCAAGCTCAAGGTCTAAAAGGTCTAAAGGAATCTTATCTTAGAGGAAAAGAAGCCTAGGATAGAAAGGACGCTTTTCTCTGATACCAACTGTAACGCCCCGCTCCCGGATACCGAGCCCTTATCCGGAAGAGAAACGTTCGGCGCGTATAGCATTAAATAAATCTAATATTATACGCAAGCCTCTACGTCGTCGTATCAAAATAAAAGCAAACGGAAGCGAAAAGGACTCGGGTAAAAACATAAAAGCTACTATGAATAGAAAGTAACCATACTAAAGATGGATAGATAAAAACACAAAGATGAAAAACCCCAAAAACTTATACAATACGATGTCTTAACAAAGAAGTACAACAAATCTAAGAAAAGAAAAACAACTAGTCTAGTACAACCTCTACAAAGAAAAAGGACTAGAAGCTCCGTCAAGACTTCAAGTCTTCAAAAGCCGTCGTCTACACTTGGTCTACCTGTTCGTCTTCTCACCCCACAATGCACACAAAAATAAAATGCAAAGGAGGTAAGTACAAAGTACTTAGTAAAAGTGAGAAGCTATGACAACAATTAATATTTATAAAGGATAGATATTTAATCGATTAGTTGTTTATGTGTGACCGACTCAATCTAGGGTTCACTTCATGCCCATCGACACGTCATGACTATACGTTTCTAACTTAGCTTATCTTTGTTACATCATGAATAACAAGGGCACTACGCCTAGTAATAGGATGTACTAGGACAACTGGGTGCAACCTACTTAGAGACACGCTCTAATAGCCCCGGGAATATCTGAGTCCCGATAGTGTGATGACCGGCAGAGTGCACCAGACGCTTTATCTGGCCAATCGATTGACCGGCGTGGGTACATTCTACTTTGTCTAGTCAGAGAACACATCGCGATATTGTACTATGCCTTACCAAGCATTGCACGATGTTTAAGATTTTAAACTAACACATACGTTTGATTAGATGTTTAACTAGCCACCTAAGTGTTTTCAAGTAAGCTCCCTCACATCTCCTACTCTCGTACTTAGACCACTAGACACGGACAAGTCCTAGCAATTACACAGACATCGATAAACTCTAGCTTATCGAAGCACAAGGCAAATCCAAAGCTTTCGACGGTCCCACATTCATCTTTTTAGGGAATCCATGTGGTGCCGGAACTAAACGCATCAAAAGCTAATTCAGGGCTTTGTTCATGTTCATTTAGTGTTATTGGATCAAAGGGTAACATTAAGAACTCATCTCGTAGCTTAAATCACATAAAAAGAATATAACACTTTGCTAGCCTCTATCCGGACGGATAAACAGGGTTGTCCGTACGGACAACTCTCCACAGAACCCTAAATTCACAAACTGTGAATTATCCGTACGGATAAGTGAAACATCCGTACGGATAGACTGCGCCAAAAAGGTCCTGACTGCACAAAAATCGGTTTTCTGCACTCTATCGTTTTCTACACAAACCCAAACAAGTTTGCCCTCACTATAACCCTCACAACAGCAGAAAAACGTAGATAAACATGCCTAACCATACCATAGCATATATGATCCTTTGATCAACGAAAAAGCATCATTCTAATCATTGAAACGTCTTAGAACATAATCTAAACCCTATAAACAATAATTGGAATCATAGGAAGAGCCTCTTACCTTAAAGGCCTGCAAAACCAACAGCAAAACACCAAGCAGGTGCAACAACTGTTGATCCTCAACCCCAAAACCTATGCAATCAACAAGAACCCTAAAAATCCTATTTTTTCCTTTCAAAAACGAAACTGAAAAGTGCCATAAACTGCAAATTACCTGGATTAACTGCCACAAAACTATTTTTAGAACAATCTACGTTCCAAGACGATCGTTTCGACTACTCATGGCTGCGAAACAGAGCTACGGATTAAAAGATACGAATTTTTCAAGAATCGAACTCTACGAATACGAAAAACTAAGGCTAAACTGAAAACTTACGAAATTGAGAGATGTTATTTTCGAAAGTTGCGTCTCCTCGCACTGATCACTTTTCTCTCCTGCGGCATCTTGAACAGATGAACGGATTGATCACACGGTTGATGCCTACAATTTCGCTTTCTCTCTGCGTCTGTCTTCTCTGATGCGCCGTTCCTCTTTTATTTTTTGTCAAAATATGCGTGTGAAAATAATGAGGGAATAATTGAGATTATCTCTATTTATAGCCAATAATTAAACCCGTTATAATTAATTGCTAAATCCTTTTAATTAAATCCCTTTTAATCAAATAAATAGGATAAATAATAATTAGGTCATAGTAAATACGCCCAATGACTATTTTGCCCTTTTACGAAAAGTCGAGATGTTATAGTTTACCTATTTCGTGAGGGGCTTGAATCCTGATCAGTGTCTGGATCGGTCTACTCGATCTAACTTCCAAACTAAAGTGTTTTTTTTTTTTTATTTATCTGGTGAATTATCATCTCTACCAAACATTTTAGTTGTTTAAAAGGTGCCTTTTACGTGTGGGCATAGGCCATGACCAATGTAGGGCCCAAAAGCATGTAACCGGTTTGGGACAATATATAAGCTAGACACAAAAGCAACGACTCGATTTTGAAGCTTTGATTCAGTAAACAAGTTATAATATTCTTTGATAAACACTCACAGTGATACATACTTTCCAAGCTCAAACAAAATCATTAATCAAAATTATTTATAAACATTTGCAAAATTAAATCAGTATTTAGACTTTTAGAGTCATAGTGTGTGGCTTATACTAAATTAATTTGTGGATTAGGGGAAATTGGAAAATCGGGTGTTGTCAGCCACACAAGTTGGGAATAAAGTTCAACTTTTACAAATTGCGTTTTTAGGTAATACGACAGTAATATTGTCGTAAAAAATATTGGAGTTAAACAGATTTTACGACAGTAATAATGGAGTTAAAAAGATTTTACGACAATATTATTGTCGTTAAAACTTTTTACGACAGTAATATTGTCGTTAAAAGAATTTTTACGACAATAATAATGTCGTAAAATTAATATTATTGTCGCATTTTGTAAAAAGTTGAACTTTATTCCCAAGTGTTGCCGGCAACACCTGATTTTCCAATTTCCCGTGGATTAGAGCATTTGTGATTGTAATCACCATTTTATTTGGGTAACATTAAATGTTGCTACACGAGATTATCTAAAATTATGAAAGAATACTTTACTGTGATTTTAGACCCGGGTTGTCATGTTTTAAGTTTCGCAATTTATATTTGGCTACAACATTAGTCAGAAATAATGTGTTTCAAGTTTGTTATTTTGGGGCATGCATGATCGAGTGATCCGACTATTATAAATACTCATGTTTCTTAGATCGATATGTTACTAGAACTGACCGATGCCTGGTGTTATGATATTTGCACGTAAGCTAAAACGATATGCTCGGTTTTCTAACACACCATTCATAAAATATAACACTTTGTTTCATTTAAAACCCATCATACAACATTCCATCGTTATTTATAACAATTCAACATACTTAAACTTAACTTAAAGTACTTGAACAAAGAAATTAGAAATCCACAACATTAACCAGCTCGTCATTCCATATCACTAACACTCTCCTCAGATCATAGAACATCACATAATAGGTGTAGACGCCCTAATACTATGAGTAGTTCACTGATACCCTCGGACAATGTGGCACAACACTTTAGGGGTTGGCATGAATAGCTCTTCATGGAATTGAACATGGATACTAGAGGGAACATACGGGTTAGAAGCTACACGGACTCTACTGTGAATCCTTTCAGACCGTCTCGAAGGTGTACTTCTCATCGGCTAAGAGTTAAGATAAGTGATGTAAATAAAATTTATAATGTATTTTACTATGTATTTATCCTCTTTTTCATGCTTTTAATAGTAACTTTGCATCCTTTGGACATTGATTGAAGGAGACTCGCTCTTCAATCTCACATACAAAAAATGGGACATTTGTGTCTTATACTTAAGGGCCAATTAAGTTGGCTCCTTTGGATGTGCCCCAAGGGGACAAAGCATTCTTGTATGGAAAAGAGAACCGAGATAACTCTTAGTTCACCACACGCGTGCTCATCCAGCCGGCCCGAGTTCGAGTTTTGTTCGATTGTTGTTTACTATTAATTTTTCGGATAAGTCCCCATTTTCTATTGTCTACAGGAGAGTTCCAGCTGTTGTAGATATAGATATATAGGGTGTGCTCTAAAACAATTAATCCACTTGCCTTTCATGCAAGTGGGAGATTGTTAGGTGTAGTGCCCGAAAGACAATTATCTAATTGTTTTTATGACAGAATTAATAATCCATCTTATTATATGCATGTATGCTTATAATTAAGACACTACTGAAAACCCTAAGTACCTCATTTATGTAATCACATAACTCAATGTATGGCTATACATGATGGAGGACCATCAAGCCATCATCATTTTCTACACAGCTCTTATGGTCCACGATTTCACATTGAT